>CM060438.1:20492572-20980072 GCA_030545235.1 Helianthus tuberosus | reverse complement strand
GCTTCCTAATTTTTTTTGCCTCATAACCCCGCCCGTAGTGGTGTTCGGGGGGTTATGAGAGAAAATGGCGCCCCACTACGTTCAGTCTAAACTATTTCTTATAAAAAGCTCGTACACATAAAAAAACAAGTTAGACGTGGACAGGGGCGAAGCTTCTTGGGGGCGGGGGGGGTCGCCCGACCCCCGGGATTTTTTGCTCAGTAGTGTTATATATGTAGTTTTTGTATAGAAATTTTTGGATATATACGTTTTTACCCCCCCCCCCCCCCCCGATTCTATAGAAATTTTTGGGTATATATGTTTTAGCCCCCTCCGTTTTCTCCGGCAAGCTTCGCCACTGGACGTGGAGATGTCATGGTGTCAAGTAAAGTTGAAATAGTCATTTATAAATTTGAGTGATAACTTTAATAAGAGATGTGATTGAAATTACAATAGTAAAACTGTAAAATTACTATATAACTAGATATTAATATTAATATATATTATTAATTTCAAACATTCCAAGAAATAGTATAGTTTTATGTATTTGTCACTAGGCTTTTTCATTCTTTTCTTTTAACATAATAATGGTAATTATTATGTGCAACTTTTTTATGTTTTTGTGTTTAACTTTCAACATTAACACTTATCTAAAACTTTTTTTAAATGTCATTTTTACTCTCTCGGGTTTTACTTGCTTATTTTTATATACGTGCTGGTGGTATAAATACAAGTTTGTTTATGTTTCGACGTAAACTTTTTGCTTACGTGTTATTGTTTTACGCTTTTTCACGGATTTGGTCGTCATTTTGTTGCTACTTAATACGGTGTTTGGTTGTTACATAGGTTTTTTTTTTCCTTCCCCTTAACTTTGCCTCCCATTTTCTAAAAACTTAATACAATGTATAACTTTGACCCCCTCGACTTTCTAATACATTTTGGTATAAATTCGTCTTCGTCTACGTTTTACGTTACATGAGTCACTAGGTGTTGAAAGTTCGTTTTTTTGTTTTACGCTTTTTCATTGTTTTGGTCGTTATTCATTTACTACTTAGAACGGTTTACGCCCCCCGCCCCGCAACACGTGGGGCTCGAGACTAGTTTATATTATACATAGGGCTGCAAACGAACCAAACGTTCGGTGAACAGTTCGTGAACCGTTCGGCGGGAAGTTCGTTTGTGTTCGTTCGTTTATTAAACAAACGAACACGAACAAGAAATTTCGTTCGTTTAGCTAAATGAACAAACATGAACAGAGGTCGTGTTCGTTCGTTTATGTTCGTGAACGTTCGGTAACGTGTTCGTTTGTGTTCGATAGTTCATTAGTGTTCTTAGTTTTTATATTTATTTAAATACTTCAAAATTTCGACAAATTAAATATCTAATAAGTGTCAGTGTATTATATATTATGTTCATGAATGATTGTTTGTGTTCGTTTGTTTCCATTTGTGTTCATGAACATTAGTTTGTGCTCATTTGTGTTCGGTAGCGTTCGTTGCCTAAAATTAACAAACAAACACAAACGAACACGAACAAGTTCCTTTTCTTAACAAACGAACACGAACATAAAATCTCGTTCGATAAGTGTTCGTGAACGGTTCGCGAACACATATATTTCTTAACAAACGAACACGAACAAGGTCTTGTTCGTGTTCATTCGGTTCGTTTGTAGCCCTAATTATACATTCAAAATATATACATTAATAAGGGTGTAGGGAGTGGTTAGACACTTGAAAGTGGTAAACTTCAAAATCAACCAATGAGAGTGTGACATGTAATTCAATGAGAAGTGTTTAAACTATGCTCAAAAGTGTTGTCAATGGTTAGACATTTCATGAATTGGTAAACTATTTAAAAGAAAAATGTGTGATTGGTTGAGATGGCATGGACCCCACCACACACACATTCCCTACCTTCACCGTTCAGCAACCTATCACCGATCGAGAACTTCACCGCGCGGCAAAGGGGGTAGGCGGCGGTGTTCCCGAACGGCAAACTGCCTTTGCCGATCCCCTTTGCCTCCACTCCGTATCCCCTAAGAACTTTGTCACTTGTATATAAAAAGTGTATAATGAGTTTACGTCTTTTGTAGATTATTAAATTAATACTTTTACTGCCCTACAAAAATTAACTACTTTTACTGTGAAAGCTTTTGGATGCTTCTTTTCCTTTTCTTGTATACATAATTAAGTCATTCAAAAAAAAAACATAACATATTAGTAAAGAGCCAATGAAGTGTAGCTCAACTGGCAATTGCCTGGGGACTACATGGAGGTGCAAGTGGAGGTTGAGGGTTCGATTCCGGTCGGAGTCATATTTACCACTTGCGGGAGTTCTACCTGGTGGAGAACCCCGATCCTGGGTAGACGGGTAATCAGTACAGGCTGGCCCGGGGTGTAAGCGGAGCTCCACCGCCATCACCAACAAGCCGTTTAAAAAAAAAAAACATAATAGTAAAGAAAATGATATTTAATTCGTATTAAATTCACTTTATCGTTTGATTCCCCAAAAATTTATATCATGTCGACAAATTGAATGATTTCTGTTACAGTTCTCAAATAAGGTTTCTTATATACGCTACAAAATAAAAGCTGAACTTAATATCAACTGGTCGTTATTTGTAAGGCTATGAGGTGATCCGTAGTGGGGCGCTTTGCCCAGGGGCGAAGGTTTGTTGGTGCCCGGGGGTGCACCCGCCCACCCCAATATTTCGGTTAGAAGTGTATAGGTTCCGGTTTTTCGTTCGAAAATTTTAAAAATTATATAGGATCGCCTCCCCCTAATTATTTTTCCTAAATATTTATACAATATATAAATTAAAGTAAAGTTTGTTACGACTTTGTATATAAGTGATAGGTAGTTTTGTAAATATATTTTAACTCTTGTTTAACCCTAGGTTACCCACCACACAATAAACTTAATCACAAATTTTTATGTCTAAGAACGGGTCCTTTGAATGAATGATTTTTTTTAGTTTTATTTGGAACTATTATTATTTGACTTGACCCGAATCGATAGCCGACCCGACCCGAAACATAACGATAGGAAAAAAAATTTAGGTCTCATCACTTTACGCCCCCTCGAAACTTTTGGTCAAGCTCCGCCACTGGCTTTGCCCTAGCATGGCGCCGCGAAAACGCCCGGAACACCAATACTTGGGGCGCTATCAAGGAGAAATGGGGGAGTGGCGCGAGATTTATAGCAGCGTGATAATGGTGATGATTTAATATTCGACCGTTTAAAAACGGTCATATTCTTTAAAAAAAAAATCAATTTTTTAAATTTCACCCTATAAATAACTCCCAACTCTTCCATTTTTTTTACAATTCATACTCAACTATTCTCTCCTTCTCTATATATTTTTAAAAAGTGTTGAAGCTACTCCCACCCTATTAAAAAAAATAAACGAAAGATAATTAGATAACATATTAGTAAAGATAAAACTTTAGTCATTCAAAAAAGTGTACATATTAGATAACATATTAGATATATATTCAAAAAAGTGTACATATTAGATATATATTTTTTAAAAAGTGTTGAAGCTACTCCCACCCTATTAAAAAAAATAAACGAAAGATAATTAGATAACTGTTATAATACCACAAATTTATAACACTAGATTTTGTGTTATATCTTCAAGAAACAAAGATGAAATTTTATAAATCTTGTCTGTAATCTCTATTTTATGCAATCTCAAGTAACATTTATTTATAGTGGGAATTGCCATCTATTTTTGACAATTATGACACCATCCAGAATATATAAAATCTGTCATCCTTCTTTTGACTTTTTGTCATCCATTTTCATAACACTCCCCCTTGGATGACACTTTGTAAACTCCTGGGTCTTTAAATACTGCCTCGTTAAAAACCTTGCTAGGAAAACCCAGTGGGACAAAACCATAGCTAAGGGAAAAAGAGTGCAGCTTGCATTATACACAGTGGATCAGATATGTTGCCTCATTAAAAACCTTGCTAGGAAAACCCAGTGGGACAAAACCATAGCTAAGGGAAAAAGAGTGCAACGTGTATAATGTTCCCCCTCAAGTTGCAATTTGTAAGGCATCACATTCTCCGTACGTGACGCATGCCAATGTCATGAACGTGTTTCCTGAAAGTTGCTGTAGGTAGTGCTTTTGTGAAAAGATCGGCTGAATTGTTGCTGGATTGGACATATCTCATCTCGACTTGATTGTCTTTAATAAGGTCCCGAGTATATGCAAAGAATCTTGGTGGTATATGTTTTGTTCTGTCACTTTTGATATACCCTTCTTTCATCTGAGAGACACAGGCGGCATTATCTTCATGGATAGGAGTTGGATTTCGATCTTTCTCTAGCCCACAAGAAGTCACTATGTGTTGTGACATAGATCTTAGCCATACACATTCTCTTGAAGCTTCATGTAGTGCAATGACTTCAGCATGATTTGAGGATGTTGCGACAAGTATTTGTTTCTGAGAACGCCATGAAATCGCAGTTCCTCCGTTCATAAATACATATCCAGTTTGAGATTTTGCTTTATGAGGATCAGATAAATAACCTGCATCTGCATAACCAACTAACCCTTCTTTTGAATCGTTAGGATAAAACAAGCCTAAATCAACGGTACCTCGAAGATATCGAAAAATGTGTTTAATTCCATTCCAGTGTCTTCTAGTGGGAGCTGAACTAAATCTTGCTAACAAGTTCACTGCAAAAGAAATGTCAGGTCTCGTACAATTCGTAAGATACATAAGTGCTCCAATTGCGCTGAGGTATGGTACTTCTGGACCAAGAACTTCTTCGTTGTCCTCACAAGGACGAAATGGATCATTTTCGACATTAAGTGACCTAACAACCATTGGAGTGCTTAAAGGATTTGACTTATCCATATTGAAACGTTTCAACAGCTTTTCAGTATAATTCATTTGATGCACAAGTATTCCATTGCACATATGTTCAATTTGTAAACCAAGACAATATTTGGTTTTACCAAGGTCTTTCATTTCAAATTCTTTCTTTAAAAGAATCATTGCTTCAAGAATTTCTTTTTTCGTCCCAATTATATTTAGGTCATCAACATATACAGCTATGATCACATATCCTGATGTTGTCTTCTTAATAAAGACACATGGACAAATAAGATTATTTATATAACCTTTATTTGTCAAATAGTCACTCAAACGATTGTACCACATCCTTCCAGATTGTTTCAACCCATATAAAGATCTTTGTAATTTGATCGAATACATTTCTTTGGGTTTTGAACTTAACGCTTCAGGAAGTTTAAATCCTTCAGGAACTTTCATATAGATGTCACTATCAAGTGATCCATACAAGTAAGCTGTAACGACATCCATAAGACGCATTTCTAACTTTTTAGAAACTGCTAAGCTGATTAAGTATCTAAAGGTTATTGCATCCATAACGGGAGAATATGTTTCTTCATAGTCAATCCCTGGCCTTTGTGAAAAACCTTGAGCTACAAGTCTCGCTTTATATCTTGTAACCTCATTTTTCTCATTTCGTTTTCGTACAAAAACCCATTTATATCCTACAGGCTTTACAGCCTTAGGTGTAACAACAATAGACCCAAAAACCTTTCGTTTGTTGAGTGAATCTAATTCAGCTTGCATAGCGCCTTTCCATTTATCCCAATCATGTCTATTTTGACAATCATTGACAGATTTTGGTTCTGGATCATCATCTCCACCCATGATGTCACTTGCTATAGAATAAGAAAATATCTCATCAATATTTTCCATTTCATATCGGTTCCATATGATACATATATGACCATAGTTGATTGATGTCTCTTTGTTAGTATCATCAACATCTTCCTCATGAGAGGTTTCGGTATTTACCGCTTGATCAAGATTTTTATCCTTTTGGTCAATTTCATTTATAAGCGTTTTTCTTTTTCGAGGATTTTTATCCTTCGAACCAATTGGCCTTCCACGTTTTAAACGTTTCTGAGATTCATGAGTCATATTATTATCTATTGCCTTATTAGGGATCTCAACTCGAGCTGGAGCATTAGCAGCTGGTATATGAGATTTAGTAACCCTATTTATATCAGCAAATGCATTAGGCAATTGATTTGCAATTTCTTGCAAATGTATTATCTTTTGAACCTCTGTCTCACATTGTTTAGTTCTTGGATCCAGATATAACAATGAAGGTTCACACCATGTGACATCCTTTTCATTATTTTTATCTTTATTCTCTCCCCCTAATACAGGGAAAGTTGTTTCATTAAATTTACAATCAGCCAACCGTGCTGTAAAGACATCACCTGTTAAAGGTTCAAGATATCTTATTATAGAAGGTGAATCATATCCAACATATATTCCCAACCTTCTTTGAGGTCCCATTTTTGTGCGTTGTGGTGGTGCAATTGGGACATAAACTGCACATCCAAAAATTCTAATATGGGAAATATTTGGCTGTTGGCCAGATGCAATTTGTTGGGGAGAGAATTCATGATTTGCACTTGGTCTTATGCGAATTAATGATTCAGCATGTAATATTGCATGACCCCAAATGGATACAAGAAGTTTTGTCCTCATTATTAATGGTCGAGCTATTAGTTGTAGACGTTTAATTAATGATTCAGCTAAACCATTTTGTGTATGCACATGAGCAACAGGGTGTTCAACAATAATTCCTCCAGACATGCAATAATCATTAAAAGCATGTGATGTAAATTCACCAGCATTGTCGAGTCTCACCCTTTTAATACTATGATCTGGGAAATGTGTTCGCAATTTAATAATTTGCGCAAGAAATTTTGCAAAAGCCATATTGCGAGTTGATAACAAAGACACATGAGACCATCTACTTGATGCATCTATTAGAACCATGAAGTATCTAAATGGTCCACATGGTGGATGGATTGGTCCACATATATCTCCTTGAATTCTTTCAAGGAACATTGGAATTTCCTTTTCAACTTTTATAAACGAAGGTCTTGTAATTAATTTTCCCAGAGAACAAGATACACATAAAGGAATTTTATCAGATTTTGGGATCTTTTTATACTTCAATGGATGTCCATGAGTATTTTCAATTACTCTTTTCATCATTGTTGAACCTGGATGGCCTAATCTGTCATGCCATAAATTAAATGTTTCAGGATCACAAAAATTTTCTTTTACTGCCATATGTGCTTGAGGCACATCAATATATGTATAATGCAAACCAGATTGAAACATTGGCAGTTTTTCCAATATCTGACCTTTGCTCATGATATACAAATATTTTTCATTATCAACAGTCTTTGACTGAGTATCATATCCATTATGATATATGCTTTTGAAACTTAACAAGTTTCTTGATGACCTTGGGGAAAATAAAGCATTCTCTATTAAAAGCTTTGTACCATTTGGTAATATTAAATTTGCTTTTCCCACTCCTTCTATTAATTTTGTAGGACCTGATATTGTATCAACGGTTCCTTTTGTTGGTTTCAACTCATAAAAATATTTCTCGGATTTAAGTATAGTATGTGTAGCTCCACTGTCAGCTATACATATATCAGCATCATTCATTCGATCTTGAGCTTCAATGATATCCATTTTAATCTTACAATTATAAAAAAATGATAAGAGTATGATTAATATATTATAATTATTGATAATAACTTTATAAAAAAAACTTTATATGAAGGAAAGACATAATAAAAATACATATTTAATTGTTACATAAAATCATTGAGATCAAGCAACATTTTGTTTAAATGTCTTCATTAAAATCCGTGGCATTTAGCTGAACACTGAATTTATCCAAATAGTTTACTTCCTTGTCATTTCCTTTAAGCGAGGCTTTGTAAAGCTCACATAGATGTGGAGTTGTTCTACAAGTTTTTGCCCAGTGATCTATACTTCCACATCTATAACAAGAATTATCAATTTTTCCGGACACACCGGCTTCATTCCTTTGATTATGAAAATTGGAAGTATTATTTTGTGGAGCATGATAATTTGTAGTTCTTTGATTTCGGCCACGGCCACGACCGCGCCCACTACCTCGGTAATATTTATTATTTTTGAAAGTATGATTGTGACCATTATAATGACCTTTACCAAAATACCCACGACCGCGGCCACGGCCTCGTCCTTGGCCTTGCCCACGGCCTTGTTCCCTTTTATTTTGATAATTATTAACAACATTTGCTTCAGGTATAGTTAATGATCCTGTGGGACGGGCTTCATGATTTTTCATCAGAAGTAGGTTATGTTGTTCTACTACGAGGAGATGTGCATTCAAATCAGAGTATCTGTAAAATCTCAACAATCGATATTGTTGTGCTAAACTTATATGTGACACATGAAATGTGGAGTAAGTTTTCTCCAATTTTTCTTCCTCAGTAACAGGGTGCCCACAAAACTCTAATTTTGAACATATTTTAAATAGAGCAGATGTGTAATCATTTACTTTTGTAAAATCTTGGAACCTCAGACTGTTCCATTCATTTTTAGCTGTGGGAAGTAAAACTTCCTTTTGATTATCAAATCTGTTCTTTAAATTCGTCCATAATTCATATGGATCATCAGAATTGAAATATTCATGATGTAGTAAATTATCAATGTGTTTATGAATAAACACATTAGCTTTTGCCTTTTCCTGATTCGAACAATTATTCTCTTCATTTATGACTTCTATCACACCCATTGCTTTTAGGTGTCTTTTGACATTTGCTGTCCAAGTCATATAATTTTCTCCGGAGATATCCAATGCTGGAAATTCCAGTTTCGTGATATTTGCCATTTTGTTACTAAATACAAATATATATAAATATTAGGATTACATACTTATTAAAATGAGACAAAATATAACAATACACATAATTAAAATGTTAGTTGCATAAATAAATGTTAGTTGTATAAATAAATGTTAGATGCGTAAATGTTAAATTCATAAATAAATGTTAAATGGTTAGTAGTCCCATTATTATTATTATTATATTTACATAGTAATAGGTACCCTGTACTCAATTTTATTTATCAAAGAACTATATTATAAATATACATATATATAAAGGAGAAACGTGATATAAAAGATCATCCTAAAGATGTGTGGTTTTACAATCCACTGGTGCACCCTTAGGCTTTCAACCTATATAATATGTACACATATGTATATATATTTAAATGTATAAAATTCTTACATTGAGTATGATAATAACTCCTTTGCCTTTGTTGATATGCTTGGTAGAGAACCCTCGTGCTGATAACGTGTTATAATACCACAAATTTATAACACTAGATTTTGTGTTATATCTTCAAGAAACAAAGATGAAATTTTATGAATCTTGTCTGTAATCTCTATTTTATGCAATCTCAAGTAACATTTATTTATAGTGGGAATTGCCACCTATTTTTGACAATTATGACACCATCCAGAATATATAAAATCTGTCATCCTTCTTTTGACTTTTTGTCATCCATTTTCATAACAATAACATATTAGTAAAGATAAAACTTTAGTCATTCAAAAAAGTGTACATATTAGATAACATATTAGTAAAGATAAAACTTTAGTCATTCAAAGATAATTAGATAACATATTAGTAAAGATAACATATTAGTAAAGATAATTAGATAACATATTAGATATATATTTTTTAAAAAGTGTTTCGTATATTTTTTCTTGTATACATAACTTAAGTCATTCAAAAAAAAAAACATAACATATTAGTAAAGAGCCAATGAAGTGTAGCTCAACTGGCAATTGCCTGGGGACTACATGGAGGTGCAAGTGGAGGTTGAGGGTTCGATTCCGGTCGGAGTCATATTTACCACTTGCGGGAGTTCTACCCGGTGGAGAACCCCGATCCTGGGTAGACGGGTAATCAGTACAGGCTGGCCCGGGGTGTAAGCGGAGCTCCACCGCCATCACCAACAAGCCGTTTAAAAAAAAACATATTAGTAAAGAAAATGATATTTAATTCGTATTAAATTCACTTTATCGTTTGATTCCCCAAAATTTATATCATGTCGACAAATTGAATGATTTATGTTACAGTTCTCAAATAAGGTTTCTTATATACGCTACAAAATAAAAGCTGAACTTAATATCAACTGGTCGTTATTTGTAAGGCTATGAGGTGATCCGTAGTGGGGCGCTTTGCCCTAGCATGGCGCCGCGAAAACGCCCGGAACACCAATACTTGGGGCGCTATCAAGGAGAAATGGGGGAGTGGCGCGAGATTTATAGCGGCGTGATAATGGTGATGATTTAATATTCGACCGTTTAAAAACGGTCATATTCTTTAAAAAAAATCAATTTTTTAAATTTCACCCTATAAATAACTCCCAACTCTTCCATTTTTTTTACAACTCATACTCAACTATTCTCTCCTTCTCTATATATTTTTTAAAAAGTGTTGAAGCTACTCCCACCCTATTAAAAAAAAATAGGTTCCCCGTCGGAAGACTCCTTCACCGATATTTACTGAAGATTTTTTTCACCCGAAGAAGACGCGGAGGAGGAAGAAGCGGTTACGAGTGCATGTACTTTTGTGATACAAGCATTTGAGCAATTTCGGCCTACTCCCCCTCCACGACCCATCTTGCGGCGCACCTATATCTTGCGAGATCGTGAAGCCGCGAGCGAGCGTTTGATGAAAGACTATTTTGATGCGACACCGGTTCACGGACCCAATGTTTTTAGACGGCGTTTTCGGATGAGCCAAAGGCTATTTTTGCGCATTACTAATGATTTGGAAAATAAGTATGATTTCTTTAAGCAAAGAATGAACGCGCGAGGTTATTTAGGCTTCACCCCAATTCAAAAGGTCACATCCGCCTTACGCATATTATCATACGGAAACACGTATGACATCAACGACGAGTACTTAAAGATGGCGGAGAAAACAACCCGAGATTGCTTGGAACATTTTTGCTATGGTAAAACTTTTATATTTATTTTTATTTATTTACTTTTATATATTTATTTTTTTAGTAGCTTACTAGTAAAACTTTTATATATTAAATTATGTTTTAGGTATATGCCAGTTATATAGAAAACGTTATTTGAGAAATCCCACTTGGAACGACCTTCAACAAATATATGAGGTGCATCTAGAAAAGCATGGAATACCCGGCATGATTGGTAGCTTGGATTGTCGTCAATGGCGTTGGTATAATTGTCCAACCGCATGGCGAGGTCAACATACACGGGGTGATCAAAAAGGGCCAACTTTGGTATTACAAGTTGTTGCGTCATACGACCTTTGGGTTTGGTCGGCCTTCCTTGGTGTAGCCGGGTGTTTTAACGATATTAATACGTTAGAGGCTTCACCATTATTAGAGAGCTACATTTCTGGAACTATACCAAAGGCCGGTTTTCATGCGAACGGGAACGACTACGAGCATGGCTACTATTTGGGGATGGTATATACCCGGAGTATTCGATTATTGTTAAAACGTTTTCTGAAACGTTCGATGAGAAAAAAAAAAGTATTTTAAATAATTACAAGAGTCTTCGAGAAAGGATATCGAGAGGTGTTTTGGGGTTCTACAGCAACGATGACATTTTATCAGAAATCCTTGTCGCATGTGGCATAAGGATAGAATACGAATGACCATGTATGCTTGCATCATTTTGCATAATATGATCATTGAGGATGATGGAAGAGCGATATGCCAAAACTATATTCCGGAAGATTTAGTCGAAGGAACCCAAGCAACAATGGAAGAGAGACTCGCAAATGCTCAACTATTGCGATCTAAGGAAATACATAACACGTTGAAGGCGGATTTGGTTGAGCATACTTGGGCGATTCGCCCACTTCGATACAACAGTGACGACGAAGAAGATTCCGAGGAAGAAGAGGTTGAGGAATTCGAAGACGGGAACTTTGAAGACGTAGGTTTGGATGCTGGAGAAAACGAAGAGGAAGAAGGAGAGAACGAAAATGAAGCCGAAGAATAAATATATTTTTTTAGGTGTAACGTTTTTTTTTTCTTTAACGTTTTTTTTTATTTTAATGTATTGTTTTTTATTTAATGCAATGATTTTTAATTTTATAAAACTTAGAAATTAATTTAAAAAATGAAAATTAAATTAATTGAGTAATGATGACAAAGGGGCTTTATGACTACGGCCTCAACTTGCATAACGCCCCATAAAGCCCCTTGGTGGCGTGACATGCCACATGTCGCATAACGCCCCCAAAAGGGCCTTATGACTACGGATGGCCTGAGGTGTCAAGCCACATCAGGGCTACGTTAGATCCACATCAGCCAAGGGGCTTTATCACGCATTCTCTTATCTTGCAGGGTGTTGGATAACGCCTCTATTAAACAAAATTTAAAAAAAAAACTTTATTGGATGAAATGATGTAGGCCCCACTTGTGAAGCCCCTTCTTCCTCGTTACCATGGTGAAGCCCCTTCAATGGCGCCCCTTGTTAAAGGGCAGGGTATGGGCGGTGACGTCCCTATGTCGCTATAGAAGGTGAGGTGACGCCCCTCCACACCCTCCGGCATAACAAACAAACGATCGTAATTTATCCATAATATAATAAATAATTCCTTATATATTTCTTTGTACTCAGAATCCATTTAAATTGGATGCAAATGTTGATGATATGTATAAAATTAACAATAGCCAAGAGAACTAGAGAAGAAGAATAAACAATAACATTAACTTTTAACCAAAACTAATAAACAAAGCACCAATTTTCTACACTGTAAAAAAAGGGTATATTTTACAAAAAAAAAAAAACCCAAATTAAACAAAAAGCTTGAGCAAAACAACCTTGTTTGGCCTTGACTGTTGATTATAACTTGTAACCTTTATGTCCAAACACTCCAGATCCTTTCACCAAGAAAACTCACCATCCTCTTCACCATTCCTTCTTCTCCTTTCACCGATTCAAACTCGTGTAGCTTCAGCCGACTCAGCTCCATCGACCGAGTTGACTCACCTCCATCAACCACACCTTCACTTCCACTAAAATTATCATCATTATTATTATTATTAACAGGAGCAGTAATAGTAGTAGTAGGAGGAGGAGGAGGAGGAGGTTTCTTTTTTCTATGTTTCTTGGTTTTGTTGTTGTGAAAAAGTCCATCTTCAAAAGCATCAATGATTTGGTGGATAAGGTGGCGGTTAGGAGAGGAATCCCAGCGGACCCAGTAGCTCATGTAGCACCGGAAGCAGCTGCAGTTGAAGAGGGGGGAGTGGTCAGTGGGTGCAGTGGTGGTTTTTTTGGAGAGGAGGTAGGCTAAGATTTCTTTGTCTTCTGGGGAGAGGGTGAGAGTGAGGGTGAAGATGGCTGCCGGTAGAAGAGCGAGGTGGGTGGCGATGGGTGGCGGAGGAGGCGGTGGAGATGGGTGGACGGTGCTGCTGGTCTTGGATGGTTTGAGTTTCTTCATGGTGGCGTTTATGGGTTTGAGAGTGAGAGTGAGTGGGAGTGGGAGTGGGAGTGGGAGTGATGATGATGATGGGTGGCTAGGGTTGGGGGCTTTTAAGTTTGGCGGTTTTGTGTTTTTATTGCAAGACAAATGTTGTATTGTTTTTTTATATATTAAATGATGATAATAATAATAATTGGGGTACAAGTTAGAAGGGAAAAACATAGAAAATTAGAGGGTAAGGTTTGCTATGATAAATTAGAGGGTAATACAGATAATTGGTACTATACTATCCTTAAGGATTGTCTTATGATTTTTTTATTTCCAGTTGATGAGATATGTTATGTTTGTCATAAGGCGTGTTTGGATTCTTTTGGGATGCATGTATTTCATTGTAGAGAGCCCCTGGGGTTTAAGTACCGACATGATTTGGTTAAGGATATCATTTTTGACATATTTAGGCGCGCCGGTATTTCTGCTAAGAAAGAGACACCCGTTAATTTCTTAACTGACCCATTGGAAGGGAGATCTACCCTTAGACCAGCCGACATTTTGGTCTTTGAATGGGTAGGACTCCTAGGGCTGCAAATGAACCGAACAAACACGAACAAGACCTTGTTCGTGTTCGTTTGTTAAGAAATATATGTGTTCGCGAACCGTTCACGAACACTTATCGAACGAGAGTTTATGTTCGTGTTCGTTTGTTAAGGAAATGAATTTGTTCGTGTTCGTTTGTGTTTGTTTGTTAATTTTAAGAAACGAACAAAAACGATTGTTGAAGAACACAGACTAATTTTTATGAACATAAATGGAAACAAATGAACACAAACAATCGTCTATGGACAGAATATATAATATACTGACACTTATTAGATATTTAATTTGTCGGAATTTTGAAGTATTTAAATAAATATAAAACCTAAAAACACTAATGAACTATCAAACACAAACGAACACGTTACCGAACATAAACGAATGAACACGACCTCTGTTCATGTTTGTTCATTTAACTAAACGAACGAAATTTCTTGTTCGTGTTCGTTTGTTTAATAAACGAACGAACACAAACGAACTTTCCGCCGAACGGTTCATGAACTGTTCGCCGAACGTTTGGTTCGTTTGCAGCCCTAGGTAGGAGGAAAACATGCATGTGTGGATCTAACAGAGATTTCTTCGCTTGTGGGCTTAGGGGGTAGTGATTTCACGGTGGGTCAGACTGCTTTAAATGCAACTTCGGGCACCGTGACCAAACACGAGAAAGTGTGTCGTGACAACCAGCACATGTTTATTCCATTTGCTTTTGATACTTTTGGTTTCCTGGCACCAGAGGTTGTGGACCTACTTAGTCGAGTTCAAAGGGTCATGCATAGTAATGTTATGACCACGGGATCTATGGACGTAATTTTAAAAGACTTAGTTTTGTTATTCAAAAATGGGTAACGGCTCTGCTTGTTGCCCGTTTACCATCTATCTCGATGTAAATTTATAACATTTAGTAAAGAAATATGATTTGAAAACGAAAAAAATAATATTGTTATTATTAAAAAAAATGGTGTTTATGTTCCTTGGTTTAAACCAAATATGTAATCCAGTTTTGTTTAATTTTCGGTTTAATGTTTGAACCTGAACATTAAACACTCCTACCAAACAGTACCAGAAACCAAAACATTTGTAGTTTAAACTCTTCTGCTCAAAAAGTTAGAAACATTCTTCAGATTCAGAACCAGAGATCAAGATATTGCATCAAAATTGTGATCCCACCAATGACAGCCACAATTCACCTTGAGCCGCTGCCCCCTTTCTGCGGGTGTCGAATCTCTATCTCAATCTCTCTTCTCACATCGCATACCTATTGCTGCAAATAAGCCCGACCCGTTCTATCATTTTCATCAAAGGGCCAAATGTGTTACCTATGAACAATGATGACCACATATGAAATTTCTAAAAGCTAGAAACTAAAACAATATTACGATGATACGACATGGACTATCCTAGTAATTAATTCTACTATTTTTTTTGAACAGCAAAGAATCTCACGTGTAAACCCACCCTACCCGAGGCTATGTCCAAGGCACCTTGAGCCGCTGCCCCCTTTCTGCGGGTGTCGAATCTCTATCTCGATCTCTCTTCTCACATCGCATACCTATTGCTGCAAATAAGCCCGACCCGTTCTATCATTTTCATCAAAGGGCCAAATGTGTTACCTATGAACAATGATGACCACATATGAAATTTCTAAAAGCTAGAAACTAAAACAATATTACGATGATACGACATGGACTATCCTAGTAATTAATTCTACTATTTTTTTTGAACAGCAAAGAATCTCACGTGTAAACCCACCCTACCCGAGGCTATGTCCAAGGCACCTTGAGCCGCTGCCCCCTTTCTGCGGGTGTCGAATCTCTATCTCGATCTCTCTTCTCACATCGCATACCTATTGCTGCAAATAAGCCCGACCCGTTCTATCATTTTCATCAAAGGGCCAAATGTGTTACCTATGAACAATGATGACCACATATGAAATTTCTAAAAGCTAGAAACTAAAACAATATTACGATGATACGACATGGACTATCCTAGTAATTAATTCTACTATTTTTTTTGAACAGCAAAGAATCTCACGTGTAAACCCACCCTACCCGAGGCTATGTCCAAGGAGACCGTGCCCCCCCCCCCCCCCCCCCCCCCTTGATGCGCGGGAACAAGATGGAATCCGTGAACCCAATAATAGATAGGTTTCGTAACTTTGAAGAGTTCATCATGTTCCACAAATAATATGTTGTTATGTTTGTTTGGTTGTAAGTGATTGTTTGAATGATGTTGTAAAAAGGGTGGGGACAAGCAGTCCAGGCCCCTACAAAGAGCTGTGTCGTCACGCAGGTACTCTTTTATCATATTTCATGCAACACAAAACAACAAAACAGATCAATTTATTTATGCATTGGGCTGTGGTGGGCCACTACACTAGTGTTATAGTACAATGTTTTTAAATTTTACTTGGGCCATTTCTATGAATTGTTCATGAAAAGTTACATTGTATAAATGAATGATTGGATAAATAAGTTTTTATCTACCAAAGTGCCTTTTGCCTACGGTATCCAAGTGTGTAAAATGTGCCTCTCCCGGACGGTGTAGAATTAGAAGTAGATTAAACTGGTGTTAAAAAAAATAAGTTTTTATTTATTTCTGAAAGATGAAATATGTAGGGGGCGTCAATTGTTTCTTTCATCGCTTTCAATTTCTCAATAACATACTCAACTTTTTTGCAACAGATTTCATTTGATATTCGTGTTATGTAATCATATTTCTCAAATGGACGGTATTTGCACGCGCTTTTAATCTCTTCCCTCAGAGTCACTTGTATATCCTAACACATTGGCGTAGCTTAGTGGGGGAGGGAGGGAGCGGCCGACCCCCCGAACTTTTCGCTCAGTGGAGAGTATGTAGTTTTTGTATAGAAAATTTTGGGTATATACGTTTTTTACCCCCCGGTTTTGTAGAAATTTTTAGGTATATACGTTTTCGACCCCCCGATCGGAAATCACAAGCTTCGCCACTGTCCTAACATACATCATACAACTATTAGCATACATACCCTGTCCTGTTTAAGCTAATATTCAATTATATCAACAGCAGAAACATGAAACAGATTACAGAAGCAGATGTAACATCAATATATGATGTCAACTATCATTTTGTTGTTAAATATTTAGTGGAAAAAATAAACACAAATCAATATGCATTAAACTGTGAAAAGTTAAAACTACCTTGATTAATTGCATGAACTCGCTGCAGTGATTGTTGATCAATTCCTTCCTGGGTCCACTAGGGATCGCGAACTCTTCCATCAACCCACCAGCGAGTTCCAATACTCTAAGAATAACACCATCCCTTAGAATCCATCCAAATCAAATATACTAGCCCTGTTCAATCATTGAGGTATCTTACCTTGTCAACAGTTTGGAGACGTTGCAACGACGCATTTTGTTTCTGTGAATCCATCCCATCGTACGCTGTATTTTGTTTCTGTTATTGGTCCCTTGCCGAGATATCGGTGTAAAATATTGGTTAGAATATCAGTACCTTTCTACTTAGTTCTACCATCCGTCTTTCTTCTTATTGTTGCTATTAGTGTTTTAAGTCTTAATTGTTAGTTGTTATTGTTAAATGTTAATGTTTTAAGTCTTGGTCAGTTCCTACATGCTACAATTGTTAGTGTTTTGAAAGTTGTAAAAGGTTAATTTGTTAATGATAGGAGAGTATACTGTATTGTTAGTGTTAAATTGCTATATATATAAATTTAGCATGATATTAAAATTACAGATATCCCACCACGGTAACCGATATCTGAAATATCAGTCTTTGACCGATATTCTACCGCATTAACTACTTAGATTGGGGAAGACAACGTAAATCCGCCACTCTCCAGACTTAAAAGGACTAGCACACTGCACAGTTAGGCTCAAGAAGGCATTGATAGTTTGGTATATTTGTAGTTTTTCATTTTGTTTTGAGATCGAATGGTGACTGCCGTTTGAGCTTCTGATTAATTGTGTCCCAAACTTCCTTATTTCTTTCTTCATGGAGGTAAAATGTCTGCACGCAGATCTTTTTTAGAAAAACAAACACCACCTAAATATAGCAAGATGAAAATGCCTTCGGGATAGGAAATCCGAGTTCAGCACTGCTATGGCCTGTGGCTGGTCTTTATTACAATTTTAATTTTTAATGCGGATAAAAATAAATAAATAAACTGAACAATGTTACATATAGAAGAAACTATCATTCAGAATTCTTTTAAGTTCCAGTCTGAGTCCAGAAACATTTCAAATCAGTCAAAAATTGTTCAATTTCAAAGTTTTCTATGTAAGAAGTGTGCACATTCACACACTTTAAATGGTCCAGAATCATCTAGCTCACAATCAATTCTGTCTCGGATTTGTTAGGAAATAATTGCCAACTCATCTTGCATCCGGCAGCTATTCACCGTCTTCATCTTCATCTCCATCACCATCACCATCATCACGAGCATTTAAATTCAAACTTAAACCCGCAGTGCTTTTGTCTGCCTGGATACTCTCAGAAACCTGAAGAACAAATAGATCAATTTGACCAGACATTGTTTCATAAAAGGTTTTGACTATCAACAAAAAATTTAAAAAACCCCTCAATCATTGCAGCAAAAAACCAAGTATCTTTGTCAATATCCTCTAATGAGTTTACATTGCCAACCAAAAAGACTTAATTTTGCTATTCAGAAAGGGCTAGCGGCGCATCTTCTGCTCGTTTGCCTTCTATTTCGGTTTGTCAGCAACAAAATTTACTCAACCAACAAATGCCCGTTTATTTATATTTTTACAAATGCATTACCTGATTCTCTTCCATTGGCACATCATTCATGTCAGGCTTGGAAGATGGCTCAGCTTCTGGAGCAACTGGGTCACTCTCAGTGGCTTTGGCTTCATCAGTCTGCGCCTCATTATTCTGTTCCTCCAATAGAGCTATCTGATCACCCATCCACAAAAAAAACCATCACCCAACATAAGATAATCGCTTTCCGTGTATGTTATAATACACAATATTCCAAACTATACAAGTCTAGTAATGATTCGAGTGGAAATGAGAATAAATAGATAAAAGGTACAAAAAGAAATTCAGTATCAGATAATATGCAAACAATGCGCAATCTTCCTGTGATTTAGTGTCTTTTATTTGTTTTGATCATAGCTACTATGTCAAGGTGATGTTAATAAGTTCACATGTGTTTAAAGATGAGGGTGATTCTAGCCTAACATACAGATCACAGAAAAAAAACCAAGTGTCTATGATCATATACACGCCTTTCTAAAACAAAATAAAACAAATAAGCACAAAGCAAGTGAAATTGTACGACGAATGAACTAGTGCCGTAATGCTTTCACCTTCCACAAACGACAATCCATCAACATTAGATTGGTGATATTTGAACCCATATCCTAGGTGGTAACGATTTCAAGATCAAGGGGGGTCAAGTACCACCAAACAAATCAAAATTTTGCCTTGCAAGATACTAGTACCTAGAGGATGAAGACAAATAAAACTTCTAGAGTTGAGTTCTTCTTAGTTGTTTCCGAGTACAGTCCAATGGAAAACTGGGTTGGGTCTAAACAGTGGAACCAGCAATACGAAACCCATTAGAAATCTTGGACTGGTATTAGATCAAAGTTTCAGAAAAACAAAATGAAATTGAAGTAAATGAAAAAGATGGTGCAAAGAGCCATCTTGGATTTACATTCTATGCATCGACCACCTCACCACAGAATCAAAGGAGACTATGAAAAAGATTTTCATTGTGTCAGACTGTTAGATCTAAACTTAGCAAACCACCAAGAAACACTTGGCCATCTCTTTCAAACACTTTTTTTTGGTTCATTAGCTGTTACATAAGTGGCTATCATTCATCATGACATATAGTGTGACTACAGCCTCTGTTGTTGTCAAGGCTCACCCAGGCGCGCGCCTAGGCCCACTTTTCAGGCCCAGCACATCCTTCTCGCTCTGCTTCAAAAGCCCCACTTTCAGACCCTTGGGGCGCGGCTTTCAGGCCAACTTCCGACAAAACTCCGGCCAAAAATTATCTGAACAGATTTGAACAAGTCTGAAACAGTTAAACCAACCCTAAAGGCCTAAACAAGCCTGGAAGGCTTGAATCAACCTAAAACAATCGAAACTAGCCCTAAAAAAGCTAAAACCCCTAAAAGATGTATTTTTACACTATACGCCTTGCCTAAAAAACCCTCGCTTTTTAAGCGCATTGCGCCACGGTCCAAGGCTCGCCCTTTGCACATATGGAATCGCGTACTCCCTCCAGTTTACACACTTCAGATAGCAAGAAGCTCCTACATCAACAATGCCCTCAACAAGAAAAAAAGAGTAAACCCCTAAACCGAACTTAACATACCTGATACTTAAATAATGAATTACCAATTGGTATTTGGTTACTCCTCCCAATATAAGAGAATTTACAGAACTGACTCTTTAATAGCACAAGTTAAACTGGTAACTCTTAACTCCTCCCAACACGTTGTGTAGAATATCCTGCAATCTCGCTCCTCAATTAACAACAAACGAACAAAGATATGCCCTCTACGCTCTACCTATGTTTTTTTGGTTATTTGCGTCTCTTCTGTTTTTGAAAAGTTGGAATCCATCTATATTACAGTTCATGTTGCCTCTCCCTCCTACCCATAAAAATCTAACTTATCAAAATAGTTAACTGCCATCTTCGTCCCTGTGGTTTGGTGGAAAATGTCACTTCAGTCCAAAAAAAGATTTGCGTCAGTTTTGAAACGTGCCACTTCAGTCCAGAAAGATAACGCCTTGCGCCAGTTCCGTCCTCAACGTTTTTAACAGCGCGTTATCTTTTTGGACTGAAGTGGCATTTTCCACCAAACCACAGGGACGAAAATGGCAGTTAACTCTTATAAAAAACAAATAACAAAGATTAGCATAGTTTTAAGAAAAAATACCAAGCCTTACAATCCAAAATTTTGAAAAACAACATGTTGAACAAATAAAACCGGATTGATCTGAGAGTCACGAATCACTTTAAGATCGAAACAATTCGGTGGCTCACTCGAACTTCCAGTCGGATAAAACTCAGACTCACAATTCTTCAAGAACCGGTATGCGATTTGTGTGATTTTTTTCTCATGAACCACAAAGATAACCAAATGAAAGGTATTTCAAATAATCTAGGGTTAGGGACCATAATGCCAGATGGCAGTTTTCCTTTTATTAATTCAAATTGCTTCTATTTAGGAGCCAAAATCCCCCTGAGGACCCTGCTTATTTAATGTATATCATTGTACACCATGGTCAACAAGTCAATCTAATTACACTAAAAAATAATCATCATGTCAACATATTGGATTCAATGCCTGTCATTAGTCTGTAATCGTCTCTGTTTTAAATATTTTTAACATCTTGGTTTATTTATTATGCGATATAAAATATATATAATTGATAATCTAACAAAATAATTCTAAAAACAAAAATCAGATCGGACAAAAAAATATAAAAAAGAAAGTAACAAAAAACATACCGGAATATACTTCATCTTACGGCGAGGGGGCTCATCAACAGCACCGTTATCATCACCGTTAGTATCGTCGTCAGTGGAGGCGTTATGATCTTTACGAATCGGTGTCCACTTGTAAAGCAAGATATGAGAGACGGCGTCGTTACTGTTACCGTTAGCAGAAGAGTTTCCGTTAGAATGGTGCTTGTTATTATTATTGTTATCAGTGGACGGCGTTACGTGGATCCACTTCTTCTTCCACTTTCTAACCGGACCTGTGAAGACGGTGGCTGGACCGTACCGGCTCGAGGATCGGCCCAGGCGAGCCCCAACTCCTTCCATTTATTATTATTAAGGCGGATCGGTGGCTCGATTGATTGTTTTGTTTGACGATTTGACGATCTCTCTCTCTCTGTGTCTGTTTGGGGTTGGTTTGGTAACGTGTATCGATTTTCAAAGATTGGGGAAGATTAGGTGCGGGGGGGTGTAGCGTGCTTCGGTGTTGACGTGAATAAGAGCCCTCGATAAACGTGACAAATTTGAAAACCTTTGTATATCACAATTGACAAAAATAGTTTTATAGTTCAGATCCTTCTAATTTAAAAAAAAATGAGAATTTTTTGCATAAGTAGGTGGTTTGAACCACAAAAGAGTGTTATTAGGTGGGTTTGAATTATCTTTTCATATTTAGGTAAGTTGTGAAACCATACAGCGACTTTCAATAAATTTTCTGCAGAAAATCAGAGAGTCTGCCAAAAGCTGTCAAATGTTGAAGATCGCTGAATGATACATCGACCTTGTGAAGGTCGCTGTTTGAAGTACCAACCTTTATGAAGGTCGCAGTTTCATGTACCAAGCTTTGTGAAGGTCGCTGAATGATCTTCCAACCTTCTGAAGGTCGCAGTTTCATGTCACAAACTTATTCAAGATCGCTGTTTCATGTTACATGCTTATTGAAGATCGCTGTTTGAACTCACAAGCTTATTCAAGGTTGCTGTTTCATCTTACAAAGTTGTTCAAGATCGCAGAATGATATTGCAAGCATAATAAAGGTTGCTGTTTCATACTACAAAGTTAATGAAGATCGCAGAATGATATTGCAAGCTTATTGAAGATCGCAATATGGTGTCACAAGCTTATTAAATAACGACAATCTTTACAGAACATGCAAGTTTGGTTTGATAGCACCTTGTTGTACTTTTGCTGTATGAAATGTGAGTGGTAAATGTAAAGGTGAAATGACTAAACCCTAGGCTCTCACATGAATTCGAAAAAACCTGCTAAGTTGAATAGTTTTGTGTAAGAAAAATACTGTAGTGTAAGAAAAATACTGGCTTTCACCATGAATCCGAAAAAGCATTGGCGTTATTTAATAAGCTTTGATATCAAACGAAGCTAGGGTGAATAAGGACTTGGGGCATTGGCGTTGTATCGCCAGCGGTCGTTTTCTCTCGTTTTGAGGGGGGGCAAAACGGCCAAAAAGGCATTTTTGGCTTATTGTCTAAAATAGTGGAAATTTATATTTAATAATTTAATACAAGTACGATAAACAATTACACGTTTTATTACATTTAAGGGTGAATAAGGACTTGGGGCATTGGCGTTGTCTCGCCAGAGGTCGTTTCCTTTCGTTTTGGGGGTGAAAAACGAGCTGCATAAAACTCATCCGCCATCTCTCGTCTGTATTTCGCGCAAGCCTCGACAAGATCTCCCCCAATCCCGACGTCCTCGTCATTAACCAGTTTACTTAACAACATACAAACTAACACCCCTGAATCTGGTCCTGCGTTTTCCTTTTGATGTTGGCAAACTTCTGTATGTGTCACCATTGTGTTTTCCACATGTGGGCGTCCAGAATGTTCCCAGTATGCAATTTTTTCCAAAAAAATTTTGAATAACGATTCAAATTTTATTAGGGTTGGGTATACCCTAACTTGAATCAAGCTTGACCCATCAGAAACACTTGAAGTACACGTCCCAGTAAAATACAAAGTAAGGTGAAGTGTCCCCATATCAACACGAACCATGAACCAGTCTTGAAGGTCAACACAGATTGGAATATAAACCTGAGACAAAAATAAATAAGTTAAACGTATTTGGTTTAAAATATACAGTGGGGGATGTAAGTGTTACCGTATCGATGTCCCAAAATGGAGGGTAATGTTCCTTTAATCCAATAGCAAAAGGTAACGCACGATGGTTAGGATTCTCTTCCAAAAGGTCGAGAAATTGAGGTGGGAGAATCGTCCATGGAAACAGTTGTTCTCGTCTTTTGGATTTTTTTATTAAAATCCATCTGAACCTCATCATTCTCATCACCCACCCACACACATGCTACAACGGTGAAAGTTTTATAACATAAGAATAAAAATAAATTTTTGGAGGGTTTTAATAATTTATACTCCTTACCAGTGGCGACAAGTAACCGTAGTTCTCGTATCCAAGTAGGGCACCCCAAAACTCGGACCCGAGTTGTCTCCTTCCAAGGAATCCGCTATAACAGAAAGAAGAATCTCCGTTATGATAGAAAGCCATTACATTTTTTGACCACGATCTAGACTCTTCTGTTGGGTAATAATACCAGCGTGTCTTTCTGGGGATCTTTTCAGGGGGGTATCAGGGACTTCCTCCAGCTCCAATAACGAGTCTTCCGGGTCCCCCATTTGTTGTGTGTCGTTGGTGCAATTCGAGATGGGGGTATGAGTGACTATTTATCCAGAGATGTTATACTAGGTCGTTGTTTCATTCATAGATGTTATACTAGGTCGCTGTTTCATTCAGAGATGTTATACTAGGTCGCTGTTTCATTCAGAGATGTTATACTAGGTCGATGTTTGATACAGAGATCTTCTAGTAGGTCGTTCTTTCATCTATAAAAGGCCCTCCATCGGTACCACCTCATCACTCTTCTTCGCAATACCATTTCGTAGTAATGGATAAGCGCAATGGTAAGAAACGGTTACCTCCTTTCTCCCACTTTCAAAACAATTGCTTGACTGAAGAAGACATGAATGCTATATTGGAATGGGAACTACCCCCAAAGGGTACGGTTCTGGAGGAAGGACAGAAATCAACAACATCGGAACCTGTCGAGGAAGGAGGATCGTCTTCCGGTGCAGTTGTGAATCAGCAACTGGCGAAACAGAAGGACGTTCGTGGAAGAAATAAACAGGTTGAAGAAATCCCCGTTGTTAAAAAAGTTTGGACCTATGACAATCAACAGTTTGATTTCAACCCTAACCCGGAGGAGGATTACGACCCAGAAGTCCTGAAGGAAGCTTGGAAGTATGAGGAAGAAGAAGAAGATTGGTCCTGTGTTTGGCACAACCCATATTCTGGAGAAGAGTCAGACTCGGAACTATCATCTAGAGGTGACTGCCATTGGAAATAGGGTTGCTCCTTTTCTATCATGATGTTTGTTGTAGTGGTGTTTACTTGAAAGTTTTTTGTCGTTTTGTATCTCTTTAGTGGAAGAAGGTTATTATACTTTATTGTATCAGTAGGTTATTTTACTAGTATTATAATAACTACCCACCCCTATACTTCTCATGTCTATAAATACTACCTATCACCCATTTCTGGCCTTCACACCTTTACCTCACCCCACTAGTTATTCGGATGGCAGATGGTGATAACGAATTACACATTCATTTTCATTTGCATATACATGAAGGGGAGCCAAACCCTGCAAATGTTGAACGACAACCTATTCGTAACTCTGTAGTACCACAACCCAACAATAACTCGCTCCCCCCACAATCCCTCCGTTACTCCGGTGATTCTCTTCCCAATGACAATAGTGCTTTGCTCTTCGCTGGACAACAGGCGAACCGTCCTGCCGCTTCACCCCTGGACCAACATCCTCGCCCACCACCATATGTTGAACATCAAAATCGAAATCCTACCTCCTTTATGCAACGACCTCAACGTCCTTGGATTGTGCAGAACCCTAACCCTGCATCGTCAAGGGATTTAGAACCATACCCCCCGATATGTAGGTTTGGATGCATCTACCATAGCTTGTGCTACCACCAATACGACAGTGATCGTGACTCTAATGCGTTATCAGATGATGCCGTCGTTAGTGATGATCCATGGGAACAATATCGCAGGTTTGACAGCGACTCTGATTCATCCTTTTGATTCCAGAGCATGACTCGAATGCGTTATCAGATGATGCCGTCGTTAGTGACTTAGGGGTTCCTGTATTGGTAGATGTATTGTGTGTTCGTGAATTCTCCTAAATTAAAATAAACCGTGTAATGTTCTTTGATCTTTATATTATTGTGATTGTCAATGTAAAAGATTGTGAATTTTGTGTTTTGTGTTTGTGAATTTTTCTTAAATTACACCAACTGAGAATTCAAACAGAAATACCAAACACAAAACATAGGAGGATACACTTCATGTTAACATTAAAACCACAAAAAGATACTAACTTAACGTCGGCCACAGGTCTTCCTGTTGTGCCCGGTTTCTCCGCATCTGCTGCATCGACGTGCCTGGGGTTCATCGTGGTAGTTAACATCCATCTCGTTTTGAATTCTTCTTGAACGAACCCTGCCTCGATGTGTTGTGACCCTCGAAGGGTCCCCTTGAATTGTCCAGTCCGCTTCTTCCCACTCATCTTTGTGTCCCAGGGTGAAAAAATGACCGCTATACTGTTCCTGATAGGTGGTGGTGTGGAATATGGAGTGGGTAACGTCATGTGGTTGCTCACCCATCCAAGAGGAAACGGAGATAGCATGGGAACAAGGGAATCTAAGCATTTTCCATTTCCCGCATGAGCACCGGTGGCGTCTGTATTCAACGGTGTACTCGTTTCCACCGTCATCATTGGTTTCTTCCCTTGAAACCACCGCGTAACGACCTTCTCTGACATCGTAGACGGACACTTCATGTTGCATGGCTACAGAATGCAACTTGTTAAACCTGGACCAAATTCGAGGGGGTAGAGGGGTATTGCAGCTTTGGGCCATCTGCGCGTGGCGAGCATACTCTGATACGTCCTTGGTGAACGTATAATGAATCAAGGCTTTTAGTGGCAGCAGTCTTGCTTCCCGTAAGACATTATTCATAGACTCAGATATGTTCGTCGTAAGGTTACCCCAACGACGGTTTCCGCGGTCATGAACAATAGTCCACTTGCTTTTGTCGATGTCGTTCAGGTAGTTCCAAGCACCCCGATTTAACAGCTGCATTTCCCTCACTGCCCAAAGATACTTTCTTCGTTGACTTGTGCTCCCGATCATCCAACACAGCTTCCTAAGAGATTTGGTCTTGAACCTACCACTAAAATTGCTTCTGACATGCCGAAGACAATAACGGTGGTAGGCGTTTGGTTCCCTCCAATCCAGAAGGTTCTCCATCGCATTAATTATCCCGGCATGACGGTCTGATAGAACACAAATTCTACTGTTACAGTCTTTGGTGACGTATTCTCTCAAATTTTGGAAAAACCAACACCAACTATGAACCGTCTCTTCGTCAACTAGAGCGTACGCCACTGGCATTATGTAGTTGTTGGCGTTTTTGGTTACCGCAACCAACAACTTACCACGGTACCCTCCTTTCAAGTGTGTGCCGTCCACAGAGATGACAGGCTGGCAAAGATGAAACGCGCGAATAGAAGGACCAAATGCCCAAAAAACATATTTGAATGTTGGATGTCCTGGAGCCGAGTGCGGGTGATGAAACCATGAAACCACCGTACCAGGGTTTCGAGACTGAAGCCGTAACACGTACTTTGGCAGCTCCTGAAAGTTGCTTTCCCAGGTTCCATATATCCTCTCAATTGCCTTTCTTCGTCCACGCCACGCCTTCGTATACGTAACATCGACAGACATCGCTTGCTTTATATGCGTCCTGATGTGTTTCACCTTCAACGCAATGTCTGTACGAATTTGTGGCAGGATGTGTGCAGCGATATCCTTAGACCTAAGGCACCTGTTGTTGTTTCATACCACCGTAGAATAACAATTGTGGGCAGGCGCCCAGTTGGTAATTTGCCAAAGGTGTTGGTGTTTCTGTTTTGATGCCGTTGCACGCCATTCACACAAAGGAGCATGAGGGAAAGGGTTTTTAAAATTTTTGTTTCTCGTGTAGCATTTAACTTTGTATAAAGTTGGTTTGCTATCCATCACAAAAATTTCCCTTCCACGGCGAATGTTCCATTCTCGGATAGCAAGGTCCACTGCTTGTTTTGACTTGAAATACATGCCGAGACGTATCTGTTTTACTTTTGGATTCCATACGTCCATTGGATTATCTTCATAATCCGGACACATGTAATCCCTAAGTTCCTCGTCCTCGTCTGGGTCGTCATGTGTCGCTGGAATGATTGGCCTCGGCTGACCGAGGGTCAACTCAGTGTGTTGGTTGACTGCAACCTCGTCGTCAGAAGTACCATCCTCGGATGGTGGTGCCTCTTCACTTTCAGAACTTTCTTCGGTGCTGCAACTTTTCGAATCATCAAAACCGTCATTATTGTTGTCACCCACCAGAAACTGGGAGGACGGACCAACTATGTTATCAATAGGAGGCATCAAGTGGTGTTCTTGAGTTGTTTGCCCGTATCCCTCGTCCTCTTCATCAGAATCTTGGGTGTCAACAACATTACGTTGTGTAATGTCATGCAGAAGGTTTGTGAAACTCATGTGTTGGACATGATTGACTGCCTCCCACTGAACATAGATCTCGGCAATGAAGTTCGTTTCCGATACTTCGGCTAAATAGTTCATTGTAGCAATACCATCATCGTTGAAAATTTTTGTTGTCTGAGATATGCCCTGAAACGTGTACCCTAGTAACAATGAAAGGCGCACCGATTCTTTCTGAAGTTGAACATGATTACAGATTGAATCCACCAATTCATCATACGACGATTTATGTCGCATAAGGAAAGAGGTTGTTAGCATGGATTGGTCAAACTGAACAGCCCCGTTAACAAAGGAAAACACACCGCCCCAATATAGTCTTACGAGGTATGGCCGAAAAGAATCCATTAACTAAGAAAGTGAAATGTTAAGAAATGTTAAGGATGAGTGGGTTGTGTAAGCTGGATTAGTGAAATGTTAAGAAATGTTAAGGATGAGTGGGTTGTGTAAGCTGGATTAGTGAAATGTTAAGAAATGTTAAGGATGAGTGGGTTGTGTAAGCTGGATTTCGTTTGTTAACAAATGTTAAGGATGAGTGGGTTGTGTAGTGGGTTGAAATATCAACCAACGAACGTTTTTAAACTTGAACATGATTACAGACACAATTTAAACTTCTTATTAAACAGCAACCTTCAATAAGCTTGTATTATGAAACAGCAACCTTCAATAAGCTTGTATTATGAAACAGCAACCTTCAATAAGCTTGTAGTATGAAACAGCAACCTTCAATAAGCTTGTAGTATGATTCTGCGACTTTCTATAACATTGCAAGTTGATACAGCGACTTTCAGAGGGAAAAGGCCACGTTGGGCGTTTTTTGACAAGATAAAAAAATGACTTTTTACGACTTTGGGGCCCCCTGAATGACCCGAAATGCATTCCGCCGACCAGACGCCCCTGGTCCCCGGACAAATTTACCCCTCCTTATAAGTTACAGACAGACGAACCCGGTGGTGGGACCCACACGGGTGAGGAAACGGCCACGGAAAATGCCACTTTGGACTTTTTTGACAAGATAAAAAAATGACTTTTTACGACTTTCGGGGCCCCCTGAATGACCCGAAATGCATTCCGCCGACCAGACGCCCCTGGTCCCCGGACAAATTTACCCCTCCTTATAAGTTACAGACAGACGAACCCGGTGGTGGGACCCACACGGGTGAGGAAACGGCCACGGAAAATGCCACTTTGGACTTTTTTGACAAGAAAAAAAAATGAGTTTTTACAACTTTCGGGGCCCCCTGAATGACCCGAAATGCATTCCGCCGAGGAGACGCCCCTGGTCCCCAGACAAATTTACCCCTCCTTATAAGTTAGAGACAAACGAACCCGGTGGTGGGAGCCACACGGGTGAGGAAACGGCCACGGAAAAGGCCACTTTGGACTTTTTTGACAAGAAAAAAAATTGACTTTTTACAACTTTCGGGCCCCCCTGACCAAATAAAAAACTTTTATTATAAAGATAGTATGAAACCACAATTCATAAACCCAAACAACATTCATCCTACATACAACGCCATCTATAAAGCTCGTTAGCCATGTGGGTCTTTTAAAAGTTTAGACTGTCGTAGCCTAGTATGCTACCCCAAAAGCTTCTAGGTAGTTGTATTTCCCCTAAAAAGCGAGAATAACAAAAGGGGGAATCCCCCTTTAGGTAAAAATCTACAGCATCCCTTGACCAATTTTCGAAGTCTTCGGTTGGAAATGCAAAATTTTTCCTTTCTGGAGGGCTGCCAACAGGTTTACTCGACTGAGCGGACGACCCGGGGTTATTTAGGATAACGTTTCGAGTCGGCTTTGGAAAAGACGAAGTGTTAGAACGACCGCTTGGACGTCTAAGTTTGTTTAGAATCGAAAATGAGGTTTTCGGGACCACATGCGAATTGTTTTGCTCATCACCTTGGTTTGCCATAAAGGTGGTTGTGGTTTTTGTGGAGTTCTAATTCCATATGGTGGGGGTATTTATAGTGGGTGGGAATCAAATTAAACATCATGTTTATTTTAAAAAAAAATGCATAATTGTTAAAAATTATGAAATGTCCTTTATACCCTTAATGATAAACAGATATAAATACCTCATTCCCAAAAACGATCCAACCGATTTTTACTTCTCTTCTTTAGAACAATAAAATAAACGTAAAATATATTGCACTAATAACAACAACAAAAAAAACACACTATATTTATTAAAAAATGTATTACACTATGCAAACTATGGGTCATTTTGTGGAAACATGTTCAAGTCGAGAGTCCAATCTAAGGGGTTTGGTTCAACATTTTCATATCGGTTCCGGTGGTCTTCGTTACTTTGGCTTGGGGCCCAGTACTGATAGTCTGTTTGCGTCTCCGGCATAAAGGTGATCGTCTGTGACGCGGGGGTAACAAACCCTGACTGACTTATGTTGTGGTCCATCATATGTGGCGAGGGGCTAAAAAACCCTGCCTGACTTATGTTACCCATATCATTTTCTTGGACCTCCAATAAGTCGGTGACGTCAATACCGTCGGAATTCACGGCTGTAGCCAACAATGTCGCCCATGGCTCAGTACTAACATTGTTTGCCGCTAGATTAGCATCCGCAAACATAGTGCCAGCGTTTTGTGACACACCAAAGTTTCCCGAAAAATTACCATTTTCGTTGACACCGGATCCTGACCCCCCCCCCTGTTTCAAAGTTCGTGCCCCAATTTGATGGCCCGGGCTCTTGAACGTTTCTACCACCACGACCACGACGTCGTTGCCTCCCTAACCTCTGTGTACGAGGATATGAAGCAAGGTCCACCGGCTCCTGTGACAGATGAGTCGGATATTGTGTGTATTGTGGAACATTAGACATCTCAAGGGCCCGATACGCGGCACCATGAATAACGTCCACATCTTCAGATCGGTGAATTAGACCCATCGTCTCCGACTGCAAAAAAAATAATTAATAATTAATTTTTTTACTAACAATAATAAAGGTAACTTTCAATAATTTTAAACTTGTATATACCATCATTTGGGCCCTTGCTCATTCGTCTTGAAAACCGCTCGTAGGGCCAGCTGGCAACTGTGGGTTAGACACATATAACACGGTATGTTCCATGTACCACGGCATGTAATCATTGGCAACTCCAACAGATGTCATCAGTTCCCCGGTGACCAAGTTTTGATGACGTGCCTCCCACTGACAAACATACGGTGCGTGACGAATTAACCAGTTCCAGCCGGTTTTCCCGACCCGGTTCATGGAATGAAGCCTGAGATGCTCATTATGATCTATGGCAATTAGGTTAGGTATATACTGGAACATGCCAAACTGTCTCATCACTCGTTGAGGATAGTGATGCTCCACAACCGAGTAGTATAGCAGAGGGCAACAACTCCGCCAAATTCCCATACCACTCCGACATATATCGGGGAGTCTACCCACAATGTCGTCGTATGGTCTCCAATTAAACTGAAACAAAAAAAAATCAATCTTTAGAAACGTGTTCAAACAAACTTAAATTTTATATGTCAACAACTAACAACCATACCGTTGCCTCGCTCATAGATTGCAGCTGAGATCTATATGTTCTCAGGCAATGTGTGGAAACATCTGTACACGTTAAGCTTCCCTTCCACCTAAAAGGATAAATAAAAAAATAACATAGTGTTATATAGATACCAAATAATAAATTTAATTATTTCCAATTCACACTACCGAGCAGCTAACGGGGCATTGTACTGGAACCGGTCAACAGCAGGAGCAAAACCACGAAACCTCTCCCAAACCCACACTTGTAGAAGCGCAACTGGGCTAGTAATGGCTATAGCATCAGGTGCTGCAGCATTACAAAGGTTTCTGTAAAGGTGAGCTAACACAGCACCGCCCCAACTATATCCCGAACATGCGGGCAAGTCTACGAGAAATTCTAAAAATTTGACATCAATCAGGTGGTTTGCATTATCAGGAAAGATTGTGCACCCTATCAAATAAAATATTATTTGACGTGCACGAAAAATGCAATCTTCATCTGATGCTTCATTTTCAGAAAAATCGGACGTTATTCGTTGTAAAACTCGGGAGGACTTAACCCTTTTGCCCTTCACATCATCTTCCTCAGGGGTAAACCCCAACACCTGTTGACACTTGTCTCTTACAGCATACGGTGTCATACCAGTGTCAGCCCCAGATATAGGGAACCCATCTATTGGTAGCCCCCACAGCACGTTGACATCCTGTAATGTCACTGTGGTTTCTCCAAAAGGAAGGTGAAACGTGTGAGTTTCTGGCCTCCATCTCTCAACCAACGCAGTTATTAAGGCGTGGTCTACATACTTGTACCCAATTTGCAGTATCCCGCTGAATCCTGCTGCATGTATTAAACCTGCTACCCTTCCACCAACCGGATTTTGTTTCATATGCTGCCAGAACGTTCGATCTGATCGTCTAATATTTAATGGCACATCATACGCTGTTGGATTTTTGAATACCTCAAACGCACGGTGATTCTTGTCCAAGAACAACATCGATGCATCAAGAGGACCAGGATGACATTCAAAATTCATCTTCCGCAGATCAAAGTTGACTGAATATTTATCGGTAATGAAAGGATTGAAGCTTCGTTTGATATTGAAAATGTTGTGGTTTGCTTTATGTTCAAACCAGTTTTCAAATTTAAAGACTTCATTCTGTGAATAAGTTTTCGAATTCATATTCAAGCACAGTATTTTTCTTTAAGCACAGTATTTTTCTTACACAAACCTATCCAACTTTGCAGGCTTGATTCCAAAGAATGTGAGAGATGATGCTTTAGTCATAGCATCTATACTAGCATAAGGTTACTGTTTGCCACTCACATTAACCACTCAAAAGCATTACACTAGCAAACGAAATCTGCATAAATTCTGCAAAGATTGTCGTTATTTACAAAGATTGTGACACCATATTGCGATCTTCAATAACCTTGCTATATGATTCTGCGACCTTTCTTAACTTTGTATATTGATCCTGCGACCTTTAATAACATCGTAACATGATTCTGTGACTTTAAATAACATTGTTACATCAAACAGCGACTTTATATAACATTGTTACATCAAACTGCGACCTTCAATAAGATTGCTACATGAAACTGCGACCTTCACAAAGCTTGGTACATGAAACTGCGACCTTCATAAAGGTTGGCACTTCAAACAGCGACCTTCACAAGGTCGCTGTATAATTCAGCGATCTTCAACATTTGATGCAGCTTTTGGCAGACTCTCTGATTTTCTGCAGAAAATTTATTGAAAGTCGCTGTATGGTTTCACAACTTACCTAAATATGAAAAGATAATTCAAACCCACCTAATAACACTCTTTTGTGGTTTAAACCACCTACTTATGCAAAAAATTCAAAAAATGAAGGGGTAATCACGAAAATAGCCAAAATTTGGTCAATTTTTCAAAAATAGCCGGTTGACACCCCATAAAATGCCGTTTCACGAATTCCAACCCGGCTCAAGACAAAGGTTAAGAACTTTCCTCAAAGACCAGCCAGCTTTTGACACGTGTTAACTGTCAACAAAAAGCATGTCATTACTGTTAACAAAAAACATGCCAGTCACTTTTGGTAGATCACCTTTCCCTCCCCTCTTTCTCTCTCATCTTTCTCTCTCCCCTGTCTTCATCTTCTTCACCGAGCACCCACCACCCTCACCTCCCACCACCACCCTCACCGAGCACCACAACCCTCCACCCACCACAACCCTCACTTTTTTCCGGTACTCCTTTTCATCATCAAAACAATGACGATGATGATGTTTGCTTCTGTTGCCAAGATTATAATAGTCCAATAACCACTCCGTTTATCACTCCTCGTCAACCTCAGTCACATCACAATTTCACTATTGTGTCTGTTTTGTTATCCGCCTTACGCAAGTCGCTTCTCACCTGCACTGTTAATGATTCCGACGATGTTGTATCCACTAGTATCATAAAGATTAAGGGTTTAAACCCACTAAACCCCACAACTTTGAACATGATTCAGCAAACCCACAAAGCAAGGATAAGCCAAAATCAAGAAAGTGGTAGGAAGAGAGAGAGAGAGAGAGAAAAAGTGGGTTTTGTAAGATCTTGATGAACAAAACAATACTGAAGAGAGAGAAAGAGAGTGATGTGGATGTAACATGGTCAGAAACCAGCACATGCATATGGTCAGAAAATTCTCACGTGGCAAAATATGAGTGGCTGTTTTGGAAAGCTCTTTTAAGCCGTGTTGGAATTTGTGAAAAGGCTCGTGGAGCCGTTTCAGTTGGTCATTTTTGAAAAGTTGACCATTCAATGGCTATTTTCGTGATTACCCCAAAAATGAAATAGATCGCAAAATATAATACGATGTCGAGAAAAAAAAGATACGGTGAGTTGTAAAAAGACGCAATTACGTAAATATAGAAAAAACACAATGATATAAACAAAAAATCTAAATTCTACGAGCTATAAATCCAAAAGTGAAAACGTAAAATCTCATGTTATAGAATTCGACGAGATGGTTCCAATACAGGAATGAGGTCAATTGGAGTTTGTTTGATACCTTTCATACGACTTCTTGTTTTTCAGAGACTTTGTATTTGATCTTAACCCTAATTCCTTATTTAAAAAGTTAATTACACGGTTAGTTTACGTGGTTTGTTAAAAGTAACAATGTTGGGTACGAAAGGGTTCAAAGAACTAGTTAGCCTGCAAAGTGTGAGAAGAAGTGACACAAAAAGCAGATGGATTTCTTTTAAACCCACCACCGCCTTCACCTTTCACCACCTCCGCCTTCACCCCTGCCGTCAACCCACCACCGCCACCTCCACCGTCTCCTTCAACCCTGCCACCACTGTAACAACTCTCATCAAAAGTTATATTTGTTTAATTAAATTGTCTAATAGGAAACCCTAATTGAGACACCCAAGTGATTCTACACAAACCCTAAAATTTTCAGAATTTTCAGAATCAGGATTAGGGCCCCTAAAACTCAGGGGGGGTAAAACCCTAGTTACGATTATCTAAATAACTCTCTGTCAAATTCGAATTTTGAGAAACTGTCGACTCAGCAAGCCTACCCATGCACGTAGCTACCCTATGAAACTAGGTTAGCAGTCGCGTAGCGCGACGACTATAGGGGTACCCAGTCGCGCTACGCCACTGGGTCAAATTTTCAGTATAAATACTAGGGGTTGGGACTTGATTCTGGGCACTGAAACGACGTAAAAATTCGAAGTATACGCTGAGTTATAGCAGAAACACTATCAAAACACACACGATCACTAATTGCTGCCACAATTCAGGGTAATAACTCGATCGCTGCTACGATTCAATGTCCGATCGATTAAACTATCCAATGGATGTTTAAGTGCTACCCACATTAGGGTTTATGCTTTGTCATTCGTCGTTAAATCGATGGATGTTTAAGTATCGCACTTTGTCATTCGTTGTGAAGGTTTCAATCTCGTGAGTTATCGTAAATGCTGTATTAAGTTACTATCCTAGTTTGTGTGCCTGATTATTTAAACTAGGTTATCAAGGCTAATCAGTAGGCTAAGCTCTGTTCAAAATTAAATCTGCAATGTGAGTCATTCTCTCTTTTTATCAAATCTATTTACAAAAGCATGTTTATTTCAAAGTTATAATTACGGGGATTAAGTCTTTGTAATCACCAAGTTACAGCCGGTATGTGGGGTTTTGTATACATTACTTGATAATCGTCACCATTGGGGCAGCCAATGGGGGATATGACCATAGTCACAGATCCGGTCGAGTGACAAATACCGTGGGTAGTTGGTTTGATATCAGAAACATTGTAATCGCTCTTAATACTGTAAATTATAACAAATGAGTCGTTTTAGTAAAATGAATGAACTCACTCAGTATTTCCCGCTGACAAAACCTTTTTCAAACATGTTTCAGGTGATCTGTTGTGATCCAGGAAAAGTGCCGTGAAGCACTATCAGCTTAAGGAAGTGGCTCAGTATAAAATAAAGAAACATGTTTTGTAAAATAAAAGATTTCTTTGTGAAATCTCAAGATTGTAAATTACCGGGTTTTAACCCGAGTTGTGAATTAAAATAATCGGGAAATATTTCAGTTTTAAAAAAAAAAGATCCTGAAGAAACTTCCGCTGTTAATTAAATACCACGGGATTTCTGTCCCGCGACTCCTGAAACGGGTTAAACCAGGTCGGGGGTTATGACAGAAAAATGTGGTATCAGAGCCACTGATCTAAGCCTATTAAGTATTTAGAAATACTTAATTTTACTAATTGCCAATTATGTGATTATGTGTTTTATTAACTGATTATTTGTTAATTACAGTATGGGTAAACAAAAGCTGTCAAATATCTATCTTAAACTAGATAGGTCATCCAACGAGAAGGGAAGTTCATCCCAAACAAAACCTTATGTAATTCCTGAAGAAGGAATATTTGTGAGAAAGGCACATTACGAGAAACCACTTTCTCCTAATAAAAGAAGTTTGATTATTAGGAAAAGTCAGGAAGAAATAAGGAAAAATCGAGAGAAGAAGATTAAACAGGAAACCCAGGAATTAACCAGTAAAACACCCTGGGAGGACAAATTAGATGAGAAATGAGCAGATCTTTATATGCTAGCCACAGTAGCAGAAAATGCAAATCTCTAAATACTTTAACTCAAGTTTTAGCACCTTTATTTATCTACAAACCAGAAACCTTATTCAGTAAATAAATAAGTTCACAGTAAATCGTAGTATAGTTTACTTGTCAGTTGTTTTATGTATGGTATGCAATAATATTTAAGGATTATCTATGAAATTTTGTTATTTTATTTTAACATTTGGTATATATTTTGCATATATGCTGAACAGCATGAATAAGATATCTGAAGCTTTAGAAAATCTTAACCTCTATCCCGTTAAGATAGAAGTTTCCAAGGAATTCACCGGTTACTTCGCTGATAAAGAAGAACTCATGGAATTTCAATCCAAACCATTGGCAAAACCTAAACCCAAGAAAAGAAGCAGATTTGTGGGCTGGAGGCGTGTACGTAGGAAAAAGCCAGCAACAAGAAAGGTTACAAAAAACTGAAGAACCAAAAGATAAAGGAAAAGGGGTAGAAATTGAGGAAAATGTTAATCAAGTAGAAATAGAAGCTGGGAAGAATTTTAAGCAAACAGAAAGAGAAGTCGGAGAAAGTTCTAGACAGAAACAGAAAATGACTCCCTGGGAAGTTTTAGATCATAAACTAGTAATGAGTGACCTCATCGGACCTGCCGATGGAAACCTTGAACCAGCTAATCCAAACCTTATATTTACTGAAGAAGATCTTTTCAGCTACCCACTAGAAGCTCCAATTCCAATCAATCTGGAACCTGCTATTCCAGATCCTATTGTCCAACCTCAACCACTACCAGTAGAATTAGATGAATGGTTGACAACTGATTGGCAATACCAAAATCTTTTAAACAACCCTGATACATTTTTCCCACAAGTTGACCCAGAACCTCCACTATACCCAACTATGAGCCCGGAAAATCTGACTGAACTTCGTCTCTGGGGCGAAGAGTTAATTAATGCAGGAAATAGGATTAGGGATGTGGGAGAAAGAGTTACTTGGAAGTACGACGAAAGGGAGCGTCGTTTTTAAGAAATTAGCTGACCAGATAATGGGAGTTTGCAGGAATATTTGTTTAATAAATAATCATAAGAACCAGTATGTGTAATAACTTAACAATAAAACGTTGTATGATAATCGTGTGTACGAGGCATAATATAATATATAGAAATGAAACTTGGGAAATCGATAATTTTTGGTTATACATGTTAATGTGATTATGTGCAAACTGTTTTATTATATTTGTATTTATACTAATTATTTATATAAAATTAATTATCAGATGGCAAACATTGGTAATGACCCAGTAAATGAAGTTAATCAGTCTGAGCAACATCCAGGGGATCAATATATGACTAGGCAAGATATAGAAAATATTGTTGCTCAAGGGATAGCCAACGCTATTCCAGCAATCGTTGCTGCTGTAAAGAATCCAATCGAACCGCAACAAATCGTTCCTAGTAAACGTATTTCTGAAGATAACTTCAGTAATAGTGTAAACGGAGGCAATGATCATGTTAATCATAATGATGAACCATATCAAGCTCCATTTCCTAAGAAAATGAAAGCCGCAACGCCTGGTTGCACTTTCAAAGAATTCCTTGCTAGTAAACCCACTGAATTTGCAGGCAATGAAGGAGCAACTGCATCACTGCGTTGGTTAGAGAAAACCAAAGCAGTAATTGCAATAAGTAAATGTGCTAAAGATGATTAGGTCATGTATGCATCAAATCTCTTCAAGGAAGGAGCACTCGAATGGTGGAACACTGTGTTACAATCAAAAGGAAGAATAATAGCTTATGCCATGAATTGGGAAGAATTTAAGGGTCTTGTAGAAAGAAAATTCTGTCCCGAGTATGAAAAGGAACAAATGACAAATAAGTTCTTAAATCATCGGATGATGAGTGTAGATTGTCGCGGTTATACTTCGACATTCTTTGAAAATGCTAGAGTGGTACCAACACTGGCTTCGCCAGAACCGGTACTCATTTCTCGCTACATTTGGGGACTGATTAGTGAAATCCGCAATATCGTTAAAGCTGCGAGACCTCGCACTATTGACGATACTGTGGAATTAGCTAACACCCTAACTGACGAACTGGTACGTACACAAGATGAAAACAAGAAGAAAGAATTGGCTCAGAAAATTACCCAAGGATTTCGTACGGGTAATAGTAGTAATTTCAAGAGAAGAGGAACCGGGCAATTCTCAACTCTGTCATTCTGCAGGAAATGCAAGAAGAAACATTATGGAAGATGTGATATAACCTGCAATTTTTGCAAAACTGTAGGACATCGCGAAGAAAACTGCAGAAAGAAAACAATAGTTTGCTATAACTGTGGAGAAAATGGACATTTTAAAACAGAATGTCCTAAATTGGGCAAACCAGCAGACAACAAAACCAAGGCAACCGATGGAACTGTTAAGAAGAATGCCAGGGCATTTCAGCTGACCACTCAAGAAGCAGAACTTATCCCAGATGTGATAGCGGGTACGTTCTTAGTTCACAACGTATACGCAAAAGTATTATTTGACTCTGGTGCAAACCAAAGTTTTATAAATACTTCATTATGTCAAGCTCTTAATTTACCTTTAACCAATATTAGGCAGATTTTTACAGTTGAAACGGTAGACGGAAATTCAGTTAAAATAGATAAAGTTTTGCAGGAAGGAAATATAGAACTTTTAGGACATAAATTCTCTGCAAAACTATTGCCAATGAATTTAGCTGAATTTGATGTTGTATTAGGAATGGATTGGTTAGTAGCCAACCATGCTCGAATCCTTTGTGATCAGAATTCCATAGAAATTCAATCAACCACCGGAGAAGTAATTAGGATTACAGGAGATAAACCACGTAAGCCCATGAAGTTCATATCAGTAATGAAAGTTGCTAATTATGAACGAAAACAAGGAATAGTATATATGATTTCAGTAATCATTAGTACTAAGGGTAAAGAACTTAAGGAAATTCCTGTAGTATCAGAATATCAGGATGTATTTCCAGAAGAGTTACCGGGATTACCCCCAGATAGGGAAGTAGAATTTAGGATTCATCTAATTCCAGGAACTACACCGATAGCCAAGGCACCTTATCGATTAGCACCCACAGAAATGTTAGAACTGAAAAAGCAATTAGATGAATTACTAAGTAAAAGATTCATACAACCTAGTTCATCCCCTTGGGGAGCGCCAGTGTTGTTTGTAAAGAAGAAGGATGGTTCAATGAGAATGTGTATCGATTATAGAGAATTGAATAAGGTTACAATTAAGAATCGATACCCATTACCTAGGATTGATGATCTATTCGATCAACTTCAAGGAGCTAGATATTTTTCTAAGATAGATTTACGCTCCGGATATCATCAATTGAAGGTACAAGAAGAAGACATACCTAAAACTGCTTTCAGAACTAAATATGGTCATTACGAGTTTACAGTCATGCCCTTTGGGTTAACGAATGCACCTGCAGCATTCATGGACATGATGAATAGGATCTGTAAACCATATTTGGATAAATTTGTAATTGTTTTTATAGACGATATACTTATTTATTCCAGAAGTCAGATAGAGCATTGTGAACACCTTCATGCACTCTTAACTTTGTTAAGAAAAGAAAAGCTTTATGCCAAATTCTCTAAGTGTGAATTTTGGTTAAAGGAAGTGCAATTCCTAGGACACATGGTGAATCACGAAGGTATTCATGTAGATCCTGCTAAGATAGAGGCAATTACCAATTGGAAGGTTCCGCAAACCGCAATGGAAATTAGAAGTTTTATAGGTTTAGCTGGATATTATCGATGGTTTATTAAGGATTTTTCCAAGATAGCCGTACCATTAACTAAGCTAACATGTAAAGCAGTTAAGTTTGAATGGGGACCAAAGCAAGAAGAAGCCTTTAGAATATTAAAGCAGAAATTAACAAATGCACCAATCTTAGCCTTACCAGAAGGAACTGAAGATTTTGAGGTATATTGTGATGCTTCAAAACTAGGATATGGATGTGTGCTTATGCAACGCAAAAAGGTAATTGCGTATGCATCAAGGCAATTGAAAAAGCACGAAGAAAATTATACGACTCATGATTTAGAATTAGGAGCCGTAATTTTTGCCCTTAAGATTTGGAGACATTATCTGTATGGAAGTAAATTTACTGTTTATACAGATCATAAAAGTTTAAGATATATATTTGGGCAAAAAGAGTTAAACATGAGGCAAAGGAGATGGATGGAAATTTTAAGTGACTACGACTGTAATATTCAGTATCACGAAGGAAAGGCAAATGTAGTTGCACATGCCTTAAGTCGTAAGTATTATGAGAAACAACGACGGGTTCGTGCTCTCAGATTAAATCTACAAATAGATTTAATGGAACAATTGAAGAATGTTCAAGCTACAGCAATCAAGGATGATGCTGAAGGAATGAAAGGACGAATAAAGGAATTAGAATAAGGAGCAGATGGAATTTGGAGATTCCACAAAAGTAGAATTTGGGTACCTAAGCAAGGAGACTTAAGACCTAAGATTTTAGCAGAAGCCCATAAATCTAGGTATACTATGCACCCAGGAAACAATAAGATGTACCAAGATTTAAGAAAGAACTTCTGGTGGATAGGAATGAAAAAGGATATAGCGAGATATGTTTCTAAATGTCTCACTTGTTCACAAGTTAAGGCAGAACATCAGAAACCTTCAGGGTTACTACAACATTTAGAAATGCCAGTATGGAAATGGGAACTTATAACAATGGATTTTGTTACTAAGTTACCCAAAACAAGAAAAGGTAATGATGCGATTTGGGTAATTGTGGATCGATTAACCAAATCAGCTCACTTTCTACCAATGAAAGAAACCTTTAGTATGGAAAGGTTGGCAAAATTGTATGTAGATGAAGTTGTATCCTTACATGGAGTTCCACTCTCCATTGTTTCGGATAGGGATAGTCGTTTTACTTCTCATTTCTGGAAAAGCTTCCAGCAAGCTATGGGAACTCGACTAAATCTGAGCACTGCATATCATCCACAAACAGACGGACAAAGTGAAAGGACGATCCAAACTCTAGAAGACATGCTCCGAACATGTGTAATAGATTTTGGTGGAAATTGGGATGATCATTTACCATTAATTGAATTCTCCTATAACAATAGCTATCATTCAAGCATTGAAACTGCCCCATTTGAAGCATTATATGGAAGAAAGTGCAGAACTCCAGTTTGTTGGGCAGAAATAGGAGAAAGTCAATTGTCAGGACCTGAAATAGTGCAAGAGACGACTGATAAGATTACTCAAATCAAGGAAAGACTGAAGATGGCTCGTGATCGTCAGAAGAGTTATGCAGATAATCGACTCAAGCCAATTGAATTCCAAGTGGGAGACAAAGTACTATTAAAAGTTTCTCCTTGGAAAGGAGTAGTTAGATTCGGAAAGAAAGGAAAGCTAAGTCCAAGGTACGTAGGACCATTTTCAGTGCTTCAATGTATAGGACCAGTTGCTTATCGTTTACAACTACCAGAAGAATTAGCAGGAGTACATGATGTATTTCATGTATCCAATCTCAAGAAATGCTTATCAGATGAATCACTGGTAGTACCTCTTCGAGATATAGAGGTAAACGAAAAATTAAAATTTGTTGAGAAACCTCTTCAAATTGAGGATCAAAAGATCAAGTTTCTCAAACACAAACGACTAGTTTTAGTCAAAGTCAGATGGGATTCAAAGAGAGGAGCTGAATATACTTGGGAGCTGGAATCGGAAATGAAGCGAAAGTATCCTCATTTATTCCAGTAAATCTCGAGGACGAGATTTTTATTAAGGTGGGGAGAATGTAACAACTCTCATCAAAAGTTATATTTGTTTAATTAAATTGTCTAATAGGAAACCCTAATTGAGACACCCAAGTGATTCTACACAAACCCTAAAATTTTCAGAATTTTCAGAATCAGGATTAGGGCCCCTAAAACTCAGGGGGGGGGGGGTAAAACCCTAGTTACGATTATCTAAATAACTCTCTGTCAAATTCGAATTTTGAGAAACTGTCGACTCAGCAAGCCTACCCATGCACGTAGCTACCCTATGAAACTAGGTTAGCAGTCGCGTAGCGCGACGACTATAGGGGTACCCAGTCGCGCTACGCCACTAGGTCAAATTTTCAGTATAAATACTAGAGGTTGGGACTTGATTCTGGGCACTGAAACGACGTAAAAATTCGAAGTATACGCTGAGTTATAGCAGAAACACTATCAAAACACACACGATCACTAATTGCTGCCACAATTCAGGGTAATAACTCGATCGCTGCTACGATTCAATGTCCGATCGATTAAACTATCCAATGGATGTTTAAGTGCTGCCCACATTAGGGTTTATGCTTTGTCATTCGTCATTAAATCGATGGATGTTTAAGTATCGCACTTTGTCATTCGTTGTGAAGGTTTCAATCTCGTGAGTTATCGTAAATGCTGTATTAAGTTACTAACCTAGTTTGTGTGCCTGATTATTTAAACTAGGTTATCAAGGCTAATCAGTAGGCTAAGCACTGTTCAAAATTAAATCTGCAATGTGAGTCATTCTCTCTTTTTATCAAATCTATTTACAAAAGCATGTTTATTTCAAAGTTATAATTACGGGGATTAAGTCTTTGTAATCACCAAGTTACAGCCGGTATGTGGGGTTTTGTATACATTACTTGATAATCGTCACCATTGGGGCAGCCAATGGGGGATATGACCATAGTCACAGATCCGGTCGAGTGACAAATACCGTGGGTAGTTGGTTTGATATCAGAAACATTGTAATCGCTCTTAATACTGTAAATTATAACAAATGAGTCGTTTTAGTGAAATGAATGAACTCACTCAGTATTTCCCGCTGACAAAACCTTTTTCAAACATGTTTCAGGTGATCTGTTGTGATCCAGGAAAAGTGCCGTGAAGCACTATCAGCTTAAGGAAGTGGCTCAGTATAAAATAAAGAAACATGTTTTGTAAAATAAAAGATTTCTTTGTGAAATCTCAAGATTGTAAATTACCGGGTTTTATCCCGAGTTGTGAATTAAAATAATCGGGAAATATTTCAGTTTTAAAAAAAAAAAGATCCTGAAGAAACTTCCGCTGTTAATTAAATACCACGGGATTTCTGTCCCGCGGCTCCTGAAACGGGTTAAACCGGGTCGGGGGTTGTGACAACCACAACCACCTCGACCTCCACCGTCTCCTTCAACCCACCACCACCACCACCACCTCCACCGTCAACCCACCACCACCACCACCACCGTTTCCTTTTCCATCACCATAGGACCCTTCTGCATTCAAAAGGGAAACACCTGTTTTAACCATTCTTCTTTTGAATAAGAAATCCCCAAATTTAAAAATCAAAATGTAACCAGTCTTCACACCACTAAAAAAAACCAGTCTTCACACCCAAAATCCCCAATTTAAACCTTCTACCCCACACTCGAATTTCGATCACCCATAACAATTTTCTTTTTGCATTTTATCATCAATTTTGCCCCTTTTACATTTAGTCAAAATCAAACCTCACCTCCTCACCACTCACCAAATCGTATTTCTGAAATACCCGACATCCAATAACCACTCGATAGTCTCTGTATTCTTCAAAAGATTGTCAAGTTCAGAAGTTTACATCAAATACTCATCTGGGTATGATTTTTTGCATTTTTGTTTTATGTTTTTTTCTTCGCACGCAAGGTGTTCGACGAAATGCCTAGGTGATTTCTTCGGGTTTTTTAGCGTAGCGGTTCAATTACCTTTTGACCCATCAGCTGTGATTCCTTTTGGGTTGGGTTTTCTTTATTGGTGGTGGCGTACGCGACATTATCTAAGTGTCGACTCCGCTTACTTAGTTTTGTTATGGTTGGTTCTAATGGTAGCGGTTTCTGGCCTTTCCCTTTCCGACGGTTTCATTGTTGCCCCGATGGTTGGTGGGGGCTAAGGGATTCCCAAGGTTAATGGCACATATCAAGAGTCACCATTTGGGCTCAGACGAGAGGAAAGATTCTTTGAGATGTGCAATTGCTGACGATCTTAATCTTTTTACCTCTGTTTGTGAAGCTTTGAGGGTGTCCGGACAATGGTTATGTGGTGAGTGTATGTGCCCTCATGCTTTCAGTCGGCCGTGCCACCATGAGGATAAGGTTATTCGGTTTGTGCCAGGTGAAAGAGAAGAACAGGGTTTTATTGTTGGCATCACTAGACCCGGTGTTGAAAACGTTGATACCTCGTCGGAAGAGTTGGGTGTAGATATTGCTTTGCTTGACCGTGTTTTCTCTCTCCCCATCAAGACTGTTAAGAGTATCCCCCTTAGTTATCGTATGGCATTTGCCCAAGTCTTAACTGCGGCTTTGGACAAGGTGGTTGCTATGCCTGATTCTGTTGAGGCATAGGTTCGACTTTTGATATTACCACGTTGCACCTTGCGGGTGTTCAAGCCTGTTGGTCATCAGGACAAGAGGTCGGGCAATAGGAAGACGGGACAATGCCTTAGCATCCAGCGGTCTTTGGCTCAGTGGGGTGATCGTGAGGGTTTTGCCACTCTTGTCCAATCGTTGTTTGATCAACCCGCGAGGGTGTAACACCCGTCTAATTATTTAACGGTTTTCGTTTAAATTACGAAAATAAACATGAGATTATGTGTAAATACTGTCGAAAATACGGGTGAATTAAAACTTTTACAATTTGAAAATATTACAATTTAATATCTAACGAATTGTCGTTTAAAATTTACGACGAAACAACGCGCGGAAGCTTTATTCTAGTGTGTTTGGTTCTTGTACGCTGCTTGATCTTCATCCGGGAACTCTTGATATCGACCTGTGATCAAAACCACCTTAAAAGTTAGTCTTGATACCTTAAACACTGGCTTAAACAAGTTTCTTGCTTCATACATGTAACACCTGTGCCTCCACGTCCATCAAACAAATACCAAACCAATGAAATATTATATTTCATACTTGGGATTTGTAAAAATATGTGTATCATTTGCACATATCAATTCTTGTAAAAATACCTTTTTCATGTATAATTGGTAATTAAGCATATGTAACCTAAACCTTTGTCACATAACTGATTATGTAACATGTTTAGGCATATTCTACTTGTCATAGGACTAGTTAGGCGGTCCGAACGCGTTTCACGCGCACGACGCGTTAAAGTAGCATAAGCTACCTTAATGGGTCGCGATGGGTCGAAAGCACTTAGGGTTGGTTTCATTGTAGTATGTAGGCCTTGTTAAACCATATCATATGAGTTCCAATACTCATTTGGTTTACCAAGCCTCATCCTATCCGATCTCCCGATTTAAGTCCGGTTTATTTATATAGTTTTAGATTGCCGACTGATTCCGTGCTCCCTCTAGCTTTGTTTGGTTGTTGTTCAAGACCTCTAAGCATTCTCAGGCGAGTACATTATTCCCCTATTTTACTGCTTTCAATTGTTTTGGGGTGACTCATATGTGCTAAATGTTTTCAAGGCTTTAACGATGATAACAAAACGATTTTCGATGTTATAACGATGGTTTCAAAAACGATTAAGACGATTTATACAAAACTAATAACGATTTCGATAAAGTGAACAAACTTGTTGGTTGTAGTTACATAACAAATGACATTCATTAGCAATGATCAAGCCGACCAGTATTAGGTTATGGTACCATAGGATCTGACAAATCTCGTTAGTTACTACACCCGTAGTTATGTGTGGGTGTTGTGGGTAGCGACTGAATCTGTAATTGTTAATTTACTCTTTGGTAAGGGTTTATTAATGCGAGTTGTTAATCTATCCTTTGGTAAGGGTTTATTAATGCGAATTGTTAATCTATCCTTTGGTAAGGGTTTATTAATGCGAGTCAAGAAGGTTTGAATGTTATTAGCGAGACGACCATTTAAGTAGTTTCACGACCTAAAACGAATTTAACGATTGGGTAAACGATTGGTTTTCACACGATGTTTTAACGATTGGGTAAACGATTGGTTTCAAAGCGATATACGATTGGGCTTTGGTTACATATTACATGATTTACATTGGGCATGAACATTACTTTGGTGGTTTGGTTTGATTAAGTGATTAAGTAACAATGCGTGTGGAATATGATACAAGCATGGTGGATACGCCGCTGGTACTTCCTATATATAAGTGTTTGTATGGTATTACATATTGTAGCGTTATTTGAATCACTTCAGTTTGAGACATAGAACATTTTATACAAGTAACATACTTTTCACAAGACATTTATTTACAAACAACTTATCTTATACAAACTCATTTTTACATGGTTATTCATTTAATCATGCATTATTCTCTTATTATACATATCACCTGAACTTATTATTTTTCAAATGATTTACAAAGACAAAGCGAATTACAAGGTTCATGACTAAACATTTTCTTAAACAGAAGTCATGAATCTTATTTTCACAAAACCTATGTACTCGCCAGCATTTCTTTGCTGACCTCGTTTTCACATATGTTTCAGGTATTGTTGAATGATATCGATTGATAAGATGCATGCTAACATAGGACTGGACAAGGCCTTAGTGACTCAATAACAATGATAGATTATGTTTAAATTGTGTATTTAGATTTCCAAATGATGTAATTATTCAATGATTAATAAAACGAAACACTTTTTGGTATCCATGGTTATGAAACATTAATTCTGTTGCAACACGCCTCGATGTTTCCGCCGCGATTTGTTGTTTTACGCGGTCGGGGTGTGACAGAAAAGATGGTATCAGAGCTGATGGTTATAGGGAATTAGGTTATTAGTAATGCTTTGACCTAGTCTATAACCTTCTTAGGACCCTAACGCGAGTTTACTTGCGTTTAGTCATAAAACAATACCGTCACCTATCCTTAGGCGACGACCACAACAAGAACATAAATTTCAAAACCGCTTTGAAAACTAATCATCTGTTCTAGGATGATTGATTACAAGGTTTTGAACCCTCTGTTATATGGTTTTGAACCCCTTTGAATTTTCAAAATCTCGGCAAAGTTTTGGGTTTTAAATAATGTGAACACGTGCAAACTGGAAGGGTGAATGCCTGTATTCTGGGTTTTCTGTCTAGGCAAGCACTTCGTATACATCTCATCAGACGCGAGACCAGTTGTGCTTACCTGGGAATTCTTGGGATGAGTGTTCACTTATAGGCGAGCATGTCTTCGCGATGCATTATTTTTACCCATTTACTTTGATTAGTTCTGTGTGTCGTTTGTTGCTTTGTAGTAACAAACAAATGACCACTATCCTTGCTTTCATCAGATTTGTTCACCTCATTCTTTTCGTCTAATTCTCTCACTCGTTTCATTTCATGTTTCCTCATTTAGACAATGCCTCCTCGACGCGATGCTCGAACCGATGCTCGGACTTTTACTATTGAAGAACTCGCAGCCCTAATCTCTCAGTAGGTAGCTGCTGTGCTTCCCGGGGTTGTAACCCAAGTCCACGAGATATACAACAACGGCAATAATAACAACAACAATAACGCACAGTGTAAATACAAGGATTTTAACCAGGCTAAACCACTCAAGTTTAGTGGTTCTGAAGGAGCGACTGGGCTTCTTCAATGGTTCGAGAGCATTGAGAATACTTTCCGCCACGTGCAGTGTCCTGACAATCGCAGGGTCGAGTTTTCTTCGAGTGTGTTTCAGAAGAGGGCTCTCACATGGTGGAACGGGATTATGAGGGATCGTGGTGCAGAAGTTGCTCTAGCACAGACATGGGCTGAGCTTAGGGCTCTCATGATGAGGGAATTCTGTCCTCGTCATGAGCAGCGAGCTTTGGAGAAGGAATTTGATGAGTTGAAGCAAGATAGTGGTGAGCACAGGGCGTATACTGATAGGTTTGAGGAGTTGAGTCTGCTTTGCCCGACAATGGTTACCCCACTTGACATAGCTATCGAAAGGTACATCGACGGCCTACCTGACTCGGTACAAGACATCCTTACTGGTAGTAGCCCTGCCACACTCCGTCAGGCGATCGAGTTAGCTGCGACATTGACTGAGTCGCAGATTCGGAAGAATAAGTTACACAGAAAGGGTGACAAGGGTAAGAAGCAGGGGTCTGACAAGGAGGATAGCAAGAAAGGTCAAAACAAGAAGGGTAAGGAAGGTGAGACTTCGAAGAAATCAAAGAAGCGGAAGGGTGCCCAAAATTTTGCTGTTACAGCACAGACTGCTCAGAACTTGCAGAACCCACCGGCACAGCCAGCTGCAAAGAAGGCATATGCTGGTACCGCACCACATTGTGCCCGTTGCAACGGTCATCACGTTGCACAACAAGATTGCAAGAAATGCACAACGTGTGGTAGACTTGGGCATTTGGCCAATATTTGTCGTCTGGGACAAAATCAGGCTGCTCAGGTTCAAGCTCAGGTTCAAGGGAATGCTGCGAGATTCCCACTGGGTTCATGTTTCAATTGCGGAGAGATTGGTCATTTCCGCCACAACTGCCCAAGACTGGTGAATGCAAATGCTAACGCAAACCCGAATGCGAACGTCAACGTCAATGTGAATCCAGCACGTGGACGAGTGTATAACATCAATGAGGCAATCAATGATGAAGAACAAGTAGAATTTTGAAATTCCTCTGGTTGTTATCTTGTAACATTTAAAGACAATGCGGTTGTTATATAAATAAAAACTTGTGATTTTTATTTTCAACTAATGCAATTGTATGAATGTTTGATCCAACCTTATGATGTCATCACAAAGACAAAACTACTCTTGTGGTTCTGTCATTTTTATGATCACTTGTGATCTCCCTAAAGAACCTCAAACACTTGTTTCTTCTAAATCTAAAGCATCTTATCGTCTTGCACCGTTCGAGATGCAAGAATTATCAAAACAGCTTCAAGAGTTGTCTGATAAAGGATTCATCCGTCCGAACTTTTCACCTTGGAGAAACTCCTGTTCTCCTTGTGAAAAGAAAAATGGATCTTTTCGAATGTATATCGATTAACGTAAGCCTAGTAAGCTTACCATCAAGAATCGATATCCCCCTACCTTAAATCAACGATTTCTCCGATCAACTGCATAACGTTTCATGTTTTTCCAAGATCGATTTGCGTTTTGGGTATCATCAACTTTGTATTCTCGAAGAAGATATTCCCAAAACGGTTTTCTGCACGAAGTATGGCCATTACGAGTTTACAGTCATGCCTTTTGGGTTGACAAATGCTCCAGCCATCTTCAAGGACTTAATAAATAGAGTCTGCAAGCCTTATTTGGATCAGTTCGTCATTGTTATTAATGACATCTTGATCTATTCATATCACGAGCCGATAACGATCAACACCTTCATTGACGCTGGAACCCTTAAAGAAGGAACAAACTTTTCGCTAAATCCTCCAAAAGGAAATTTTGGCTTAAAGGAGTTCAGTTTTTGGGTCATGTAGTCAACAAGCAGGGTATTCATGTGGATCCATCCAAATTGATGCAATTAAGAATTGATTCCTTGTATGCATTAAATACCCGTGTCCAAAGATAACAAATTTAAAGGTCAATTTAAACAATTATGCGAGTATACGATTATGCGATTATGTGATATGTGTTTATGTGTTCTCCTCTATGTTTTTGTGTGGTAAACGATTTTCAAATCCTCATAGAATCTTTTATATCTTCATATGAGGGATTCATAGTAGGATATTCAAAAGGTACTACCTTAAATCCTTATGGGCTTCTACGTGGTAGTTAAGACCCTTGGGTTATATAGTACCATTCCATGATTCGATGATAGACCCTTGAGTGGTCTAGTTAAAGATTGATTCAAGACCTGGTTAAGAATGGCATGTGATGATACAGCTGAAAGGACCCTATGGTGGTCCAGTCACACTCATCACAGGTTTGTTCATTTGGTTTTACCCTACACATTATAAAATAGACTGTGAGAACTGTGCAAGGAATTGTCTAATTATGGACGCGTACATAATTATGAAATTTAGTGCACAGAAACCCAGTAGGATTTATTATGTGTAAGAACCGATAGTGACAACAATAACGAAATGAGAACGATGTAATGGAGGTACGGTGGACGCACCAATGACGCTTCATATACTTGTATATAAGTGTCCCTCTTACATTGCAAGCATAATGTTATTAAGGTTACTAGAAGTTCAGAACCCTAACCAATATTGTTCGATCTTTTCAACTTCATGTTTTCAAGCTCTCACAAGTTTCCTCTAAATAAATTTCGGGACGAAATTTCCTAAAGTAGGGGAGACTGTAACACCTGTGCCTCCACGTCCATCAAACAAATACCAAACCAATGAAATATTATATTTCATACTTGGGATTTGTAAAAATATGTGTATCATTTGCACATATTAATTCTTGTTCAATTTCAAACTCTAAATCGCTTTCTGGAAGGTTATACGCGCACTGATGCGTAAATATAACCAGTTTAATGCAACAAACACTCCGGAATAGTGACATAGGCTTAACATACCTTAAATAACCTTTACATAACTTAGAGATAAGTTTTGAAGGCTTTGGTATGGCAAAATCAAGTTAAATCGCTTACAGGGACTAAAGTTGACAAACTGCGAAAGTATGCCAATTTGAACTGTAACAGACATTCCGGAACATGACCATAAGTTAAACATACCATAAATATCCCTTACATAGCTTAGAAATAGGCTTTGAGGTGTTCGGTATGCTAAAATAAACTTTTGTGTCATTCAGGGACTAAAAGTGTCAAAAAGTGCACAAGTTTGCATTTTCGCGCATAACTTACGTTCTGAATACATTCGGACATCCAAAAATTTATGTAAGCACTATAATATTTTATTTTAGTGTTTGGCATAAGAAAAATCCATTCGTCGCGTCATTTGGATCGTTTTTCGCGCTTATGCGCATTCCGTCGTAATTAACCGAACATCGCAACCGTACGGCTAAACGAACCGACATCCGAGATATTTTTGAGCATGTTTTAAGTTCCCTATACTTTAACTTCATTTTTGAGCTTTGAAATGGGGTTAACGGGCCTTAAACGTGTCAAAAATGACCTTATTGCATAACAGGGACCAAAAGTGTAAATCTGCCAAAGTTAAGCCCTACGATGCGCAGGCCCTTTTTGCCCTACGGTGCGTATGGGTTCCCCAGACCAGGTTCAGTGTTTAAACAGCCTGTTTGCACATGTTTAAACCACACCCACACATTCATACATGCCTAGTCAACTGATAAGGATCATATTTTAGCTACCATGAGTTTCCAACAAGTGTACGCACATGATTCAATCACGTTATTCCATAAAACGATCCTAACGGTTACCCGAAAACTATAAATACCCCATCACCCCAATGCAAAACTTACAAGAACTTTGATTTGAGAAACTCTAAGTTGAAACTATTGTTTCATACCTGAGATTTTTGAATCGAGGTTAGCATTCGGGGACCCTTCGTAAGTATTCTTTCGTTCTTTTCCTTATTTTATTGCTTTTCGAGTCAGAAAGTCAAACTTTGTTTGACTTTCAGCGTTGACCAGTAATGGTCAATGCGAAGTTCGTTTGAACTTCGCAACGTGAGTGTAATCACGTTGGTCATAGTCCCTTGGGACTATGCCCACTGATTACCACGTTGTCTAGGGTCGTAGGGTAGGCGATCTAATAAATCGCCTATACCTTCGAACCCGACCCATTTGGTCGATCATTAGGATCCGACCAAATACATTAGGTGACCATAGTAGGTAGGGAATAACCTTCCGAGGTTATACCCTATGGTCACATCGTTTGAGTAGTTGTATGATAGGTAGTTTATATGCCTTAGGTAAATTACCAGAATACCCTTTTCATGTATAATTGGTAATTAAGCATATGTAACCTAAACCTTTGTCACATAACTGATTATGTAACATGTTTAGGCATATTCTACTTGTCATAGGACTAGTTAGGCGGTCCGAACGCGTTTCACGCGCACGACGCGTTAAAGTAGCATAAGCTACCTTAATGGGTCGCGATGGGTCGAAAGCACTTAGGGTTGGTTTCATTGTAGTATGTAGGCCTTGTTAAACCATATCATATGAGTTCCAATACTCATTTGGTTTACCAAGCCTCATCCTATCCGATCTCCCGATTTAAGTCCGGTTTATTTATATAGTTTTAGATTGCCGACTGATTCCGTGCTCCCTCTAGCTTTGTTTGGTTGTTGTTCAAGACCTCTAAGCATTCTCAGGCGAGTACATTATTCCCCTATTTTACTGCTTTCAATTGTTTTGGGGTGACTCATATGTGCTAAATGTTTTCAAGGCTTTAACGATGATAACAAAACGATTTTCGATGTTATAACGATGGTTTCAAAAACGATTAAGACGATTTATACAAAACTAATAACGATTTCGATAAAGTGAACAAACTTGTTGGTTGTAGTTACATAACAAATGACATTCATTAGCAATGATCAAGCCGACCAGTATTAGGTTATGGTACCATAGGATCTGACAAATCCCGTTAGTTACTACACCCGTAGTTATGTGTGGGTGTTGTGGGTAGCGACTGAATCTGTAATTGTTAATTTACTCTTTGGTAAGGGTTTATTAATGCGAGTTGTTAATCTATCCTTTGGTAAGGGTTTATTAATGCGAATTGTTAATCTATCCTTTGGTAAGGGTTTATTAATGCGAGTCAAGAAGGTTTGAATGTTATTAGCGAGACGACCATTTAAGTAGTTTCACGACCTAAAACGAATTTAAAGATTGGGTAAACGATTGGTTTTCACACGATGTTTTAACGATTGGGTAAACGATTGGTTTCAAAGCGATATACGATTGGGCTTTGGTTACATATTACATGATTTACATTGGGCATGAACATTACTTTGGTGGTTTGGTTTGATTAAGTGATTAAGTAACAATGCGTGTGGAATATGATACAAGCATGGTGGATACGCCGCTGGTACTTCCTATATATAAGTGTTTGTATGGTATTACATATTGTAGCGTTATTTGAATCACTTCAGTTTGAGACATGGAACATTTTATACAAGTAACATACTTTTCACAAGACATTTATTTACAAACAACTTATCTTATACAAACTCATTTTTACATGGTTATTCATTTAATCATGCATTATTCTCTTATTATACGTATCACCTGAACTTATTATTTTTCAAATGATTTACAAAGACAAAGCGAATTACAAGGTTCATGACTAAACATTTTCTTAAACAGAAGTCATGAATCTTATTTTCACAAAACCTATGTACTCGCCAGCATTTCTTTGCTGACCTCGTTTTCACATATGTTTCAGGTATTGTTGAATGATATCGATTGATAAGATGCATGCTCACATAGGACTGGACAAGGCCTTAGTGACTCAATAACAATGATAGATTATGTTTAAATTGTGTATTTAGATTTCCAAATGATGTAATTATTCAATGATTAATAAAACGAAACACTTTTTGGTATCCATGGTTATGAAACATTAATTCTGTTGCAACACGCCTCGATGTTTTCGCCGCGATTTGTTGTTTTACGCGGTCGGGGTGTGACAATACAACAAAATAAAAGAAAAATTCCGGAATTGATAGTTCTCGCGGGCTGCGTGAACTTAATAGATATATGACGCGGGCCGCGTCAACCTGTCGTGTGTCGCGACGACAACGGGTGATTCCTTCACGTGTCGCGAGAGTACATGTTTTCCAGCAGGTCTGGATCTGTGACCTGCATTTTCCCAGCAACGCTATACTTTACGGAAACGGCCATAACTTCTTCGTTATTGGTCCGTTTCACCTGACTCTTTTTCCTACGTGACCATAATTTAATTCTCCATCATATGGAGTTAAAGTACAACATTTAATTTCAAAAAATTTCAGACTTCAAGCTCTCGGCCTGAAGTTCAATTACGACACTTTTTGACCCATTCGCGGTTTCATCTAACAAACTTGTTTGTGACCTTTGTTTCTTTTGTAAACACATTATTATTATTTCCTATTGTACAAGGTTCCAATCTCGAGTTATTACACGTTTTTAACCCGTTTCACTATCAATTCTATTTTGACCCGTTAAGGGTATTTATGCACTAAGGTCCCATAACATCCCTTTTATACTTATCTTAAGGATTTAATCTATCAAAACACTTACTTCCAACAACCTTTAAAGGTCGTTTGCCTGAATTACCCAACAAGGGCATTTTAGTCAACTTTAGCCCCTCATTTACGACGAAGGGCATTTGCTACTAATTTGACCAAAAATGTATGTTTAACCACAATCTTATTTATACGTACCTGGCTCGAGTCAACCTAGTGACCCGTTTCGACACCTTGCTTCTTTTTTTTTATTACCGATATTCTTATGGCGACGCAATTACCCAAATTACTATTCGCCCCTGTAAACACATGACTTGACAACCACATTAGTTGATTTTGTCAAATGGCGTTATTCCCACCATTTGACCCGTTCGGTCTATATGACCCAACATTTTCTTATGTAACGAAACATGATTTTTAATTACCAATCACACGTCCGACCCATTTCGGATTTTCTCACTAGATCCCTTTCTTTCTAAAGTCAATTTCTTATATTTTTAACCCATTCGGCTTACGCTACGGGTGTCATTTGAAACTTATTTTACTTTAGTCGATACTTGACTAAATTTCCATTTTTACCCATTTTCCATTACTAGTTACGCTATAAGGTAACTTTAAGAAAAACTTACTAATTCTTAACCAATTCATGTCTAATTTACCATTTTGCCTCTTTCACCATTAATTATGGTTTAAAACATTTTATTTTTATTGGTTCCGACTCATTTCGTTTCGTGTCGGAACCCATGATTCGAACCTAATCCTTATTTGTATTCATCGCTTATAAAATAAACACATTTACTACAAGTGGGTGTAAGTTTTACTTACCTCGCATCCGAACTACGCTTTTCCTTTCCTTCTTGATTCGTTTGACCCGCTCCCTCATCAAGCTTCCACCTAGCTTGTTACGCGTCAAACTATCATCATCGTTTTCAAGGTGGTTAATTTAATCATAATTTAATACGATTATTCCACCTTACGCATTTCATATCAAAAATTACCATTTATCGTATTATAGGCCAGTTTGACTTTATAAAAGTCAAATGCCCATTAGTATACTAATTGCATATTCGAGTTCATCAACTAGTTTTAGCATTCTTTAATTACCCGGTAGGCGTTATCTTTAGACCACCGTTTTAACCAAAGTTCTAACCACATTCATCACATTTAGAACTCTTTTTAATCACATTTTGCATAATAGCCAAAACATCACAATTAGGTGTTTCAACTACAAAATTTCTAGTTTCGAGCCTTCTTTGAGGCATTTCAACAAACACCTTAAGGGCATAATTTTGCATGTTTATTTATCAAGTCTCTAGCTTATCTCTTAACCCTAATTTCACATAAATCAACCATCTTACAAAGTTGTTAACTTCTATAATTTCTGAAATCACTTCAAAATTGTCAAATTATACTAGATTAACACTCTATTTCCTAGTGTTCATCAAATTTCACATAAACCACTAATCACCTACAATGGTGTTCATAGGTTTCACTAAAATTTCACATGATTTCAACTTGTATTTGTCTAGGGTTTGTCCCTAGACACTATATGGTTCCTATTTCATCATAAAACAAACATGCAACCATGAATTTCAGATTTTCCCAATTTCATGAGAATTTCAAACAGAGAATTAGCACTAAATTTCACATACCTTGTAACCCCCTTGTGATGAGGATCACGAATCTATGTTCTGATTTCGATTTGGGACAGGAATTAGCGTTCAATTGATCAAATTTGTGGAGTTAGGGTTTGGTGAGAACCCCTGGTCGCTCCCCTGTGTTTTTGATCGACCAAGCACACTAATTTGTGTGTTTGGTTTTTATTTAATTTGTTTTAATAAATTATAGTTTCAAGTTCTACAACTTAGGTCCCTCCACTTTTGTATAACTTATAGTTTGGCTAATTTTAACCCTATTATAAGTTATTTCTAGACCATTAGCTAACTAGGTTAAAATTCATAGTTAGTAAATTCTTGTTTATTTAAGAATCCTAATATTCACCGGGTTACTTTTACCACTAAAGGTAAATTACCCGTCTTTTAGTATAAACGTGGTTTGATTACCAAACCCGTTTTCGGGGTGTTACAAGTCTACCCCCCTTAAAGAGGTTTCGTCCTCGAAACCTTTCTTACATAGTTCGTGGAGTTTTAAACTCAACGCATTTGACCTGAGTAATCTTTTAAGCATTACTCATACTTTTATCCAATAGTTAGTATTACCAGAAAAGTATGGTAATATCTTTTTGGTTACTAATTGTCTACATAACTCATACGACATAGTGCAACTTGAAATAACGTAATCTCGTTATTTCCACTAGTTTAGTTAACTTAGCAATATCCATTGCTTTCATATAATATCGAATTCTTTATGAATCCGTTACTTTGACCCGTTTAAAGTCTTTAGTGAAATATTTCACTTTTAGCAATAATTTCTTTTGTTTTCAGATTTATTTATTCGGTTCAGTTATACCGAATCCACCACTTACAAGCAAGCCAAATTTTATTGATTTGAATTACTGGCCTTAACCGGTCTCACTAACTAGACTTATTAGTCCCGTTACTTTTTACCGCTAGCCTGGTTATAATGTGATTTTACTTCACATTACATTTCCTAACCGTGATCGTGTCACATCATGTTTAGTTTGTATCAACCTTTCATTTTCGAAAATACCACTTTTCGAATGTATCGTCTTGCGCCTATCAGTGTCAAGACTTGAACCTTTCAAGCTTACTATTCAAATTCCTAACAGAATTTATATTTGTAAAAACGTTATTTCTTACTAAAATCGAAGTTTTAGTTTTAGGATCTTTCCTTTAACTTTTGTCAATTATCCATACTATGATATTGACAGTCCATAATTCATTCTTTCACAATCTTAGTTTTATACGGGGAATTGTAACAAGTTCCCTTACCTCACACTATCGACCTGTAGGTTCCTCCACTTAACCTCGTAGGCTATTTCCTTAGGCTTTCACCTCTTTGAGGCGAGGCCCTTATGATCCTTTTGCTTCAATTCATGACCCGTGGGTCATTTTGGCCCCGTAGACCTTTGCTCTAATTAATATCCCGTAGGTTATGATGATCCCGTAGATCATCTTTTATTCGAGTCTTTATTCAAATGTGTATACATTTATACACGCGTATGGCGTTAAGGCACCCTTTCTTATGTTTTAGAATTATTCACTTTTACATTTTGGATTTCGTTTGACCTTGACCGCAGTCTAAGGCTACATTGTTTTCTTTTGAATTATCCTTCCGACTTCTTGACTTCTAACGTCAATTACTCGTCGGTTTGCCCTACACTTACCGTTACCCGGTTCTTACCTATACTTCTTTACGACCCATTACCCGGGTTCTTTATCTTAGTGTTTTTAACATTTTTGTTTTGCTAGTTTGCGTTTTTCCTATATATATATTCCTTTATGACCCATCATGTAGATTCATTAATGTTTCGTGCTACCATTATTCAGTTTGCGCTTACTTGTACCACCAAGTTTTTATACCTTATTTATCTCATTTGACTTGTTCGTGTGAAATTTCATCACTTGTGAACATCAAACGCCATTCTTTATTCGACCCGTTCAACTTTAAATCAGTTGAGCGTAGTTATTAATATTTCTGTTTGCAAGTTCTCATTGTCTTTTAGTCATGACTCATATTCCGAGTCTTTTGACTTTCTATTTCGCGTTCCCGTCTCTTGGTTTACGCATTCACCCACAATCCTACCCGTCCATCGGGTATATTTACCAACGTCATCGTCAAGTAACCATTCTTATATGGTTTTAGACACCATCTTAATTCATTTGATCATCTTAGCGAGATTCATCGCTTTTATTCAAATTAATTCTTTATTCAATTCGTTTGACTTGTCCATGTGAATTTCATCACTTGTGGCAGTCAAACTTTTATCCCTATGCCTTAGCATTCCTATTGATCGGTTTGTATTTTCTTTTTACTTGATCCTTGTCCCTTCTCTCGGGCTCGTTATTCTTACGTAATACGCTTCCGTCATCCGACTTACGTTTACGTTTACTATCAAACATCTTACTTATTTGATTTATTTGGGTACCATTTAAGTTAGTCCCATTCACCCCGCCCTTTACTACATCGGACATAAATGTGTCCATCATAAGAAGTTCATGGTACCACGTGTTCACTACTTACTTGGCCAGAGTAAGCGATCAACACCTGGTATACATGACCTTTTTACTATTTTCACATTACACCCCATGTAAGTAATGCCTCTATTTGTTTCTCTTGGAAATAATATCCCGGATATGTTTTCTATTCGGGTTTTTCCGAGTTTTCAATCTACATATGCACTTTCAACCTCTATGTATTTGTTGTATATTACTATTCACGTAATAATTTAAAACGTGCACCTGATAATGTTTGCTCTAACAGGCTCTCCTTGCCATTAACTTATTCGCGATCGTTACGCGATTTAGGTCCTTGGTGAACATACTCTACTTGTCATACTTTGGACCGTTCCCCCGTCAATTCTGCAATTTGTTAAACTCTCGCTATCTTCTGGTGCGAGTGTCCTTCAATTAAAACATTCACAAAAGTTAGTAACGTCAACTTCAATAATCGCCCGTATTATAATACAAGGCTTTTTTTTTACTATACACGTCAATGCTCGTATTTTCGTCAACTATATCAATCATTTCAATTGGGGTAACGTGTATCACACGGTAGCCCTATATGTTGTTTACAACAATTTAGCATGCTAAACTATTAACATACATGTACTGACCGGATTTGCGATCAAGCCACGAACCGAACACCAATCTTTATTAAGAGCATAAGGTTTAAGTCCAAGCATAGTTTTCCCACCATACTTGAATCTCTTAAACCAAGGCTCTGATACCAACTTGTAACACCCGTCTAATTATTTAACGGTTTTCGTTTAAATTACGAAAATAAACATGAGATTATGTGTAAATACTGTCGAAAATACGGGTGAATTAAAACTTTTACAATTTGAAAATATTACAATTTAATATCTAGAGAATTGTCGTTTAAAATTTACGACGAAACAACGCGCGGAAGCTTTATTCTAGTGTGTTCGGTTCTTGTACGCTGCTTGATCTTCATCCGGGAACTCTTGATATCGACCTGTGATCAAAACCAACTTAAAAGTTAGTCTTGATACCTTAAACACTGGCTTAAACAAGTTTCTTGCTTCATACAACAAAATAAAAGAAAATTTTCGGAATTGATAGTTCTCGCGGGCCGCGTGAACTTAATAGATATATGACGCGGGCCGCGTCAACCTGTCGCGTGTCGCGACGACAACGGGGTGATTCCTTCGCGTGTCACGAGAGTACATGTTTTCCAGCAGGTCTGGATCTGTGACCTGCATTTTCCCAGCAACTCTATACTTTACGGAAACGGCCATAACTTCTTCGTTATTGGTCCGTTTCACCTGATTCTTTTACCTACGTGACCATAATTTAATTCTCCATCATATGGAGTTAAAGTACAACATTTAACTTCACAAAATTTCAGACTTCAAGCTCTCGGCTTGAAGTTCAATTACGACACTTTTTGACCCATTCGCGGTTTCATCTAACAAACTTGTTTGTGACCTTTGTTCTTTTGTAAACACATTATTATTATTATTTCCTATTGTACAAGGTTCCAATCTCGAGTTATTACACGTTTTTAACCCGTTTCACTATCAATTCTATTTTGACCCGTTAAGGGTATTTATGCACTAAGGTCCCATAACATCCCTTTTATACTTATCTTAAGGATTTAATCTATCAAAACACTTACTTCCAACAACCTTTAAAGGTCGTTTGCCCGAATTACCCAACAAGGGCATTTTAGTCAACTTTAGCCCCTCATTTACGACGAAGGGCATTTGCTACTAATTTGACCAAAAATGTATGTTCAACCACAATCTTATTTATACGTACCTGGCTCGAGTCAACCTAGTGACCCGTTTCGACACCTGGCTTCTTTTTTTTATTACCGATATTCTTATGGCGACGCAATTACCCAAATTACTATTCGCCCCTGTAAACACATGACTTGACAACCACATTAGTTGATTTTGTCAAATGGCGTTATTCCCACCATTTGACCCGTTCGGTCTATATGACCCAACATTTTCATATGTAACGAAACATGATTTTTAATTACCAATCACATGTCCGACCCATTTCGGATTTTCTCACTAGATCCCTTTCTTTCTAAAGTCAATTTCTTATATTTTTAACCCATTCGGCTTACGCTACGGGTGTCATTTGAAACTTATTTTACTTTAGTCGATACTTGACTAAATTTCCATTTTTACCCATTTTCCATTACTAGTTACGCTATAAGGTAACTTTAAGAAAAACTTACTAATTCTTAACCAATTCATGTCTAATTTACCATTTTGCCTCTTTCACCATTAATTATGGTTTAAAACATTTTATTTTTATTGGTTCCGACTCATTTCGTTTCGTGTCGGAACCCATGATTCGAACCTAATCCTTATTTGTATTCATCGCTTATAAAATAAACACATTTACTACAAGTGGGTGTAAGTTTTACTTACCTCGCATCCGAACTACGCTTTTCCTTTCCTTCTTGATTCGTTTGACCCGCTCCCTCATCAAGCTTCCACCTAGCTTGTTACGCGTCAAACTATCATCATCGTTTTCAAGGTGGTTAATTTAATCATAATTTAATACGATTATTCCACCTTACGCATTTCATATCAAAAATTACCATTTATCGTATTATAGGCCAGTTTGACTTTATAAAAGTCAAATGCCCATTAGTATACTAATTGCATACTCGAGTTCATCAACTAGTTTTAGCATTCTTTAATTACCCGGTAGGCGTTATCTTTAGACCACCGTTTTAACCAAAGTTCTTGTCACACCCCCAAATCCACATGCGGAGTACCACCGCTTGGAGGCGTGACCGACCAGGATCTTAGCCACTAATTATTTTGAACGGATTAGTTATTGTTATGAACATTAGCATAATTAGTGACCTAATTTAAATTTTTCAAAACATAGTTTAAGTTCACAGCGGAAGGGAAAAGAATACATATCATAATTTAAACCCGCAAGTTGTTCATACGAAACTTACGAACCACGCACTCCATCCGATTGCAACGTCCGTCCAGAGCTGTATCGAGCAACCTGCAAAGCATGCAGTAGAGTGTCAACATAACGTTGGCGAGTTCACGTGTTTGTAGTTTTCCAGTTTTTAATTCCAAAAACTTGTTTTAACCAGTTAATTTATCCGTTTATACATGCGATGGGGAGCTACCCCATAAGTAAGCGACTAAACTGTTTTTACAATACCGAATACTATTCATCCGTACGTTTCCGTAGAGTGCCCCGTTTGTCAATGTTCTATCATCATTGACGGTTGCCAGAGTACATTAGTTCACGACCGATCCCATACCTTGGCACGGTGTGAGGTTGGTGAGACCTAAATAGCGCTATCAACTAATAACCCGTTCGCCTGGCCCCGGCGACTAATTGGTATTAAGAAGTGAGGACTTGAGTGATAGAGTTTTGTTTAGTGTTGCTTGTTGCATCCAGTATAAACAGTAATTAACTAAAAGTTCCCAGTAACAAGGGAAGTAAGTAAGTTTGTTCCCAGTAACAAGGGAAAAAAAGTAAGTTTGTATCCCTCATAAGGGGATAGCGTTGTTACCCGTATCCCACACAAGGAGATAGAAATACCGTATCCCGCACAAGGAGATAGTAAGCAATCCCAAACCAGGAAAAGTGTTTTGTTCCGTTTCCCAATCCACCGGGAACGCATGCTTTAAGTAAAAAGTAGTGAACTCACCTTTGCTTTGCTCGGTAATTAATTTACTCGTGTTACGTTGGTCAACCATACCCTATTATGGTTATGAAATATTTATTAGGTTCGTATGCAAGTAATGTCACGTATAACTACACGTATCTAACACATAGCATGCACAACATATAATTACCCAATAAGTCATTGGGCCCGTCTAAGTTCTTTAACAGCAACAGTTAACACGTAGCCCACCTAAACAGTAACAAGCATGTACAGTTAATACACTTGGGCCCAATAACTAACAGCCCAGTCGAGACCAGGTGGTCTCGACTCGAGAACACACAGTTGCGAGTCGCAACCGGAGGTTGCGGCTTGTCATGGTCTGGTTACGAGTCGCAACCAGAGGTCTCGAGTTGTCATGATCTGGTTACGAGTCGCAACCGGAGGTTCCGAGTTGTCATGATCTGATTACGAGTCACAACCGGAGGTTTCGACTTGTCATGATCTGGTTGCGAGTCGCAACCGGGGGTTTCGAGTCGCAACCTCGGATACGTGCACAAGAATCCTTCTAGAACCTCTGATGTACTAACCAATGAGATTTCATAACATGTACTGTCCAATCAGATTTTATTAACATGTTCCATAACCATACACTCCTAAATTCAGATCAAACCAACATATATTCAAATATTCAAAACATCTCCAAACAGTTTATTATTTAGGGTTTTCACCATTTTATCCAACAGATTCATCCTAACATCTATCATATGATCCTTGTTATCATTAATCTAATTATCACATAGATATGAACCTTTTACAAGGATACCAACACAGAAACAGTCATCATTCATTCATATGCTAATAAATCCTCAACTTTCGTACAGAACCCCAAATCAAACATATGTACAGGTCTTATAAACAAATAGTTTATACTAAAGATTCTATACAAAATGGCCATGTGATGGTAGTCATACTTAATTAGTCAAACATTTTATTCTATTCTTGGACTCATACACAAAATAGCTTATAGTCATCATCCTATTACATGTTCCTATATCTTATGCAGATTATGAAAGATAACACATATTACATCATTTCCTTTATCCAAAATAGTTTATTATTTCCATTCAGCGACCAAAGCAAGCAACCGGCCAATATCATCAGTTACATATCTCCATAACAATTAACTTTATTCATTCTTTCAAACAACTTCCAAACAAATTTTGAAAACAACTTTCGAATCTCATGTTCATTTGTAACAACAGTTAATGATTATATGCTCAAAACCTTACAAGTTATTAATCACAAACATACTATTACTTCACAATCAAATAGCAACTCTAACCGATGTGCAGCTCTATTCAAACAGCTAAATACACATATATCTCACAAAAAGAAGACATCAAGATGCAAGGTAATCGCATACGAACCGGAGGGTTAAGGACATGATGCTATGTGCGACCCGAGACTAAATCAGACGAGACCCGAAGCTTCCAGACCGCGGCTGACCTGAGGCGCCACCAGAACCCGCCTCTTCAAATCTGGCGAACCCGAACTGAAACTGAGCGAGACTCGTAAATGAAGGTTTGTCGGAACCAAAGCGCCGCCGTCGCCGCCGCGGCTCCGCCGCCGATGGCGGAATCGTCGCCGCAAACTACAGTTGTTGGCTTCCTCTCTCTCTCTCCTCAAACAGTGTCTCTCTCTCCTCTGTTCCCGTTTTATCGCCGGGAACGTTCACCGCCACGAAAAGGAGGGGTGCGGCTGAGATGTTTCCCAAAATGGGATTAAGGTTTGGTTTTTGACGTGTGAGAGGGTGGAGGGTCTCAAGGGTGTGCAGGTGTTCTGATGACGGTGAGCGGCCGGAGAAGACAGCCGGAATCGGATCTCCAGTCGCCGGAGATGGAGGGTTTAAAGGAGTGTGTGGCTGATCTTTGCTAGGGTTTTCGGTTACCAAGATGAGAGGGTGAGGTATAAGGTTATTTAAATAGTGTAGGGTTTTAGGTTTAGGGAGTGGGCTTGGGCCTGGCCCAAGTGCGTGAACCTGTTAAACGATTAGGAGTCTTGCTCAACCAACTGGCCCGATTTTTATTATCATTATAACGGAAATCCCAATTATTTTAGTAAATAATAATCACTAAAAAAAATGATAATAGTAATAGTAATAAAATATTAATAATAATAACAGGCTCGTCTCACGACGATCGAGGTCAAGGGTTCAAGTTGTCACAGTTCTAACCACGTTCATCACATTTAGAACTCTTTTTAATCACATTTTGCATAATAGCCAAAACATCACAATTAGGTGTTTCAACTACAAAATTTCTAGTTTCGAGCCTTCTTTGAGGCATTTCAACAAACACCTTAAGGGCAGAATTTTGCATGTTTATTTATCAAGTCTCTAGCTTATCTCTTAACCCTAATTTCACATAAATCAACCATCTTACAAAGTTGTTAACTTCTATAATTTATGAAATCACTTCAAAATTGTCAAATTATACTAGATCAACACTCTATTTCCTAGTGTTCATCAAATTTCACATAAACCACTAATCACCTACAATGGTGTTCATAGGTTTCACTAAAATTTCACATGATTTCAACTTGTATTTGTCTAGGGTTTGTCCCTAGACACTATATGGTTCCTATTTCATCATAAAACAAACATGCAACCATGAATTTCAGATTTTCCCAATTTCATGAGAATTTCAAACAGAGAATTAGCACTAAATTTCACATACCTTGTAACCCCTTTGTGATGAGGATCACGAATCTATGTTCTGATTTCGATTTGGGACAGGAATTAGCCTTCAATTGATCAAATTTGTGGAGTTAGGGTTTGGTGAGAACCCCTGGTCGCTCCCCTGTGTTTTTGATCGACCAAGCACACTAATTTGTGTGTTTGGTTTTTATTTAATTTGTTTTAATAAATTATAGTTTCAAGTTCTACAACTTAGGTCCCTCCACTTTTGTATAACTTATAGTTTGGCTAATTTTAACCCTATTATAAGTTATTTCTAGACCATTAGCTAACTAGGTTAAAATTCCTAGTTAGTAAATTCTTGTTTATTTAAGAATCCTAATATTCACCGGGTTACTTTTACCACTAAAGGTAAATTACCCGTCTTTTAGTATAAACGTGGTTTGATTACCAAACCCGTTTTCGGGGTGTTACAGAGGGGGGTTACGGATGGAATCAAAAAGGGCACTGAGGATGATAATGAGTGTGGGGGGACCAATGTGAAACAATGTTTACGTAAGGTAGCTGATGGTCATTTCATTGTAGCGGTTAAGGTTTTATGTTCCTCGGGGGTTGCCCCTCTCAATAAGAATACTCTGGAGGCTTTAGTGGCTAAGCACCAATGTATGCCCCCTCCTTCCATGCCTGCCTCCTTGCCTTCTGAGTCTCCTCTTGTGGTGGAGTCCGATTGTGTGCTCGGGTGTATTAAATCTTTCCCCAAAGGTACGTCGTGCGGGAGAGACGGCTTAAGGGCCCAACATCTTTTAGATGCTTTTTTGTGGGGAGGGGTCTGTGATTGCTGATAGCCTGCTTAGGGCTACTTCAGCTATGGTTAATTTGTGCTTGGGGGGGGGGGAGGTGCCCGAGGAGTCTGGCGGAGTTTGTTGCTTCTGCTCCTCTTACACCTATTCTCAAACCGGATAATGGGATTAGGCCTATCGTTGTTGGGTCGATTTGGAGGAGGGTGATCTCCAAGGTGGCCATGAAAGGTGTTGGGAAGGAGATGGCCAAATACCTTGGCGATTTCCAGTTTGGGGTAGGGATTCCGTGTGGGGCAGAGGCCGTTCTTCATAGTGCGAACAGGTTCCTTAATGAGTACCACCAAGATGGGTCTCTTGCTATGCTTACTGTTGATTTTTTGAACGCTTTTAATTTGGTTGATAGGACAGCCCTACTGTACGAGGTAAGGAAAAGGTGTCCTTCTATTTCTACGTGGGTCGATTTTTTATATGGTCAACCAGCTAGATTATATGTGGGGGATGAGTATATTTGGTCTTCTACTGGCGTTCAGCAGGGGGACCCCTTGGGGCCCCTCCTTTTTGCCCTTGTTCTACACCCCCTTGTTCACCGAATAAGGGATCGCTGCAAACTTCTATTTCACGCCTGGTACCAAGATGACGGAACGCTTATTGGAGATGCCACCCAAGTGGCTAATGCTTTAGATATCATCAGAGCTGAGGGTCCTTCCTTAGGGCTTCAACTTAATATAAAGAAAACTGAAGTTTTCTGGCCAACCTGCAATGGTGTAAAGGTTCAGGAGGGCTTATTCCCTCGGGGGATTGGGAGGCCGGTGCTGGGTGTGAAACTCCTGGGGGGTGCCGTTGGTCGTGATGCAGAGTTTATTAGTGGTATGACTCTTAAAAGAGCAAACTGTGCAGTCGAGCTGATGAGGTGCCTTAAACGCCTACGGGACCCTCAGAGCGAGCTCCTCTTGCTTCGTTCTTGTATGAGTGTTGCTAAATTACTGTTTGGTCTTCGAACGTGTCAACCTTCTTTGGTCGGGGGAGCTGTCTCTGTTTTTTATGAAGGCCTCCGGGGAGCATTAGAGGATATTGTTGTTTGTGGGGGTGCCTTTTTTGGTGATCTCTAGTGGAGGTTGGCTTCTCTCCCGACCCGGTTCGGAGGCTTAGGGATTTGTACGGCTAAGGATGCCTCTACATATGCTTTCGTGGCTTCAAGGGCCCAATCTTGGAGTTTACAACACCACATACTCCGATAATGTGGTGGGGATGTTTTAGACTCCGATTACAGGAGTGCGTTGGACCTTTTGCATAGTTCTCTTCACGACCTTGATATTGGCGGTTTCTACATTAAAGACACCGCCCCTCCTAAATCCCAGAAAATTCTGGCGAATGCCTTGTATGGCGAAATTGTCAAGAGGTTTGAAGAGAAATTTGTTTTATCCCCTCGGCAAAGAGCTGTGTTTGAATGTCTACGTGCCCCACATGCTCAGGATTTTTTGTCTGTCGCACCTATTGAAGGCTTGGGGCAACACATGTCGGCTGTGGAATACCGTGCTATCCTTAGATACCGGCTGATGATTCCTTTGTTCCCAGTTGACGAGCCATGTCCGATATGCCGCAAAGCGTGTTTGGATTCTTTCGGCGAGCACGCGATCCACCGTAAAAAGCTACCAGGGTTTAAATATCGGCATGATTGGGTGAGAGATGTGTTATGCGATGTTCTTAAGCGGGACGGGATCTCTGCCAAAAAGGAAGCTCCAGTAAATTTCCTGACTGACCCCTTAGAGGGGAGGTCCACTTTACGCCCGACGGACATCCTTGTGTTTGGATGGGAAGGGGGAAACACGCTTGTGTAGATCTAACTGGAGTCTCCCCCCTTGTCGGGCTCAAGGACAAGGGCTTTGTCGTAGGGCAAGCGGTGCTCAAGGCAGAGGCGAGCAAAGTGGCAAAACATGAGAAAGCCTGCCGGGAGAATCAACATGTGTTTGTCCCGTTTGCGTTTGATACCTTTGGTGGTCTCGCTCCTGACGCTGTGCGACTCTTGAATTGGGTTCAAAAAGTCGTTAATAGTAATTCTTCGTCGCTAAAGGTTTCAAACTTTGTATTTAGTAGAATTGGTTTTTCTATTCAAAAGGGGGTGGCGGCGCAACTTGTTGCCCGACTACCTGTCATTGCTTTGTAATTGCTCTTTTTCGTGTGGAATGATAATCTTTGGGTTAGCCTTTTATTGTTTTTTTTAGCAATGTTTAGCACTAAGACTAACACCCGTTAACTTTTTTTGTTAAATTTTGCAAAAATTACCAAAATGCCCTTTGATAACTAGAAGGATAATTTTTGTAACTAACTTAATAAACCCCTAACTTGTTACTTGAAATCCTTATTACCCAGCATTGTTACTTTTAACTAGGGGTTTAAACGAGCCAACACCGTCTTTTACATTAGTCGGTCGTTGACATTTAACAATATCGGTTAAAGCATTTTTGTTGGCGTTCCATTTACCGATTGATTATTATTTGAAGCCTATTAGATTCATTTGAGCAAGTTCCGGCTTCTTTGATAAATCGTGAATTAAAAAATTCTTTGGATAAATGAACTTTTATAACGTTTGCACTTTAGCGAGAGTCGTGTTAAACTTTCGCTCATATGCAGCCTCATTTTCTTCAGTCTCATTATTAATTCTTGAGATATTGTTCTTTTCTTTGATAACTTCACAATTATATGAGATATAATGTGTGATAACTTCTTATGGATAACCGATGACGTGTCGAGGATTGACCCCCCCCCCCCCCCCGGCTTTACATTATGGTTCGATGCTAGAGACAAAAGGGGTTTCACCACCTTACATAAATGCACAACGGCAATTCGCCAATTGGCATACAGGACGGCAACCAATGCTTGGGACGAGTATTTAAAGATGTCCGAAAGACCTGCACAAGAATTGTTGTACAAGTTTTGCAAATGTGTGGTGAAGCTGTACAACAAGAAATATTTGCGAAAACCTAACGACAATGAAGTCCAATAATTGTATCAATTCCACGAACAAAATCATGGTTTTTCAGGAATGCTCGGAAGCATTGATTGCATGTACTGGTCGTGGCGAAATCCCCCTAATGCATGGCGAGGTTAATTTACGCGAGACGATCATGGACATCCAACAATAACGCTAGAAGTCGTTGCGTCACAAGATCTGTGGATTTGGCATGCTTTCTTCAGTGTTCCTGGTTCGAATAACGACCTTAACGTCATCCACCAATTAGAGTTCTTCACCAAAAATTAAGAAATTTGCCAAGTTTCAAGAGGCGGCGAGAAAGGACATTGAACGGTGTTTTGGGATTCTACAGAAAAAATGGCATATTATTGAGAACCCAGCACGTGCTTTTAAACCAAAGTAGTTGTGATATTGCGTGTAAACTTGTATCTTGATGCATGTGACAACCGGTGATTTACGGCTCTTAATTACGTGATTAACAAGTGATTAACGCGATAATAAATAGTGTTTACAGCGCAAATTAACTTAATTAGGCTTTTGGAGTGCCTAGAAACGGTTAACCGGCTTTACAGGGCGTGAACGGTGGTTTACGGAAAAATCTGGGGAATATTACGCGACAACGAACTGATACCGTACAAAATACTGACAATGCCAACAAATACGGATTTCCTACGAATATTCTATATTTATGAAATTAATTTTTGTGAATTTATTGGGCTTCCGTGCAACGCAAACGCAAACGTGAACTAAAAACGCGATATCAGGAAACGCAACGGCAACGAAACGGAAGCAATGGAGACGCCTGTCACCTTCGAAACTTACATTTTACGCTATATTTAGCTCCGTAATGAAATTTTAGTAGCTACAGTCGAAACCGGGTCGAAAATGGATTAAAGACGACAACGATACAATTTTTCGCGATTATTACCGTAATTGACGAACGGGCGTGCAAACAACGACTACCGACCGTATTTTATGTATTTTAATACTAAAATTTTATCTTTTGATGTTAGACGGAGTTCGGGTTTTGACAACGGGTCTCGTAGGAATTACGGGCCACTTACACTTGAGATGGGCCTGTGGGCCCTGGGCCCAAGCCCAAAACTCACAAGCCTAAACCTGCACGTAATATATTAGCGGTTTTCCTACATAATCTGCACAAGATCTTATAAAATCTCTATAAGATCTTTATAGAATCTATGCAAGATATACCAAAATCTATATAAAATCTACAAAAGATTTACAAGATCTCTACTAATCTCTATATAAAACCCATAACACCCCATTTTCCTTCAACAAACCTGCAACACACACACACTCAATATGAAATTAAAAATCTGTCCATTTATCCTTCCATCACTCGATCCCTACTCACACTCACAAAGAGACTAAAACACTCATCCATACAAACAATACACACAGACATACCCACACAAAGATCCCCTACCCTTCTCTCGGTCATCCTCTCTCCCTCGAGCTCTGTTCCCCGGTGACTGGACCGGGCATCACGACAGTGTTCCGGCCAGATGACATACCCGAACACCACCCTTCTGTCGTATACCCCCCCTCGTCACTTATGTAACTCAAAGAAAGAAAGGGAGCGGCGGCGGCGAAATGAGCGGAGAAAGAGAGGAGAGAGACAAAGGAGAGAAAGAGACACGACGTCACCGGCGACCAACGCCGTCAGCGGCGGAGATGACGGTTGTGTTCCGTTTTTCCAACAGGTTTCGACTCCACTCCTCTTCTATTTTTACTTTCCTTAAGTTTTCAAGCAAAAACCGTCAGATGATGTGACTTTTCTGTTTTCCGGCGACGTGGTGGTGGTCAGCGGCGGCCGGAGTCACGGCTGTGGAAGTGGCGAGGGTTATTTTTGGCTCGGGTCAACTCAGTAACATGGGTTCGAGTGTTCCGGTTCAAGTTTCAGGTCTCGGTTCGGAGGATTCGGGTTAGATCTGGTTTGGCTCGGGTTCGAGTTAACTGGTGATGCGGATCAGATCCCGGACATGGTCAACACTGGTCAGCGGGTTCGAGTCTTGGTTCGAAATACATCAGTTTCGGTTCGGTTCACTCGGTCAAACCGAGTCAACCCGGTCAACTCAGCGCGTCAACTCGGTCAACTCAGTCAACGGTTCGACGCAAAGAGCGGTAAAGATTTAATGGCGTGAATTATTTCGTTATAAATCTATTTATTTTCGTGAAACGAGCTCAAACCGAACGGATTAGTACTTAGATTACATTTTGTCGCTTTTACAAGAATTGTTTATATTGATTATTGAACATTGTTGAATCTTGAAAAATATAACGACAACTTGGTTGTCCGGGGCGTCCAAAAACAGAGGAAACTCTGCCCGTTTTTCGAGAAAATCTAAAAACAAAACGCGTTTTATTGTAAAACGACAACTAACGAATTCAAACAACTTTGGTAAAACAAGACATTATGTACGACTTTCGAAAACAACGATTCGAAAACTATTTACAACAAATAAATATAGTTATTATGTTTATTTGAAACTTTGGAAATCCGATGAATTCTTTTATAAAGGAACATATAATTTACTTCAAACGTCAAACAATCCGACTCCTTTTCTAAAGGTAGAAAAGTTTACTTCAAACTTCAAACAATTCGGATCCCTTTATAAAAATAAATATAATTTATATATTTATTTTGAACATCAAATAAACTCGAATTCGTTTATAAAAATAAATATAGTTATATGTTTACTTTCAAACACAACTCGACGATTCTTTTGTAAAGTAAATATAACTTCTTAATATTTATTTTATACGCCTAAACGGCGTACACATATATTTCGACAAATATCACACGAGACGTAATAGATGGTGTGAGTTTGTTATATGTTATTTTTATATAAACATTCTTTTTATACACGTGCGACTTCTTGAGGCGACTAACGCGGAACTAAGTCCTACAAGACTTATTAATTATTATCGACGAATAGACGAACTAAACAAAGTATAACTTCTTCATTTCATTTAAGCTAACAACTTACCATCGAATCGTTCGATTAACGATTCGGTAGAGCTCGGTGACACGTAGTTTAGTTACTGCGTTTATTTAGAAACTTATAAGATATTCCGTGTTAGGAATATTGTAGAATGCACGCTAGCGAGTCTCATCTTGGAAGCGGCATCACGAAGTCGTAATTAGCTAGCTTTGCACAGGAATATTCAGGTGAGTTCATAACCCCACCTTTTTACAGTTTTACATTTTTATAAATGTTTTCGGGGTGGAAAGACATGCACGTTTTGCAGAAAACACACAAAGTTTTCGATGAACAAAGACCGCATATTTTAAACAAAGCACGTTTTGCAGGAACATACGAGGTTTTTGAATGAACGAAAACTCATATTTTTAAGACATGTCACGAACGGATTTCAAGGAACTCAAATGGTTTACGAATGAATCATATTAAATATACCGGTTTTTACAAAACAAATGCGTACTATCGAAATGTGAATGATTATCATGACTAGGGATGGATCGTCTGGTGATAATATAGAGAGACTGAGGTTCAGCCTTAGAGGCTGGGGTAAAATACATGTTACAATTATACAGACATTTTATACATGGTATGATTAGCTTAAGGAGGGTTTACTACTAGATCATGTGAAGGGTGGGTACAACACTTAAGGCCATTAATCCTCGTCGTAGGACCGAGGGACATGAGTGATAGATCTATTTGGGTGTAGCGAGCCCCACCCATGAGTCCGCGGGATGGACCATGAGGTGACTATGTTTTCCAGCCGGAAGCCCGGTACAAATTTGCTAGGTTTGAGTTCTTCCTGCACCTTTTCACACATACCATTAGCTTTGCAACCCATTGGTGATCTCTTTTTCCTTATTGCTACATACCAGGGACTTACATACTTACAGAAATACTTGATTTATACAAATTAAATACCATGTTTTATACAAATTCAAGGCATAGGATTATGCGGGCATGGAGTCAAAGTCAAGGTGGACATTGATGGTTATACAAACTTTACAAATACAGGAGTTTACAAATACATGGTTTTACGAACATAATGCGCTACAAATACAAAGTTTCCATATAACTTGGCAAGAAAATGATTTCTAAATTCGTTTTCTCAATATTATCTCACAAACCGGTTATTCAAAAGATTTATTTCAAATCTTTTACTAACAACTATGAACTCGCTCAACTTTATGTTGATTTTTTTGCATGTTTCTTTCTCAGGTTACTTTTCAGAAACCACGGCACGGTTGGAATAGGAGAACCATGTGGAGTCGAGTACTTAGTGGCATTCATTTTCTAAAAGACTTAGCTTATTTGCTTCCGCTGTGCAATGAAGATACCAGTCCAGTCACGTGAGCTCTGATAATTTCGGGGTGTGACAATGCATAACATGATTATCGAAAATGAAGGTAGAGCGATTTGTGAGTACGATGAAAATGCGGTTAACGTTAATAATGTTCGGGTAAGTATGGAACAACAAGATTTGAACTTGTTCTTGTTACATAACAGTACATACATGAAAACCTTAAGGCGGACTTGGTGAAATACATTTGGAACAACGCAACCAACGAACCAAATGACGACCAGTTTCTTTTTTTTTTAAGTTTAGATTTTATTTTTTCGTGAAATGTAAGCTTTATTATTAATATAAATGTTTAATTTAATTTTACTTTTATATATATTGAATATTATTTAACAAAAAAATAACAATAAGAGGAGGCTCATCCTCTACACCCTAGGTCCATCCTCAAAGTGTGAGAATCACCTTTTGATGGCGTGGCAGCTTATGTGGATGACCATCTTCAAAGGATGGGTCCCCTCCACACCCTATAGCCTAAGTGTGGGTTGTATATATTAATTGATGTATGTTTAGCTAATGTAAGTGTGTGACTATATGATAATGTGGGTGTTGTACCTTGGCTCCACTTAGCATCCTGCTATATGTTTTCATGTGGAATGATATGGTTTGGTTCATGTTGGCTGTTAAAAAAAAGAGACTAACAACAAGATCAATCATGGGTTGGCTGTTAAAAAAGCTAACAACAAACGAACAGTGATTTTTTAAAAATATTTAAAAATATTTTATAGGAGTATTACACTATTAAAGATCATGAACAATAAACACAATAAATATAACAAAAATATTTTATAGGAGTATTACACTATTAAAGATCATGAACAATAAACACAATAAATATAACATAATATTAACCTGTAGTTAAGAGGGTGTTTGTGATTGCTTATTTAACTCTAAAAGTGTTTTTTTGTCAACACTGCTTACTAACTTATGGCTTTTTCAAACTGAAAGTGTTTGGTTTAGCTTTTGTAGTGAGAAGTTTCCATGTTTAGTTGCTATTTTAAAGGGGATAAATAGATTGGTAATTTAATGATCAAATAGTCAAAAGATATTTAAAAAGTCAGGATTTTGCGGCTTTGGAAAAACAATTTTTTACTTCTAATCAAAAAGACAAAATAAAAAGCATTTTTAGCATTGCCAAACACCTTTTTAACTTATTGGCCTTTTCATTTCCAAACTCAATCTCAAACACCCTTCTAAGACCATTCGTAATGGGCATTATAGGGGTATGAAAAAGTTTGATAAAGCCCCCAACACCATCCCCTTGGGCGTTATAGTGGTATGAAAAGGGATGGGCATTTCTAGAATAATGCCCAAAGAGGAGAAAAAAATGGAAAGTATTTAATGAAATGGGCATTAACCGTTACACATTTTTTGCAGGGCGTTATAACGTTGATGTGGCGAAAAATGCCCCTTAAGGGACATTAACCATTACACATGGTTTAAGTGTAAAAAATATTTTGTCAAACACTCAAACTGATTAGAGATAAAAACTAAAATAGAGCCATCTAAAATGGTAAATATACCAAATTAAGGCATTTACATGTGATGACAGTTAATTTTGGTTATGTTATAATTCCACTTGCTAATGCTATTTCCATAATCCTTTTTTTTTTCTTTTGGATCAATCATTCTTGCAGTGCATGGTGTAAAATGTAAAATTATTTTTGTCAAGTGTTTGATACAAGTAAACTGAGAGTTTTTTTGCAGAAATAGGGGTTTCAACCCTCAAAGAGTGCTTTTAGGTGTGATTCAAATTTATGATTGAGTTTAGGTAGTTTGCCATTCTAATCAGCGAAGTTCTTTACATTTTCTGCAGAAACCTGCTACCATCTTACAGACAAACACTTAACCTCGCCTATTGAATCAGCGATCTTAAAAGAACCTCGCTGATTTTATGAACAAAGCTTGAAACCTCGCTGATTTGATGAACAATTTACTCAAGGTTCGCTTATTTGATGAACAATCTTGAAGAACCTCGCTGAAGCGAAGCCCAAAGTTGAAGAACTTCGCTGAAGTGAAATCTTGAAGAAACCCGCTGAATTGAAGGCAATCTTGAAGAACCTCACCGAATTGAAGGGCAAAGTTATCAAGCTTCGTTGATTTCATAAGCAAATTTACCAAGGTTTGCTGATTTTATAAGCATACTATAAAGCTTTGGTGATTATTTTTTGAAGGTGTAGCAGGTTCACATGGAATGCTTTTTAGATTTTTGTCTGGCTTCCATCACCCACATGGCATTGATAACTTAAAATATAGATGTGTGTGAATGACAAAGTTTCAAATAGTGAAATAGTATTTTTGCATATAGTAGTCTCTTCGATTTGAATTGAGTGTTGCAGCATTCTTTTAACCATACCTTCTGATACGCAGAGGGAAATAGTAGCTTAAACAGAGCCATCTAATCACCCCTAAAATTCTGAATAGTAGGTTGCAGAATCTGGTTGTTTATCAGATCATCAATGGAATCAAGAGATCTTCTTGTGCGTGCTTAAACTGGGGTGAGGTTTTGTTCTTGATGGTTTGTGTGAAAGTTTCTTAGCTACGGTTTTTAAGTTTGTATCAATAAACCCCATTGTATGTACGTATATGTAGCAACAAAGGTCTCTTGATTCCATTGATGATCTGATAAACAACCAGATTCTGCAACCTACTATTCAGAATTTTAGGGGTGATTAGATGGCTCTGTTTAAGCTACTATTTCCCTCTGCGTATCAGAACGTATGGTTAAAAGAATGCTGCAACACTCAATTCAAATTGAAGAGACTACTCTATGCAAAAATACTATTTCACTATTTGAAACTTTGTCATTCACACACACATCTATATTTTAAGTTATCAATGCCATGTGGGTGATGGAAGCCAGACAAAAATCTGAAAAGCATTCCATGTGAACCTGCTACACCTTCAAAAAATAATCACCAAAGCTTTATAGTATGCTTATAAAATCAACGAACCTTGGTAAATTTGCTTATGAAATCAGCGAAGCTTGATAACTTTGCCCTTCAATTCGGCGAGGTTCTTCAAGATTGCCCTTCAATTCAGCGGGTTTCTTCAAGATTGCACTTCACTTCAGCGAAGTTCTTCAACTTTGGGCTTCACTTCAACGAGGTTCTTCAAGATTGTTCATCAAATAAGCGAACCTTGAGTAAATTGTTCATCAAATCAGCGAGGTTTCAAGCTTTGTTCATAAAATCAGCGAGGTTCTTTTAAGATCGCTGATTCAATAGGCGAGGTTAAGTGTTTGTCAGAAAGTTGTAAGATGGTAGCAGGTTTCTGCAGAAAATGTAAAGAACTTCGCTGATTAGAATGGCAAACTACCTAAACTCAATCATAAATTTGAATCACACCTAAAAGCACTCTTTGGGGGTTGAAACCCCCTATTTCTGCAAAAAACTCAGTAAACTGGTATATATGTATCTCTTTTTTGAAAGGACTACCATTATCATATGCTACATGCATGTTGTATTTTATACATATATTATATATATGATATATATGGATTGGTCCTTTACATCAACAAATCATCAAAAACAAGCTCATCTAACAGATCATCAACAAGCAACTCTTCAAGCTCAATGCCTACAAACTCTGCATCAGCTTGTAAGTTCATCCAACCACTCCCTTTGGCCAAATCACGGCTCACTATATCATCTAACGACGGTTGCAACTCGGGTTTCCAACTCAAGTACATGTTAACAATATCCCATACTTGTTCTAGAACACGACACCCTACAGGCATAGGACTCACCTTTGAACGGTAAGTCAACGCTTGTGGGCAATAAGTGTATGTTCTGTTATGAATCTCCAATAACGCCTCGTTGATTAAATCGAAAAGAAGAAGATGATGGTCGTTGATAATCTTTTGAACAACCTCCTCGTCTTTCATGGAATCCAAGTCTTCGAGAAGTTTGGTTTGAAGGAAACTAGTTTCTACTTCCTCGAATAACAAAGGGTCTATCGGTTGGTAACTAGAATACCATTCTCCAAGGAGTGTATTCTTCAGAAAACCTGACTTCTCCAACACTTGTTTTACAAATTGGAATTCAGCGTTGTCCTTAACCGACTCGAGATCCAAGTGTAAGAAACCATTTTTAACCGTCTTATTAGCTGCACTCATGCCCATGTTAGGTCGTTTGCCGTTATCATCATTCATAGAGAACATGCGCCGTTTGTTTTCAACTGCAACCATCAATGTAGTTTCATGTTAAGAATATATATATATGACTGAAACTTTTTTTTTTAGACTGAGCAAGTGACAGGGTGAAGGAAGAATACATTCCAACAGCGAGTTGCGTATGTCAATTAGAGAAGACAAGTAAAATGCTGAATCTTCTTTCTCAACTTCTAGGTTATCATCAACCTCGTAACCAGAGGTTAATGATAATGTATCTTCTTCGTTGTGTACTTCTGCGTTTTGAGGAACACCCGTATGATCAGAATCTGAGGTTAATGATGAATTATCTTCTTCTTGATGATCTGCAGTGTTGTTGGCTACCTGCTTTCGTACAACGCCACTAGACTTGTTCTCATTTCTTAGCTTTTCATCAGAAACCTTTTTGAACATTCCAAGAATTTCATTAAAAGGCTTGTCGTTCTCAAGTTGTATAGCAACACGAGGCTCCTCTTGACCATCGGAACTATTTGTTTCAACTCCAAGATCTTCATCAACAACATGCCTTTGGTGATCACTTTGTTCTTGAGATTCATGACTATGATTTTCTTGAATGGCCTCATCTTTCTCAATTGAACTAGTTTCGTGCTCGGCTTCACTTTCGAATGCAGCTTCATACTGATCATTTTGGTGGTTGTTATTTTCTTGATGAGTGGTTTCATCTGTACCCAATCCCATATTTTCATCCTCATCATCTTTCTCAACTAATTTGGTTTCCTGCTTATCTGGCACGTTTCGTCTTTCTGGATATACAAGACGATCTGTTGATGTCTGATCATCAAAGTTTGTGTTTATATGTATTTCCATAGTGGGTTTCTCCGGAAACTCTTGATTTTGCGTGAAATCATCGGGACTGATATTAGGTAACGAACGCATTCTTTTATGTGTTTTCCGATTCCCAGCTACAAACAGCTTTGGTTTATGATCAGTACTATGTTGCTTCATTAACTTTTCGTCTCTAGTCGATGTTTGGCTAAGTAACTTACGATACTTGCTCATTGATTCACTAGTGGAAGATGTTTTCTTATGATGTGCTTTATCACCAGATGAGTTTTTGCTGCTCTTAAGCTTGTCGGGGCCGACTTTCTTTGGATCTTTGGAAGATTTACGACCACCGTACGGGACCTTGTGAAAAACGGCGTCCATAAGAATCCGACGCTTCTCCTTTCTCCCATCGACTTTGATGACCAACCCGATCTTTTGTTTAAGACTCTTGGATTGATTTGCATTTTGCTTTTTGCTATCCTTTCGTGAAGTTGACGCTGCAGTGGCTCTAAAAGATGCTGGTCTTGTTAACATTGGTTTCCGAAACTCAGCCCATTGGTTCATAGGTAGAATGAACCTGTCCTTTGTAGTCTGTATATCTTTAACGTTCCGCAACTTATGTTTAAGTTCCTGTAGCTCAGCATCTCGTTTTTTTGTTTTTGCGGCAAGTAAGGGGAAGGAGAGAGACTTTGTTAGTCCAACGTTTCTGGACTCGATCTGAGCCGGCTTTCTATCTGGAACGTGGTCAGTTGCTCGCTGTCTCAAGTAACTGACAGTTAACATGGCTGCACATATATCGCATTTTCTCCTCTTCTTAATAGTTGCTGGGCTCTGACAGCTGGTGTTGGAGTTGGAGCTGGAGCTGGCTTTCTTTTTTGGTGAATGCGTCGGGGACGAGGAGGAGCGTCGCCATTGATTCTTCCCCCTTCGTTTGGCCATTTCACTTGAGATGAGAGATCTGATTCGAAATTTCTTCGAACGAGTTTCTGCGCTTTCTTGTTCATTGAGCTGCATATAGATATTGTTGTGAGTGTAGTTGTAGAATCAATCCAAGACAAAGAAGCCAATTAGCCAGAACATGCATCTTACTTACTTTGGGGGCTTTGTTCTTTTTAGGAACTTCTGGCGGTTGACTTGTGCTAGCGGTGGCTTCGCTACTCCCCCCATCTACAATTTTTTTTCAAAATTTAATTACACATGCTAAGGCACATACATAAACGGCTTAGTTCATTAGTTATTGACAGTTTGCGTTAGTACGTAACGCCTGCTAGGAAATATAAGGAATTTTATGAAGTTGTATGATGGTTGTTGAAACAACAATAAGTTGGAATGAAATGATAATTACCAGTAATTTGCTTTCCAGAACCTTGCCTCTTATTGGGCAGCCCCTTGCGGGTATTTTGCCATTTGTGGCGGCGATTAAGTGCATCAAGTATCTTAGTCACACGGGAATTACCATTATTTGGTAAGGAAAGTTTAGATGACGGAATCCGCATGCTCTTTCCCATTTCGTCTGTTCAAAAGCTGGTCCAAAACAAACAAACATGTTAACATAACAATCAACGATATCTAAACGCCTTTAATGACGAAAGGAGTGCCGATGATTAAGAAACATTTCATATATTTTTGTTTAGAAAAAATTGAGACAATACATGTATGTGTTCCAAAAAGAAGAGATATTTGCAGGGACATGGAAACATATGAAGAATTGATCTTGTTTTGATGAAAGAAAGTTTGTACCTTTGAAAGAAAATAGATGTAGGCAGATGATATGGAATGAATTGAGAAGTAACTAACCAATCTTGATTCTCTGTTTTTTCTCCCACACATCCATCCACTTTTATATGCTTACCATCCACTTGCCCCCTCTTTATAATTTATGATCATTCAGACAAATATGTTTTTAAGGTATTACCTTGTAATTTTAGTTTATTTACCAAGTGTACATTTTAAAATTTATGATTTATTTCCTCATTCAGACAAATGTCTTTAAGGTATTACCTTGATTGTTATTCCAAACATATTTCTTTCTAAGACAGGCATGTATATTTAATATATTCAATGAACCTATATTGCAAGCCAAATGAATGAATAGCCTATCATTATTGTAACATGAACATTAACATTTAACATGATAATGATAATGATAATGATAATGATAATGATAATGAACATGATAATGATAATGATAATAATAATAATAATAATAATAATAATAATAATAATAATAATAATAATAATAATAAGGGAAAATTACGAAAATATCGGTTGACCAAGACACTTTTCAAAAATGTCAACCTCATGCGTCGGTGGAGAGGTGCATCAGCGTGGGATGCCTCCGACAAACACGGGATGCGTCCGTGGAGCAAAACCCAATAAAAATGGACACGTGGCCAAGGGATGCGTCCTTGGAGCGAGGCATGACGCACGGGATGCGTCCGGCGAGTTTTCCGGCGAGTTGCAGGTTTCCGACGAGGTTTCCGGCGAGTTGCAGTTTTCCGGCGAGTGTTTTGGTCAACTGATATTTGTTTACAACGTTCTATCACTCTCATTTGCACCATGCTATAACTATAAGCAGAAAGTTAACACTTTTGCTGATGGATCCATCTTTTTGTTCTAAAAGCAACTTAGAGCAAGCATTTCTTTCCTTTTTGTTTGTAAAATAAAAAAGAAACTTAAAAAGAAAAAAAGAAACTTAACATGGCTCATATGCACTTTTCAAAAATGTCAGTTGACCAAAACACTCGCCGGACGCTTCAGAAACTCGCTGGACGCATCCCGTGCGTCATGCCTCGCTCCAAGGGCGCATCTCATGCTTGCCGGACGCATCCCACGTTCCCACGCTGATGCGCCTCTCCACCGACGCAGGAGGTTGACATTTTTGAAAAGTGTCTTGGTCAACCAATATTTTCGTAATTTTCCCTAATAATAATGATAATAAAAACAAACTACAATCCTCCAATAGGAGTTTTGGCAATACAAGCATCCTCAAAAGTGACATGCAAACTAAAAACTCATAAAGTGAGTATACTTATTTTTTAATCTGTTTATTATATGGGACAAACCTGAAATGATACAAAAGACATCTCATCTACATCTTATAGACTTATAGAGAGATGGGTTGGTGGAAGCTAGCAATAAAGGACAAAATTTTCTATCGACTATACACGCGCGTCTCTATGTCTATGCAAGACCAATACAAAAAGTCCAACATAATACAAACCACTCTTCAAGATTCGCCATACTGCCTATCTCCGATGATTTGCCCAAGCTTTGCGTACAATGCTCGTTGCTCCTCGTAAGACAGGTTCATTACAATCTGAAACATTAAAACGCAATCAGGGTTTATAATTCCACAGCTTACTTTTTCGCTTTTATTTCTTAATAAACTAGGTATAACCTATAACATATATACCTGGTCGAAAATCATCCCAACTGATACGCTTTGAGCCACGATAAACGACTGGTGGTAAATGTATGCAAAGACAGCCATCACCATCTGCATGCATCAAAATACTAAACAAGTTAACGGCCAAACACATGAACCTACAAAAAAATTTCTTGGTCCTTTATGTTCGCTCACCTGACAATCCATTCGGTCTGTCATTCCACCATGTCCAGGAATACTATCCCCGAAATCCTACAGCAACGACAATAAAATAAACTAAGAACATGTGCAAATGTGGCATGAATTACAAAGCTTGAAAGTTTGTAGACATGTTGCACCTTGATCTTGAAGGCTCGTTTAAAACCACTAGCAAAGAAGCCTCCAAAAGGTGCAATAATCGAAGCAAAAAGTCCAAGAGCCAAAGCGTGCCATTGCACAGGCAAAACATGTATTTCGGTCCATGGAAACTGCATAGGGAAAAGTAACAAGACTAATATTATAAAAAGTAAAATGCCATTTTCGTCCCTGAGGTTTGGCCAGTTTTGCAAATTTCGTCCAAAGGTTTGTTTTTTCGCATCTGGATCCCAAAGGATTGAAATGTTGCCATTTTCATCCGGCTCGTTAACTCCATCCATTTTTCTCCATTGAGTCAGGGGTATTTCCGTCTTTTTTGTTAACTTAAAGGGCAATTCGGTTTTTTTCACTTAATATACTATATTAAGCTAGCTGAGACCGTTATTTCTATTCAACTTACCCATTCAGGAAGCCATCCAGGTAATGCAAGCGTCTCTGGCGTAAACAGCGGGCCAGGGTCACACTGAAGCCAACCGGTTGATAGGTCCTGCAACACGATTCTCAAAGTTAATGTCTCAAAATTATACTTGTTAATACAAAGATGATTTCTTAGTTAAATGAAGAACCTTTCTGGGGCATGTTAGCCACTGGAAGCTACCCAAAAAATTAGCAAGCTGCAGATGACATGGCGTGTTACTAATTGGCATATAACATTTTTATTTTTTATTGTACGAAAAAAAAAGTAAAAAGATAACACAAATAGGCAAAAATTTATGATCACCAGGAAGGCAGATATAATTGTTGTAACCGATGCTCCGATAAATCCCTCCCAGGTCTTCTTTGGGGATAATTTGATTAATGGAGTTTTTCCAAAGAAGAAGCCAAAGATGTAGGCAGCAATATCGTTGATAACGATCAGTGATGCGGGAAGAAGAAACCTGTGTTACAATTGGATTGCATTCAAACATGTGCATCTGAAACTTGTTACCATTTAAATGTTGAGTAAAATGCCATTTTCGTCCCTGAGGTTTGGCTACATTTGCGACTTTCGTCCAAATGTTTGTTTTTCCGCATCCGGATCCAAAAGGTTTTAAATCTTGCCATTATCATCGGGCTCGTTAACTCCATCCATTATTCTCCGTTAAGTCAGGGATAATTCCGTCTTTTTTGTTAACTTAAAGGGCAATTCGGTCTTATTCACTTCATGTAAGTACAAGCATTTAGCATAATGTACATAAAAGGAAAAAGACCGAATTGTGTATTAAGTTAACAAAAAAGAAAAAAATACCCTTGACTTAACAGAGAAAAATGGATGGAGTTAACAAACCGGATGAAAATGGCAAGATTTCAAACCTTTTGGAACCAGACGCGGAAAAACAAACCTTTGAACGAAAGTCGCAAATCTGGCCAAATCTCAGGGACGAAAATGGCATTTTACTCATTATGTTATGTAAAAACTTTTTCTTATAAACTAATGGATGTTAAGATATCTGTAAGTTATGTTACCAGAAAATCCCTTCGAAAATATTGGCGACTGTGAAAGAGGACTGCGTGAACACCACAATAAGGATCATATGTGTCCATGCATACTGGCCAAACTGATACTTGTACATTTTCTTCTTTAACGAGAGAATGAACCATACAAAACCTGACCAACACAGTAGAAAAACAAAATCCAATTACTATTCAGAAGTTGTTAGAAAAAAGAAAAAAAAAAAAAAAACTGGTGTTTGCTTTTGAAGTTTTACTAGGATACCAACCTGCTATGTACAAGAAATAACAGGTAACCATATGATATTTGATAAGGTTGGCCACAATTTTGTACAACAACTTGTCGGTTGTGACGGTATTGACAAGCCGCTGACTAAGTATACGACCATATACAAATAGCGTCGCCGTGAAGAAGAAATGCCTGCAATGAACATTCACTAACATCAACTTTCAAACAATTGGTCTTGTAACATACCCAATGAACGTTTTAGCTGGTAGAGTTCTGTCCAACACATGTTTGTAAAAAAAATGGAGTAAATTGCATTTTACGTCCTTTTAAGTTTGAGCCAAATTGCAGGCGTTGTCCTTTAACTAACGAAATTAAACCTGATGTCCTTTACGTTACTGTCTCATCAGGCGGTGTCCTTTTGCCCTAACCCAGTTACTTTTTTCTGTTAATTCTTATTACGTGCTACTTACATGAGGGCATAATCGTCATTTTAACTAATTTTATGTTTATATTATTTGTATTTAATTTCGTTTTAGTTATTAATTGAAATGGACCATTATGTCCTCATGTGAGTGGCACACGTTAAGAGTTAACAGAAAAAAATTAATTGGGTTAGGGCAAAAGGATACCGCCTGAAGAGAAACACTAACATAAAGGACATCATCATCATCTCAGTAAATCCCACCAATAGCAAAGCTAAGGTAGGGTCTGAGGAGGGTAGATGTAGACAGCCTTACCTCTTCTCCGTAGGAATACAGAGGCTGCTTCCAGTGAGACCCCCGGCTCGATTGTAGTTTTGTATCAAGCCTTGAACCTAAGGCACATAACACTCAAACAATCGGGACAGAGACCAATTGGTGCATGTACCCCCGTGTCTTTCAGCTATCAACGCCACCACATGATGCATGATTAACCATCGGCCGCTTTTAACGTTATTTTCACTAAATTAGAAAAATAACGTTAAAGTTAGTACCATTTCACTTTTGCCCCCGAGCGCCCACACATATATACATTATAAGTGCACACCGCAAGCGGGGCAACTAACATAAAGGACATGTAGTGTAATTTCATTAGTTAAAGGACAACGTCTGCAATTTGGCTAAAACTTAGAGGACATAAAATGCAATTTACTCAAAAATATAGGTTTAGTTATAAGGAGTGAACTCTTGACAATAACAAACCCTAAAATCATTTTTCTTACCAATTTAAATGCTTAAATCCGGGAAGTTGCTTGTCTTCGTTTGCTTTTCGTAGCAGACCGAACAGCTCTTTTGCCATGAAAATTTGGATGATGACAACCATGGCCCATATATAGAGATGCCCCATGTAGACGACAAATATAAAACCACCGATCATCCACATACTTGAATAAGCGCGAATCAGCATTGACTTGTACTTATTTTGATCATTAACCAATAATTGCTTTCCATTAGCTTGCCCTGCATCTGCTGGAACCTCATTTGAACCCTTACGCCGTCGCATCCGTCCAACATTGTTCTCCTTTATCATGGTCCCACAGCTACAATGCGTACTTAATCAACAAGCCTAAACAACATAATGCAATAAAACGACTCTTTGAGTTTAAAATAATACAGGCCGATACACTAGGTAGATGTAATAATATAACTTCTGCTACAAACTAGCATTGCCTATTGCCAAGGTAGTAAACAATCAATGATACAATTAAAGAATTAAAAATAGAATACTAAGATGGAATGCATATGCAAACACAAATACACAAAAGACTATATGTAAAAAAAAGTAAGAACTGAAGGAAACGAGCTTATATGGCAAAAAGTGAAGAGGTGATCAAAAACAGAGGACAGAAGCCCTGGTGTTCACCCCGGAAAACATCAAATGAAGATGATAACTCATGTCCATGTCATAGACCTTAAGGGGACAATGACATACATTACCAAGATCTTAGACTTCTTTACAGTTGAGAAGGGACAAAGTATGGTTGCAACAGAATATGTGACCGACGTATTATGAAGGTGGCATATAAGTGTTCACAAATCACAATCATAAGAATAAAATTTGATATCATGATCATAGTTGTTAATGGCGAATAGCGATAAGTTACCTATATGTTACATAGAGAATAGCGATAAATAACGGGCGCTATTCTATAAATAGCGATACACTAGAGAAAAAAAAAAATTAAAAATTTATATGTATATTATATCAAATATATGCTATTTTACATGTACATTTAACAAAACTTAAAATCCAGCTATCTTATAGCTATATTTAGTTGCTATTTATATTAATAAATAAATTGTCGCTATTATCGCTAAATATCTCTACAACCCTAATAGCGAGCCTAGACCTATACGCTACGTAGCGCGCTATAGCGATTGCTATGCTCGCTATTGACAACTATGATCATGATAATATTAAGGAAGATCAATACATTAAAGAAAGCCAATTGATTGGAATTGGAATTGGGATTGCAACAACTTGGTATGATAAAACAGGCATCATAATTACATATGCATCAAACTTGGTATGACAATAAGTAGCAACCATTGTGATTGCCAAACATAAATTCAATTCTATAACCCTTTGGTAGCATCACATTCATGCTTATATCTATGACCAATCAAGGGAATGTGACATCATTACAGATCAACTTCTGAATGGCATTGACCCCACTTATACGATAATCATAAATCAAACACACATGTATGATTCAGAAACACTATATCTAGAAATGAATACATGTGCATAACTACATATATGAGTTTCTGGTTTAGTTGGCCATATTTAACCAGTTGTGTTGACAAAGTAAATACAAATTGTTACTATTAGATCAAAGCGGCAGTGGCGGTGATGAGGGTGTGCGGGGAGGACCACCGCACAGGGCCAATGATTTTGAGGGCCGTGTGTTTTTTTTGAGCTCGAACAGGGTACATGAATTCTCAAAGACATGCCATTGCAAAGCGGTATGCGAAAGTGAATCACCACACAAAAACAATACAAACGATTAATCACTTAGAGGAAAAAATATGTACGACACAAGAATTTAACGTGGTTCGATCCCAGTGGGGAACCTACGCCCACGGGCTGCAACTAGGGTTTTCTCATTTAGCTCAGACAAATATTACAATTACATATGGGGGTATATGTCAAGGAATGTCTTATAAGATCCATATACACTTATATGAGTCGCGTTTTTCAAGGGAATGCCAACTATACGACCAGTATACACTTATAAGACCCGTATACACCTATTGTCAGGGAATGTCAGCTTCGTCGTGTAGTGTGATGTCAACGTATACGGCCCGTATACAAGTTGTACATATAGCTAGCAAGACCACCAGAAGAAAAACAAGTTGTACAGATAGATTTTGTGTATCTTTTACTCCTATATAAGGCCTACCTACCTAGTGAGTGCCTACTTCTATTCCAATCAGCCTCTACCTCCATATATTTTTCACACATCGAATTTCAAAACCCTAAGCAAGCAAGCGTTCAAATTAAGCTTCTGATATCAATTAGACATTAAATAAACATATGAAGATGCGTAACATGAATGAATGAATGTATGAAAGAGTAAAGAATTCAAGTGATGTAACAGAAGCAAACCTAGCAGTCAGTCAAATCTGAATCAGTATGTAGGAGGAGTGAGTGAAATCAATTTTCGATACTTTGCAGACTAAACACACATGCGTCTATGTATATGTATATCTATCTCTATAATAAATCATAGAGATTCACAAATTCATTAAGCGCAGTAAGGAGGACAAGATCATTTACGGGTTGGCTTTGATTCCGGCTTGGTGCATATGGAAAGAAAGGAACGAAGATGTTTTTAAACAGAAAAGATGTAGTCCGCATGATATCATAAGGGAGCTTAAAGCTAGAAGTTTCGCTTGGTTTAAAAATAGATCCTCATGTAATTATATTAGATGGACGGATTGGTGTAAATACCCTATGTATATGTTGTAATTTCTTTGCCCTTTGCCCGTTTGGGTCGGGGGTGGTGTTGTGTGTTTGGCCTTTTGCCCGTTTGGGTCGAAGGTTGTTTTTATGAGGTTTAATTTTCAAAAAAAAAAAGTAAATTTCTCCCCCTCAACGTAAAGTAACGCAAATTTATGATGTTTAATGCATGTTATATTTGACTCAACTCGTTTCTGAATATAATTTACGTCAAAACGTAGACCAACTGAAAATGTACATAAAAATAAGCACGAAAACGTTTTATATTTGATCTGACTTATTTCCTTAAAAAATTACTTCGAAATGTAAGAAATTGGTGTTTTTTTAAGTTAAAGGATGGTACCGTGTTGCGACGCCGTCGAAACGTAAAGTAAGTTGATTATACCGTTCTAATCAAAAGGTATTATATTTGACTCGACTGATTTCCGAACAACATTTACATTAAAATGTAGACCAACTGAAAATTTACATAAAAATATGCACGAAAGTGTGTTATATTTTGACCTGACTCATTTCTAAAGAAAAAAATTACGTCGAAACGTAAATCAACTTGAATTTATACTGACATGTAAAGATGTAAAAATAAACACTTAAAACTCAAGGGGGTATAAGTGTAAAAACATAAACTTAAGAGGTTAAAGTATAAAAATAAATAAATTAATGTAGCGCCGATGCGACGGACGCTGCAGTAACCCCAACTTGTTCTTTAATGATATTTATTATAGATTGATTGTGTCGCATCTTTTAAATTTGTAAGTCTAGTCCTAAATTATTTATTCGTGACAAATATATTTACTTTTTGGAGTTGTTGATTTCGTTTTTAGGGTTACATTTTTCAACATAACTAAAGTGTCATTGTATTAAAAAGGAGGTAAAAAAAAAGCACAAGTTCTGAACCACCGCCTCCGCGTTGATTGTACTTGTATAACCCACCACAACCCAAATTTCGAATGTTGGCCTTTTAGGGACCACTATTGTATTGTAAGGTTTTGCCCTTAGATATGAATGGTATTTAAAAATTGGCATGATAGTTATAAGAACAAAACTAAGAAAGTACAACGGGAGGCGATCTATGGTAGATAGGGGCTTGAAGGATGAAGTTGCACACTTGCACATATGCCGGATCTTTAGAGGACATGTATTCAACATTGCAATATCGTTGTATAAAGATAAAGTCATCATTATCATTATACTCAGTAAATCTCATCAATAGCAAAACAAATGTATGGTCTAAGCAGGGTAAGATGTATAAAGATCAAGTAATGATGAAAAATGTATCACCACTCATTGACAAACAAACCATTATAAATTCAGTTTTGACTAAAAGTTGAAAAGGTTGTTATAAATTGAATTTAAAATATAAAGCGAAAACAAATTATTATACATTAATCTAACTTCTAGTTTATAAACTTTTATGAAGTATATAAATAGTTTATTTGATTTCAGTTATAAATATAAACTAGAATTATTTGCTATTTCTATTAACTTTCTAAAACAGTTATATATAAACTTCATAAATTTATGTGATGTTTAATTATCGAATTTATTAATTTTAAAATTATATGACATGTGGGATATGATATTGGGTTATCAAATTTATTAAATTTTAAGTTATGTATACATCATATCAAATAATTATTTGCTCGTCTACCTGCCATTAGTTTGTAATCGTATTGAGTTTGTTTGAAAAAAAATATTAACTAAGGTTTAGGGTTTCTTGCGTTATGAACAAGTTTTGATCAAACCCTTTTCAATTTCATTTTTCTTGATGTTCCGAAATGAACAAGTTTCGATCACACCCTTTTCAATTTCATTGTTCTTGATGTTCCGAATTATAAGGTGTCTAATTAAACTCGATTGCCCATTGATCTTATAAATGTAGTGTTTATTAAAAAAATAAAAAGAATACATATACTTTATTAAAATACATAATTTAATTAAGAAATATTAGTATAAAAGGTGAGACTCATTTTAAAGAATGTAAGAATGATTATAAGGACAAATTTATTGTTGGGGTTTGTTCTTGAAAATAAAGAATACTCAAAAACTGATGTGGGATGAAGTGTCAGTTCTCAAAACAAGGTTAACTTGCATACACAGGGGAAAGTAAAAAAAATGAAACTCAAACACAACCATTTTACTAAACAACCACATGACTAATTTCTACATAAAAGTTAGCATGAAAAGCTAATGCTCTATCTTATCCTTTGTCAGAATAGCCGAGAGATTATCGTACCTTTACCCTTACCACTTTCTACTGTAGCTTAAAATTTACAGATTTCGCTAATGAGTCCATAGTTAAAAACTTTCATAAACCATCTTATCCACATAAAACATCTATATACCATTTCAAAAACATTTATAAACACTCACAAACACTTCTTAGCCCTATGGCAATGTTGTGTTCATCTCATCAACACGTCGCCTTCGACCACTAAACCATATGGTCTATCCCTTGCGAACGTGAGACCTTTTGTCTAGTAACAACCAATCCTAAAGACACCCAACAAGATAGACACTTCATTCCTTGGAAGAAAGATTTGGCATGTATTCTTTCATGTTTCCAAGTCAACCTATCCAAGAAGCGAGTTTATGAGCCTCTACATTGGTGTTAGCCGAACCGAAGGTCTCTTGCTTTATCGCAACTGCATTTCTCTTCTCATTCTCTCACACGCTTTTTTACCCACTCGGCCTTCGTATCCTGCAACATCCCGAGCTCAAGCCCACGTAGAACGATTTGGTTGGATGCTTCAGGCTTTTCCTGATGATGCTTTCCTAAGGAGATGTAATTAATGATATTTATAGTTCAGAAAGACGTTTAACTATTTTAAGCATGGACTATATGCAATGTTGTAGAAGGCGCTAGGCGCTAGTCGGGCGGTGAGGTACAGCCTAAGGATTAATCGGGATTAATCGGAATGGGATTTTATATGTATTTTTTCAAAATTATATATATATACCCAATAATATAAAAATAATACTTCAAAATTCACATAAATACTTCAAGTTTCAGATAGTATGGTTCGATTTTGACCAATTTTGACCGCCTAGGACCGATTTTGATCGATTTTAACCGACTAATATTGTCCGATTAATCCGATTTTTGACCGCCTAGGACCGATTTTGACCGCCTAGGACCGATTTTGACCGATTTTTTACCATGACCGATTAATTGACCGCCTAGCTCAAAATTAGGCAGTAGATGACCGCCTAGCGCCTAGGCGCCGATTAATCGGCCGCCTAGGCCGATTTCTGCAACCATGACTATATGTAAAGTGAAATTATTATTATTAATTAAATGAACCACTATGCTTTATTATGTTTGCGTGTTGATATCTTTCTTGTCCTAATATAGTTTAAACTTTGATGCTATAAAAATAACGATATAGAAATTAGTTAAAAGCTTGTGAGATTCTCCTGCGCTTCACAGCGGAATTTGTTTGTGAACGGTAAGTTATCGACACTCGTTATAACAACCGAAAAAAAACTAAATCCATAACAAGATATCGGCACGTGTTTTGTGTGGGTATGGGTTTGGTTCTCAACAAAAGGAAAAAATCATTTACAGTTGACTCGTTTAATTTTGAACAGGGTTTATATCAAAACGTAGATAAAATAAGCATGTCACAACAGGATATTCAATATTTATTAAAGCGTCAAATTATTTTTTTTTTTAAGGTAAACGTTAAATTATTAAACTAAATGTAAGGTAGCTTTGATAATATATATGTTTCACTTAGTTATACATTACTACTACAAATCAGTTTAAAAAAAAAAGTACTGAGATGTAAATATAAATAAGCACATCACAACAACATATTTGGAATTTTACAAGACATCGTTTGTTTAAGAAGTTGTAAGAAAAAAAACAAAATATGCTCAAAACTATAATAATAAATAGAGTAAATTACCTTTTGAGTCTCTATGTTTTAGTGGTTTTAACCACTTGAATCCAAAATCAAAAAGTTTAACGCTCTGAATCCCTAATCACTCATTTTATAACGTTTTGAGTCCAATTTTTTAACACTTGTACTTTGATTTTGGACTCAAGTGGTTAAAACCACTAAAACACAGAGACTCAAAACGTTATAAAATGAGCAGTTAGGGACTCGGAGCGTTAAACTTTTTGATTTTGGACTCAAATAATTAAAATCATTAAAACACATGGACTCAAAAACTAATTTACTCTAATAAATAAAAAAATGAAACTTAAAACGTATCCAACCAGTTGGCTAAAAATGATTTCAGTCTAGGATTAAAAGCAGCCTGATTGTTGCACTTATTAATAGAAAACAGATCATTATAGTAAACAGGACTCATAATACATAAATCTGAAACAAGCTTCTGTGTTGAAAGTTATTTCAAAATATGATTAACATGTGCAGATTCAAATGACAATGAAGCACAAGCAACATCTACCAAAAGTCATCTGCAAAGGGAAGGGAAAGGAATCCAGTTGACGTCAAGGAAAGTATCGATGTATATAAAACAGCTGGGTCGGTAAAGGGCCGGGGCCCGTTTCTCTCAGCACCTCATCGGTCTCTCAACACCACATAGTTGGCACCGTTGGTCTTCTGTATCTTGGAAATCCTTCTCAGAATATCTGCAAACGCGTTTTTGTCCTGCAATAGAAAAAAAAGAGATGATTTGAGTTCCGATTCACATGGAAGGAACAATGTAAAATGTTTCAAGTAAACGCAAAATTACATACCTCTTTGGTGCGTAAGCGGGATTTAAACTTAGCAACAAGATCCTGTGTGGTGACAGGTGCGTTGTGCAGCAGAACCGCAGAAATTTCTTCTTCCGTGACAGGTCCGGTAGCAGATGACGCACCTGCACCTGCTGGTTTAGAAGAAGAACCTTTACCGGCCTTTGCAGGCTCCTCCTTTACATGTTTCACGTCCTGAAACCGAAAATAAGTTCAAACCATCTATACTCTTGACTAAAATGCTGAACATGAAAATGAAAATAGTAATGAGATGGCACATTTTCGGTTTTGACTTTCTTTGAAGCTGTGGCGGCACCATTTGACGGTTTGTTCTCTTCGGTGCTTTTTCGCTTTCCCTTAGCCGACTTGTTTGAAGATGGGGTTCCCCGAGCTGATGTTGTAGCAGCGGCTGGCTTTGAGGGGCTATTGTCGACGGGTTCCTCTTTAAGAGGGTTGTTATTACGCTTTGATGGACCCCCGTTATTATTAGCCTTTGGTGCAAGAACAGGGGAACTTTCGTCTTCAATCTACTCATAATAAAAACAAAATAAATAAAAATCACATTCCAACAATAAAAAATGCAACTGTTGAACTTTTTTTAATATAAAAATGACGGAAAGAATTTACATCATCGTCGTCATCGTCATCATCCTCTTGCTCTGGCTCGGATTCATTGACCCCACTATTTTTCCCGAGCAGCTTCTTCAACTCTTTTCCAGATTGGCTCAGTCCTCCTTCCTCTTCTTCATCATCCTCCTCATCTTCCTCATCCTGGAGAGTGACTAGTCAGTCAAATGTTGCAACAAGTTCAAAAATTAAGTGTACGACTACTTTGTTCTTTTACGTATCTTGGCTGCTCTTAGTGAGGCCTTGGTTAAGTTCTGCTCAGAACTTCTTAATGCGTACCATAGTCACAGGATTCACTGCACCCCCGCGTTCCGCGAATCAGATCGCTTGTACCGGAATCGGGTACAAAAGCGACCCAAATGTCAGGGGTTCGCGATCTGGATCGGGAAATCAGGGAGTACTTGATTTTCAACAAATTCGACCCTAATCACTAATAATCACGTACCCGATTGATTAATTCGTCGTTTGAGAACGATCGGATATGCGTACCAGAAACAAAAAGGCATATTCAAACCTGAAATTGGACTTTGACTCTTCGATTCCTAATTTCCTATTGTATGTGCTAGGTTTTTCCCGCTGAAGTAGACGGTTAGCCTTTTTGGGTTTAAATTAGTTTGTGTAAATTTACCATTTACCCCTCTATCTTTAACTAGTTTACATTTATTCCCTGAACTTATAAACTTTTACATAAGAAGTGTATAATTAGTTTATATATGATATGGTGTACCAGACCCTACCTTATTCCTACGGGGTAGAGGTAAGGCTGTCTACATCTCACCCTCCTCAGACCCTACCTTAGCTTTGCTATTGGTGGGATATACTGAGTATGATGATGATGATGATGATGATATGGTGTACCAGACTATGTGGTACACCGTACCGAATTAGCGTTCCGAATGCCCCCCCCCCCCCCCCCCCCCCCCCCCCCCCCGGTACTGGCTTTTAGAATTGCATGAACCGTGTACAAGTTTTCGTTCCACGTATCAGAACGTGCCACGATCCATGTGACTATTACGCATACCTCTTATGCAAGCAATTGGAAGTTTTCAATCATCTAACTTTATGTTGGGATTTCAAGCAATTGGAAGTTTTCAATCATCTAATCAATATATTACCACTTTCTGTCAAGATAAAAAGAGAATAAAAGCAAACCTGCTTAATTTCTGGAGGAGCAGGGATTTCAGGGGCCAAATCTTCCCGTTCCTCGGGATCGTTACCCACAGCTTCATCGTCATCTGTGAAAATTTCCTCATGCTCCCAGTCATCACCTGCAACCACAAAATTGTTGACTAATTCTTTACAGGAGTTGACTAATTGAGCTTGGTATAAGCCATTCTGATAGCAATGGTACATGATTTTAATTATAAAATTGTAAATAGGTTAAAACATTCAATTATTCAAAGTGAAGCAAACAAAAAAAAAGAAGATATAATCAATACCCTTCTCAATGTCATCATCATCATCACCATCAAGATCACCGCCTCTAGGACCTTCCTCATCATCATCATCGCCACCTCTCTTATTAAGTCCAAGTCTCGTTTTCCGTGCAGACTCCTCGTCTTCATCTTCTTCTCCCCGGTCTGACACGTTTGCCTCGTCATCATCGGCGTTATTCTTTTTACGCCCCCCTCTCCCACCCGCTCCACCGCTTTCCTTGTCATCAAACCTTTCAACTTCACCAAAAGCAGCAGCTCCGCCGTTTGCTGCTTTCATCATCCATCTCTGATAACCATCGGCAGTTTTCCTTCTGTTTTTAATCTTTTCTTCTGCTTCCTCAAGCGTAAGCTGCTTATACTGTGCAACTTTGTTGAAGTTGTACCTTCAAATGCAAGAAACATGTAAGTGTGTTATGTAGAACTAGTATAAGGCATACAAACCAATGTTAAGACAATGAGTTATAACTTATACATACCATGAACCAGCAGGGATCGCAACAAACTCGTTCCCCTGCAGCATGAGAAGGTAGTATGTTGCCGTTTGTGCACCCTCGAGTACGCCCTGATACTGAAATTGCCCAGTTTCATCTTCCAAAAGCCAAGGTTTGTTCTTGTATTTCTCCTACACAATTAAGCAAAGTGGCATTTTGACAATTGACTGAGGCAGAATGCCATAATAAAGTCTGGAGTAAAGTACACAATGGTCCCGGTGGTTTGCCAAAATTTTGGATTTGGTCCCTAGCTTTCTAAGAGTACACGAATGGTTCTTGTGGTTTGCACTTTGCAACGCATTTAGTCCCCAGCCAACAAATCTAAAGGTTTCAGCATGTCCAAGTTAGGGACTAAATGCGTTACAAAGTGCAAACCACATGGCCCATCCATGTGACTTTTGGTAAAGTTGGGGACTAAATTCATTAGAAAGCGCAAACGACCGAGACCATCCGTGTACTTTTGAAAAGCTAGGGACCAAATCCAAACTTTTGGTAAACCATAGGGACCATCTGTGTACGTTACTCTAAAGTCTGTAATATTAATAGCAATACAGCTGAAAAACTCATTTTGTATTTCATTAAGTCATCTAAGACCAAAATATAAAACATGCGTATTATTTTGTCGGTGCCTTCTAAATCCGTATATATGCAATCCTGCACCGATTGACTTTGTATATTTATAATCAGAAGAAAAGATTTGATGAGCAACAAAGCAGAAGCAAAGTACATTTGCTTAGAAAGTAAATATACCCGTAGGGTGTCGGTGACTTGACGTCCTTGTAATCCTTCTTTCTGGAGAGACCACTTGTTGTCATTTTTCTTCTTTGAGAAACTTGGTAAACCAGTCACAAACCTTCCTATGAAGTAATTCTTATCGCTGGCTGCACTTACACGCACATTGTATTCCTATTCAAAACAAGTAAGAACTTAATGTCAAGAAACCTAATGAGAGAGAGAGAGAGAAGAAACAATGATGCATAAATATCAAAAGGCTTAACAGCAATGGGGCCATGGTAGTTACTAAACTGGAACTGTTGGGTTTACGCTTCTTTTACACCTTAAAATTAATAATGTTGATAAAGGTCATTTTTCATATAAGAAATAAAGGAAAAGTTGGAAGAATGGAGAAGCGTCTTCAAAGTCCCCTAAGAGCATTAAAGCTTGCTATGTGTGAATATGATTAAACATTTTTCCAAACTAGCTCACCACAAAGTAAAAGCAACTGTAAATCTGTAATTTGTTTTAAGATATGCTTTGGGCTCAAATGCTAAAATGGTAAGTAGTTTACTATGAATTGCCATCTAAATATAGGAGAGATGGTACAAAAGAAAAGATGAAAGTCTAGAGTGTGCCAATCTTAAATACGTTCTTGAGCAGTGACAACAAAACTATAGATGACGGCATACATGTAAAAGAATACGAATTATAGCTCAAAAGATACCAAGAATATGTGACGATAAAAGAGTTTTATAAATAGATATTAGGATAAAGGCAAGAACTGAGAAACAAAGGAATGTGAAGGAGCCAATCATATCAAGCATAATCCTAAGATTCAAATTGAAGAAGAACAAAGGTTATCTTATTACACTATAGAGCTCACTAAAAATGTTTATCAAAACTGTTAAAAGAGTCTAAATCATGCACAGAACCCTGCTATCCAAATGAGAAAACAATTCTTATCCAATACCAGGTTTTGAACCATACAAAATGAGGGCCAACACTGACCTTGACTTCTAGAGTAACGGTCAATATAATTCGTGTATCACAAACTGCAAAATTCTAACAACAGACTCTAACTGATTGATTCTAACGCCACATATACAAGCATGAAGCATGAAATAGTGAGTCACCAATCTTTAACCACCAAATGCACATGTTTCGATAATGTGAAACCCGCTGAAACACTTACTTAATACTTATAGAGTGAAAGATATTTAATCGTAACCGTCGGGTTTATGGAGACTCAATTAGTTATATAAGCCCAGTTTGGAAGACGCAAAAGAGAGTAAAGGACAGACTAATTCTTGGGGGAATAAGCTATATCCTGGTGACCTGGTTGCATAGAGCAATAATACTGTATCCTGGTTGCGGGCCGTGTGCGCAGGTCAGCTTAGAGTGAACCACTTAAAATACTCTGTGTTCTATGCTTTTCTGCAGTTATTTGTGTGTGTGTGTGTGTTTGCAACTTGATCCTAACAGTAACAATGCTAGATAGACATATATGTTTAATCTGATATAATAATAAATAGGATTCAGTAACTGTTCTTGCAGATACATATATAATAATATAATAAAAATAATAATACAAACCCTAATTAAACGAGTGATGGTGGCGCCACAATCACGGCACCGGTCCTTCCGCTCAGCCATGGTCTTGCCACAAGCCACACAAAGCGTCATGTGTTTACAATTGCTACCATACAACTCCACCGTCGATCTGCAACCGTCACACGACGGATTCAGCACCAAATCAAACGACATCTCTACTAAATCCTGCAATAACAGGTTCCGAATTGTGAATTAACAGGTTATAAGGCAATCCGGCAGTTGTAGAATCTGATTATTGTGAAATAAACCTTGTGGATCTGTTAATTGAACGAGAATTTTGATCGTTAGGGTTCCGTATGAGAGAATATGATTAGGGGATTTTGGGGAAGAAAACGCCTTAATGGAAAGAAAGGACCTTCCCCTGCTTTTATAGTGTAAAGATATTTTTCGGGTCGGGTTTGATGTAAACGGACCGTCTCCAATGGGAGTGAGTGAAAAACGGAAGAACATGTCATCTCACAAAATAGGAACCAATTTATTTTTTTCTTAAACTTTAATAAAAGTTATTTATACAAAGCATAAACTAATAAGGTTATTTTTTCTTTTTTAATTAATATTTTTTTCCTTTTTTTCTATACGGTTAATTCTTTTTTTAAGTAAGTTATGTTATAATTGAAATTAACTTTTAGTTATAGACGTACTTACTTAATCAATCGTGTGAGTTGCTTATTTTTATCGTCGTTTCAACTCACAAGGTGGAATATTCTTTTTTTGTTTTGCGATGCTCGATACTTGCTCGAAAAATGTCGGATCAAAAGACGCTCATTCGACTTTGGCTTGGTTGAAAAAGCACTCAGTTATGGCCAAATGACATATCGTGCAAGATTTTGAAACGTTGAGTACAAAACTTATCAATTTTAAACACAAAGTACACTGTCTAAAAAAGAAAAAATATAAAACTAAAAGACAATCTTTCAATTCACTCTAATAAAATTATGTGTTAGTTCTAGACAATTACATAACAATAACATTATAGGGGTATAATAAAATTATGTGTTAGTTATACTCTAGATAAGTACATAACAATAACATTATAGGGGTGCCAACGTTGTTAATCTCTAAACATTAAAACCTATTAACAGTATGAGCATAATTAATTAATAACTAGTGAAATTTTCCGCGCTACACGGCGGAGAATTTGAACGTTATCGACTCGTTTCGTTTTGTAACGGGATTAATACGATACCGAAACTCGATATAACAACCGAAAGGAAAAACAAAATAAGGTCGTGCCATGACAAAAACAATATCCACACATAAAAAAATACATTACGTCTAGCAAGGTTCAATCTGCGTTAGGGATGAGCACGGTACCCGTTCGGTACCGAACCGGTACTGAAAGTACCGGAACCGAAAAACGGGGAAAAGTGGTACCGGTACCGAAGACACCGGTTTGGTACCAGTACTTACCGGTGTTTTAACCATAAATACCGGTACCGAATGTACCCGGTACCAAATGCTCATCCCTAATCTGCGCTACAGTGTAGGAAGAAGAAGGTATCTTAAAAAGGTATTTGTTTTAAAAGATTTGTTTATAAAAATTACAAATTTAGAAGCAGAGAAAAAACATAAAAATGAAAAAATGAACTAATAAATCACGGAAAATATTATTAAGAATAATAACAAAGACAAAAAAGTAATAAATTTACTCAAACTTTTATTTGGCAACAGGTAATAAAAAATTTTCTTTCCCATGAAAGGCTTTGAAACCGAGACACTCACTATATTTAAATATTCATACAACCTACTGAATTGGAAAAGTTTTTCTTAATAGTTTGGTGCAATAATAAGTATAATACATAACCCTGGGCTTTGGCTCAGTGGTTATTGAAATGAAGGAAGACTCCTGACCGTATGGTCTCGAGTTCGATTCCCGATCCACCCGGGTTTTACCGGCTTTGCATTGTCGTGCCATCGGGCGGGTGCAGGGTCGGGTTTTCCCCGGAACTGGTGGCATGGTGGGCTAGGGGCTCCGTGCGTGCAGGTTGGGCTGCCGCAGGCTACCTTTCGAGCGATTCTTATGTTGAACGTTAAAAAAAACTAAGTATAATACATACATAAAGCAGAAAAAAGGGAAAAAAAAAAAAGAAAAGAAACAGTCCCCTGCCACACAAATGTTAGATGTTGCTACTGTTCATGCAACTTCACAAAACATCCCTAAAGAGCAAGCCCAATGACCTTATTATACAGAAGCCCAAAAAAGAGAACTACCAAAATAACGAGGCCTTCCTATCTCGATTAATTCCCCTTTTTTGTCGTCCATTGCACCTCATATTGATATTACCTTAGACTCACTACACGGTATGGGGTCGTCCCCAGTCCGTCTTGGATAGGTGACGGTAGGAACACCGTGCCGCCCCCCCCCCCCCCCCCCGGTCCCGTCCTCAATGTCCCTTTCTCGCCGATTGCGATGGTCCAAAAGTGTGGGGCCCAAGACCAAAAGTAACCGTTAAAAAAAATTAATTTCTAATTTAAATTATATTTTCAAACGGTAATAATTTCAAAAAACACCCAAATCACTCTCACTTTTATAAATACTCACCTCTTTTACACATTTTTTCACAACTTTTCACCCACTACAATCTCACATCTCTCTCACATTTTATAACCCCTCTTCCATTTTTATAAAAACTCATATATTTTTATACCATTTTTTACCCGCTAGCACCCCATCCCTCTATAAAAAATTATCATGTCTTCACCTTCTCCCATTTCTTCAATTTCTTCTATGTCTTCATCGTCTTCGTCTACGTGGTATTCATCATCTTCGGAAGAGGATGGTATTATGCACAACATGATTATGAACGCGGCTCAGGTCTTCATGGCGGCTGATGAAGGGTCGTCCCAACGGCTAACTAGATGAGCAAAATATAACTGAGACCAAGAAGGTATTTTACTTTTTTTTCCTTATGTTTGATATAGATTTGAAAATGTATTTTATAATTAATTTCATTTATGTTTCGTTTTAAATTTATAGCCGGCCACGATAAACTAGTAGCCGATTATTTTGCCGACGAACCCGTGTACCCAGCCGAGATTTTTCGACGTCGGTTCCGCATGAGTCGTCCATTGTTTTTACGTATTGCAGGCGACATGGCCCAGTCTGATCCGTTTTTTACATTGCGAAACGACGCTAGGGGGCAAAGGGGTTTCAGTAATTTACAAAAATGTACGTCGGCCATTCGCCAACTTGCGTACGGTTACGCACCCGATGCATTAGACGAGTATATTAGGATGTCTGAAAGAACCGCACGTCGATGTTTGCACAAGTTTTGCGAATGGGTTGTCAAATTGTATAGCAAGCGATACCTGCGAAAACCGAACGCAAACGACGTTCAAAAATTATATCAAGCACACGAACAGAGACATGGTTTCCTGGAATGCTCGGGAGCATTGATTGCATGCACTGGCCGTGGCAGAACTGCCCAGTTTCCTAGCAAGGTCAGTATACTAGGGGAGATCATGGACATCCGACTATTATTCTAGAGGCGGTTGCGTAACAGGATCTCTGGATCTGGCATGATTTTTTTGGTCTACCTGGTTCGCTCAATGACCTTAACATCATATACCAGTCACAGATATTTGAGGATGTAGTGGCGGGTACAGGTCCAGACACAAGCTTTACAGTTTCAGGGGTGGAATACAGGCGAGGTTACTACCTAGCCGATGGGATATACCCAAAGTACTCGACAATCGTTAAAATTATTCCGCACCCGACAGACGACAAAAGAAAAAAGTTTGCGAAGTATCAAGAGGGTGCGAGAAAAGATATTGAACGGGCTTTTGGTGTTCTACAAAAAAAAAATGGCACATCAATGAACATCCAGCACGTTCGCAAACACCAAAGAGGTTACGACACATTATGTACGCTTGTATCATCCTTCATAACATGGTCATTGAAGACGAAGGTAGAGCGATATGCGAGTACGACGAAAACACGTCTACTAGAAATTCTGTTCCAGTTAGTGCGGAACAACAAGATTTGAACATGTTCGCTCTATGTAACGAGTACACACATCATAACCTACAAGCGGACTTGGTGGAGTACATTTGGAACAACGCTCAAAACGAACCCGGCCACGACATGGAAGACGAAGACTAGTAGCTTATTTTAATATATTAGGATATTTTTAAGTTTATTTTTTCTAAGTTTATTTTTTTTAAGTTTATGTTTTTTTTTAATTTATTTTTTTAAGTTTATGTAATGTTTTTTAATATTAGTGAAAATATTTTGTTACTTTATTTGTTAAATGCTAAAAAAAAGTTGAAGATTAAAAAAAAAAAAAAAAACATAAAAGTGGTGGGGAGGACTATGACTAGGACCATCCTCCCATGCCCTCTAGTTTTGGAGGATGGACCATCCTTGGGAGGACTATGACGTGGCGCCTACGTGGCGGATCATCCTCCAAGGATGGTCCATCACCGTACCCACTAGCCTTATAAACTTAAAGCACAAAGTCGGTGCTTTCATCGATCCCCCTTTTCCCTCTCAGCTTCCACGTGTCTTCCGACGTGTTCCCTCTTCTACTATCACATCCCCTCTTCTATGCCTCCTTCACTTTTTCCTCAGGTGAGAATTCAGGAGATTAGAACAGATTTCGCAGCAATGGCTTTCACGATTTTAGATCTAGGATTTCAAATCTTGTAGAGGGCTTCCAAGTTGCAGGCTATCAGGAGCTTTAATTTGCTGTTCAGGTGAGTTTTGCTTAGCACATTCCTTTTAATTGACAGCCTAGGGTTTCTTAACTGAGTTTAGGTTTCATGTGTGGTGGTCTTATGTCAAACTGAATGAACTTGATGCATATATGGTTGCTTTCTTTTGAGTATATGTTTCTTACTTGCTGAAGACATCGACCGATTGTGCTTTTTTCTATAATTCTTTTGAGTATATGTTTGTTACTTGCTGAAGACATCGCTTGATTCTGTTTTTTTTTTTTTTTTTTTTTTTTTTGAAATTTTAATCAACGCTTTGGTGTCTGTAAACAACCAATATAACAAAATCCATGCATAAATTTCAATTTAAAGAAGGTAAACAATCAAATTTTGAAAAGGAAGATACCATATGGACAGTACGAGGTTCTATTGTTTTTGTAGGTTACATCTAAATAATGATATATGCGAAGATTATTGTCTGTATAAACTAAAAAAGAGAAACTGACGCTTATAAAAACTTATATTTTACCCAAAACACGTTGATAGTTAAGGCAAGGTTCCAGAGAGAGGTAACGTCGGTCACAACCGGCACCGGGCACACTGTCGTATATCAGGCGCCTGGGAGCTCAACGGGTAGATCGCAACTATGGATGAGTTTTCAGTAAAGAACCGCAGTAGCGGGGACAGACTGACGGCGCCGTTGGAGGAGTTAGGGTTTAGAAGGTGGCGCCGATGGCGTTTCCTTCACAGATCCAACAACGAATGTAGAATAGGTATCGATCAGCGATGGTATGGTGTTTCATGATGAATTTCATCCTTCTTCAAACATATCTATGGACAAGAGACTGACGACTTTTTGAGGTTTGAGTTTGGCACCATACTTGTCCTATATCGGGGTTTTAGTCTCCCTCCTAAGGCTTACTCCTAGCGACGGTTATAGCTGCTTACTATAGAAATTCATATAGGCAACAACATCTACTAAGAAATGCCAGGGCTGACTTATTTCTGGGGCATCAACTTTCGTTTTTGCTTAGTCGCTCTGCCTTTAAGTGATAGGGGGTGAGGGGAACTGCTCAGAAATGTCTTAGTTGGTTGAGGAGTTACCGATCCGGTCAGTCAAAAAACAAAAAAAAGAATATACTCAAAAGAAAGCAACCATACATGCATCAAGTTCATTCAGTTTGACATAAGACCACCACATATGAAACCTAAACTCAGTTAAGAAACCCTAGACTGTCAATTAAAAGGAATGTGCTAAGCAAAACTCACCTGAACAGCAAATTAAAGCTCCTGATAGCCTGCAACTTGGAAGCCCTCTACAAGATTTGAAATCCTAGATCGAAAATCGTGAAATCCATTGCTGCGAAATCTGTTCTAATCTCCTGAATTCTCAGCCGAGGAAAAAGTGAAGGAGGCATAGAAGAGGGGACGTGATAGTAGAAGAGGGAACACGTCGGAAGACACGTGGAAGCTGAGAGGGAAAAGGGGGATCGATGAAAGCACCGACTTTGTGCTTTAAGTTTATAAGGTAATTTCATCCTTCTTCGAACAGATCTATGGACAAGAGACTGACGACTTTTTGAGGGTTGAGTTTGGCACCAACGGGACAAAGGAGAGTATTGGCGGATTCAAAGGGGGTCTGCCTGCAAATTTTTTTTATGAATAGTTTATCATTAGTGTTTTTTTTTTTTTTTTTACTTTTTACCCTTCAAATAATCATGGCTAGAGACGAATATTATAGTTTACGTTTCGCATTACCTTTTGGAAGTCATTATGCAGACATGGGGTGGAATTTGGTACCATCTGTAGTCAAATTAGCTCCCACAGTTACCACAATAAGAGAAGATACTGACATATGCATACAACAAATGTAGGGAATGCATGACTGGATCAACTTTGATTTGATTCAAAAATAAGTTTGCATATATTCTTTTTTTTACATAGCTTACCATAGAACAATTTTCACAATTAAATTTCCTTGGTACTAATGAGATTGTGAAATTGCAACCTAGGATCACTTCAATGTCCCTGAATCCTTTATTGAGAAATTAGTTAACAAGAATTTGTCCTTTTTTCAACCCTCCATTGTTTATTAAAAAAATCAACTTTTTTCCCATTTTAAGACTAGATCAATATGAATAGAAATGCCAATAATACCTTTTTGCCAAAAAATAGTAGGTGTAGCCAACTTTGACTTTGTAATAGCAAAACCAACTGCACTAAGATGAGACGCGTTCCTCTACACATTATATGCCAAAAAGATTAACCAAACCTTAACCACCACCTCTTTCCATATCATATCCTACTTTCCAACACAACCTCAAAGAAAAACAGCTCACCACAATCAACAAACAACATGTGTCCCATGAGAATTCTGTTGGTGTTTTTCTCGGCCATTTTAGCCGGTTATATAGCCTGGAAGTCGGTTCGAACCTCATCGGAAACTGATAACAATGTTTTCGATGAGGATTCGTCCATTCACAAACAAGAATGTAACATCAAGGTAATGCAAAGAGTTCTTAGAATCATTGAAAATACTATTTTCTCCAAATTGTTCAAATATTAATTTTGTGTTGGGAGAGAATTTAATATCTATGTTCAAACTTACATGATTCTATAAGTGGAGTATTATGAAATTTTTTATTCATATAACATACTGTTCTTGCTTTCATATTAGGGATGGCCAAAAAAACTCGAGCCCGACGGGTATTCCCGAAACCTGAGACATCCGGGACGGGTCTACCCCGAAGCCCGACGGCTATGGGACCGGGTATGAGATTAGTTTTTTATATTTTCATGGGTATGGGATGGCCTTGAGATTAGGTGATACCCGTCCCGATTACCCAAAACCACATACACAAACTAATAATATGCTTACCAATCTGAAAATTCGATAACATTCACGTATTTGGCATTTTCTTCCTTCGGAATCTATACCAAAAGTATGTTTTTTTCCCATCTCGCAGATCCTTCCCCTATAATGACTGAATATAAAAACCACTATTACTTACGCACTATATTCCTCAGGACACAAATGATGCAGCAAATTGTTGATGTTAAACCCAATCAGGTGCCCAATCCACTACACATAAGAGTCATCAAGAAGTGGTAAACGCAGACGATGGATTATCTAAAATCACAAACAATGGATCAAGATTTGTGCTACCTTTTTATAGACAAACATGTATGTTACATAAAGATATATCTACTCTTAAAACCATTTATAATACATAATTTAATTTAACTATGAACTAACCACAGGGAACTGCAATAGTGGCAACGGCCAATCCAAAGAAAGACACTTATTTTGATTCAAAGTTGAAAATCGGCTCATGCTACAAGGTAAGTGAATACCTTTCAATCAAATCTCTAGAATACATGAACGTCGTCCCACACGATGCATCTCTAAGGCTTGGCACCACAACAACTTTTGAACCTCTTCACGACAACAGCATACCAACTTACTATTACAATTTTGCAACTTATGATATGCTTGCAAGTCGAAAGGCAAATCCAAGACCATTAACAGGTAATAACAACGCTTTAACCTTTTGTGACATTCAGCAACCGGTGGTCCGACCAAAATACAATTACAAATCAATTCCTTTTGGCAATCCATATTAGATCATTCAATACATAGTGTAAAACATTTATCATTTCTGTAACTTAACTGAGAGAAACTTTATCAGAATGTGGCAGTCAAGATATTTCTAAATCAGCGTTTTCACTTAAAGACAGAATGTGGAGTTTGTTTAGCATAAATCGATAAGATAAATTGCATAATATATCCTATATGCAAATAACAAAGGATAACTTATGGCAAAATGATATGGAAACATGAACGGAAACTAGAACTATAAAATATATTTTGGAGGCACTCTTATTTCAAGTGCCCTGCATATATAAATAAGCAGGGCCGACTCTAGCCCCATTTAAGTGAAGCGGTGGCTTAGGGCCACCACTTGTCTCAAGGCCCCTCAGTTTGTCTGGTTTTGCATATTATATATATTAGGAATTCTCTTGATACATTTTTATTTGGGTTTACACATAATGTGGCAGCTATATATTTCATGGTTTTCGTATGTTAATTGTACATATACGATCCATTATGTTAAAATTTAGTTGCATTTCAACCTTGAGAAACCAAAACTGCAAACACTTTTGTTTATATAAATTAATACTCTAGGTTAATTTTTTCTCTAATGAAAAGGCCTCAGGTTTTTAATTCGCTTTGGGCCTCCGGAATGGTTGAGCCGGCCCTGTAAATAAGCATAGCAACTGCTTTAGGAAGAATGAAGTAAATACAGGCAACCATATAGATCATTATCAACAATCAACAATCACTAGCAGACCTGCATATATGACACACTGGTTGGCCGGACCACGTGAATTTCTTCGTTTGTTTAATGTATATGCAATCTAATCCTGACCACCACCTCTAAAGACCGAAAAAAACCAGACACCATTGAAAAAAATCATGGCTCCGCCCTCTTCATAGGTTAACGAATCAAAATCAACACCCATTATCCTCTTATTTTTTATAAACCGGATAACCGTTTTAAAAAAATTAGCCCATTACTTCACCAGCCCAACAACAAGTTAACCATTTAACCCAATACTCATTATAAATAAATATGGAACTAACCTAATCACATTTTTATGCAGATTACATAGGACGTGTGGAAACAGTATCTCCTCCGTTAAGAAGGGCAGGCAAGAATATCATCAAGGTTAAAATCGAAGATGAATGGTCAGTAGTTCGCATACCTAAAACATAACATTTTCACGCTAGACTGAATCGCAAATAACATGCTTAGGAAGAATGTGATTGAGATTACTTTCTGGGAGCAAACGATGTTCCCGTATGAAAAAGAAAAAGCAGTGGACCAGTTGCTCGCGGTTACAGCAACCATCGTAACAACATTCCAGGGTAAGTTGTAAACCATTTCACCGCACCTCCTTTATTATAGAGATTTCATTTGTGTATTAACAACAAACATGTCCCTTTAACAGAAAATCTCCGGTTAGAATCTACTGATGCAACCACGGCAGTTCTAAACCCAGCCATTCCAGAATTACAAAGCTACATTTACAAGTATTTGCGTCTTAACAACATAATTTTCTCCTAGGTGCTTCATTATCCAAACACTAATGATGTCCTCATTTTAGACTTTCAGCTAATACATAAAAAATAAAAGAAGCCCATAACCATTTCATTGCAATATATAGTTTCCAATTTTTCATATGCATGCTTTACCTCAAACAATTAATATTAGATAGTAAACTCACAATTATAGATTTAGCAAATTGGAAAGATCCGAAACAGTTGGACAAAGGAAACCAGTACTTCCGATAGCTGAAATCAAAGCCAAGTACAGGCAAGATACAACGGTACAAGTTACTATCCTTTTACTTTATGCTATTAGTAAATAAGTAGTTTGTAACTTACTATATTAAAACACATGGATTGACCAAATACAGCGAACCAAGTTTACCTGCAAGGCAACAGTGACAGAAATCACTGCAGATCGTAAATGGTTTTATGTTACATGTCCAAAATGCAAAGGCTAAGTCCTCCTGCAAAGGGCTGAAATTTCCCACTTTGTATGCGAAGACGATGGCCATGTTCCTAACCCATCTTTCATGTAAGTCTCCTTGAACTCTCATATACAAAAGTACATAATGTACGACTGAAAGAATAATTGACCTTCAATCTTAAGGTATTGTGTTAACACAACTATAGAAGATGAAAGTGACAAAGCAAAGCCTGTTTTCTTCAACGAAGCAATGAAACAAATGCTGGAAAAATCTTGCTACGACATGGTAGTCAAGGATGAACACATAGATCCGGAAATTACACCTGCAGATATTTATAACATCAGAGGAAAAACTGCAGTTCTGGACATCTCAATGAAACAAGATAACTCAATGGCAGTAAACAAAGCCGGAGTACCACCAGCCATAATCCCATCAACCCCAGATCCTAAAACAGCAACTACGAAAAGAAGCGCACCAGATTCACCAGGTATATAGATTACACTAATTCAAATATATCCACTTTTTTTATTTAAAACGCCAAACGCATAAAACTAACTATAAAATCCTTTTACTATTACACAGACGATGAAACAACAGGAAAGCAAGCAAAGAAGTAAAAGGATAATGGAGAAGGTAACATTTTTGCCAGATTAGAAAAACCCAAAATGCATCCTTGCCGATTTTCCAAGTGAAAAAAATACTAGCACCAACGAATGCTTTGGCTTTAGCACAATATTTTGGCATCAACAACAAGATTGGAAAGCCCAAGACATCAACATCTCACTTAACGGAAGACATTTTGGCTTCAGCAACAAAGCAACAAAACTGTGAAAGAAGCAAGCAAGAACCTTAACTTACTGATTGATGTTATGGGGGTCGGGCTGTTTGTTTGTTGTTGTAGTATAAATCCTAATGTAACCTACTACCTTTATATGTCTATAAGGCTATTAGTTTTCTTAATGTTTCTACCACCAATTATCGCCTAATGTATACATGCATCGCACCGCGCCGCATCGCGCGCGGGCACAATCCCTAGTAGTAATTCATAACATAACTGAGGAACAGGAAATTAAAGGTAACGGCGTCAGATGAACGTCCATGCCAGAAATTACAATTTCGCCATGTCACCATTCGAACCCGGTGAATCGTCGGCGATGGTCTGCAGGAAGTCGGATAACCCATCTAGGGTTCGTCTTCACCCCTGTTGGTGCTAGATCTGGTACATGCAACACCAATGATGTGGTTACCGCCGGAAACCCAAGGCCACCACAACTTCATAGACTGTCAAAGTAGCATACGACCATTGATCACCGCTCATTGCCGCTGCCGGAGCCATGACTAGGGCTTAATCTTCGCCGGCCAGCCTCCATTGTAGGCGATCTTAACTTGGAAGTCATAACAGCGGCACGCCAGCAGACTATAGTCACTGCATAAACCGCCGGATTTGGGCCGCCTTGGTGGCGGTGCTATTTCAACGTAAAACCCTAGCTGCCGCCTACTCGACGATGTTGGTGGCTTGCTGCACGGTATGGCAACTCAAAACTATGCTACTGAATTATCAATACTAAAGTAGGTTGATTCATTTTTGTGCTTAGGGTTTGGTTTTGATTGTGGTAGTTGATTGAGGTGGCAGTTATGAACAGGTCTCGACGAAGCTACAAGGGTTCCGATGGTCATGGTGATGTGGTCATGGTTATCGGCCGTGGCGATGGTGTTCCGGCGACAAAGGTTAGACCCAATTGCTTAATCTGTTTAATCGATTACAAACCTTTTTAGGTCAGAATTGAGGTTGGTGGTTGGGCATCAAGTGTGATGGTGATTTCAGTAGTTAGGAGGTGACTGCCGGTGGCAACGCAGACCGCCGGCCATGGTGTTTTATGGCGAAACTTAAGTTTGAACTAGCTTAAGAACAATTGATCATAAGTTACTTTTCTGGTTTTGAATTTTGAGCAAGTGTCTTATCTTTATTTTTTGTTACTTCCTTTGCCTGCTTATACCTTAAAAATGGAGACTTGTATTTTGTAATATGCAAACAACAGATGGATAGTCATGATCATCTGTTATTCAATTGTGGTCACCTGACTAATATTTAGTAGAGAAATGTGAGAAAATGTCAAAATCAGGGCTGATGATATGGGAACAATTGATTATATATGTTAGTAACCTGCCTATTAGACCATGTGTAGTGGTTGTATGGTTGATGTTAGTGGGTAAAAAGTGAGTGTCAGATCACTGGAATGAGTAAAATTTTGCAGGGACAATGACAATATACATCTTCAGAAAGATAAAAATCAAGTTTTTTTTACATCTTTCAACTATTGTAGGGGATCTAAAATTCAGTATTGAGTTTTACTCCTGATAGCTTCTATTAGCAGCATGTTTGATCCATTATTTAGAACTGATTACGAGTACTTGATTGAACGAAGGATTAATGCATCTTTCAAAATACCTAAATTTTGTTTTCTCTTCTGCAAACAAGTTTAAGGAGTGTCAACCTTCCTAGCTTCCATTGGAACAATTAACATAACATGTAAGACATCTCCTTTCATTTCAAGATAGCGTCATAATGTATATTATTAATCTGTGATTTCCCTCAACTCTTATTATGATTGATTTCGATCACGAGTCATGCCGCTACAAACAGTTTTAGTTAAACAAGCTTGGTGAAGGTGCATTTGACACTGTTCATTGTGGTCAGCTATGGGATGGAGCTCAAGTAATTAAAACATTGTTTATAACACAAAAGCTTTCTCAGCTTCAGATTTCATGGCTATTGCATAGAAGGTCAAGAACGATTGATTGTATATGATTACATGGGGTTGGGTAACGGGTCAAAACCGGACAAACTTAGTAAACTTTTGTTACAGGTGGGCTGCCGCCAGGGCTGAAACTCATTACTTTCGTTTAAAAATATCAGATTAGTTTAGAGTCTATTGAATTAATGTGCTTTTGTTTCACAGAAGCATCCTTCTGGATTCAAGGATAACAAAGGAGATGACTTTCAAATTGATGGTAAAAGAGATACCATTTTGCTTTTACAATTGGCTTCAATTTTAAGATATTTTTTAATTTGTAATACACATCTTTATAAATAAAATTATTTTTGCAATATACGTCTCCCCTCGCTGTATCACGTTCCAATTGTGAATCCGCCGCGAAGCGCGGAGCTTCATACTAGTATTATATCAATCAATAATGTCCAGCCGCCTTGTTTTTAATTAATTGTGCCCCTCAAATGCGACGTATACACCTTTCCTTCTCTTAGTGCTTCCGTAGTGCGGCGCTTTCTCCGTTCATCGCGCCGCCAAAACGCCGGCAACACGAAAACGTGGGGCGCTATCAAGGAGAAATGGGGGAGTGGCGCGAGATTTTTAGCGGCGTGATGGTGAAGGATTTTGAAAAATGGACCAATCACAAACAAGCAAGGTTTTTTTAATTAATTAATAAAATTGAAAATTAATAATTAGGTAATGATCGGTAGGGGCTTTATGACTACGAGCTCTAGTGATATAACGCCCCATAAAGCCCCCGTGTGACGTGGCACGACACGTGTCGTATAACGCCCCACAAAAGGCTTTATGACTACACATGGCCTTATAAGATATTTCATCTTTAAACTACTATATATTACTGTATATCCGTATTGCAAAAATGTTATAGAGTTAATTATTGGGAGATGCAAGTTTAACTCTTATTTGGTGCAGAGTGAAACACTGGTGGACAATAAAATGAGACCTAGGGAAACCTGAGTTCGATCCTTGAGCCATATCGGTAATTTCATTGTCGTGCCTACGGGCGGGTGGGTTACCGGGTTTTCCCCGGAATTGGTGGTGGACTCGGGTTACCCTCGGAATACTCCGTTTGGTCCAGTGGGTGCCCCGAGAGTATTTGAGATTGATTCTGTTGGTCGTTCAAAAAAATCATTAATCAATTAAGATAATATTTAGTAATTAGATATACTTTTGTTTTGATACAAAAAAAAATGTTTTAGCTCGTTATCTCTTAAAACCTTTAGAATCCAAATACGAATCAATTAGGGGTGACATTCAATAAAATAACCCAAAAAACATTCAATAAAATAACCCAAAAAGTATTGAAAGTGTGGGAAATATTAATATAAAATTATGTATAATTTAAAGAATATCAAATAAAGGCTTGTTGGTTAATAGGTTTTATGTTGGTGGGTTGAATTCTTCACACCCTAACCCAACTCATATTTATTCGTGTCAACTCGTGTCCAACCGATTGAAAATCATGTTGGTCGGGTTGTGATTTGTGTCAACCCATAAAATCTTTGTTAGTGAATATGAATAATAATTAGTGACTTCGAGACAAATTAAACAATCAATTATTCCGACTAAAATGATTTTTTTTTTGCAACTAGTATGATTTAATCATTTGATTTTGTTTTTTAGTTACCCATTTCTAAATACACAAACTTGAGCTTATATATATATTTAGATCGAGGTTAAAATATGCTGATGCAGTTTCGCGTGCTATCAAATGGCTCAAACACAATGATTCATTCAAAGATCGGAACCAAATGGTTCAAAGAAACCTCAAGGTTTTCTTTACAATAATCAAAACTAAAAACTAACTAAGAATAAAATCTAAAACCTTATTTATACTAGAACCTAAGAGATAAACATGACTAAACCAAATAAATAAAAAGATATGATTACTAATAATAGACTCGATAATAAAGGAATAAGATATCATTCAAATCTTCATATAATCTTCAATTCAATTGTAGATAATCCTGCATCATACTCCCCGTCTTCGAAAAAAACTCGTCCTCGAGTTTTGCCTTCGGACCAAAGCCACCAGGATCAAAAGGAACATCAACTCGCTTCCTATTTATTATTTTCATGACCAGTCTAAACATTTCAACTTCACATGTCGTCTCGACTGACTTTGGACTTGCACCCCCTGGATCGAATGGAGCATTGAACCGACTCCCGAATTGGATTTGGGTGGTCACTAGTGGTTCCCATTGATGTTTGAGGGAAGTCATACACATAAGCCCATTTCCCATTTTGTATACTTTGTAATCTCTCGAGAGTGTGCACCCACTGGACTTAAATATTGGCCAGAGTATACTACACAATAGTCCAACTCTTTTTGATTCATCCACCGACCCAACATCTCTATGTAAATCTTTGCCACGATTTAAATTGCTATAATTTAATAAATTATCCATATCACAAACTTGATGCGCACGTGTACTTCCACTTTGTAGATGATCACTTTTGTCTACCAAATCATTCTTATCATTAACCTCCATATTTTTGGTGAAAATTAAATTACTTTTCTTAATATTCATATCGTAAATTCTAGAAGGTATTTCTACCCCTTCATCCATTTTATTTTGAAATTCCTCAATAACAGTAGGTTTGGTCAAATCTACTCCCATTTGAATTTTTAAAATTAATGCCCTTCTAGCCGAACAACCCTCAGAATTATTGGATAACTTATTGGTATTTTTTTCAACCACAAAAAACCCACTAATCATATCGTGAGAAGACTTACCAGATTCATCACTATAACCATTCGTTATCTCCGACGGATTTTGACCCGCATGGAAGCTAACTGATAGTGGCTACTTATATGGAAGAGATCGAGACGAAATCTTTTATTTATTATTTGAATTATAATTTCCATGTTTATCTTTTAAGTGTTTAGTATAAGTAGGACATCTAGGGTTTATCGTTATTCAGTTTTTGAGTTGATTATTATAAAAAGAACGTTGTTCTTGAACCTTTCGGTTCGCTTATCGTCTTTGATTAATCGATTGTTCTTGAGCCATTTGAGTACGCTTCCGAAACCGTATCATTTGGTATCAGAGCTTTTGGTTTTCAAATGGCTCTACGTGGAAAAGAAGAAACTTTCGTTCGTAGATTCGCCGCCGGAGGCAACGACGGAGTTCCTTTTAATCCGCGAGGATATGGTGATCATTCTCGTAGATTCGCCGCCCGAGGCAACCCGTCTTAAAAAAAACTCGTCCTCGAGTTTTGTCTTCAAACCAAAGCCACCTGGGTCGAAAGGAACACCAACCCAAATCTTTTGCGCTATTATCACGACCCGCCTAAATTGTTCAACTTCACGGGTCGTCTCGTCCGGCTCTGGACTTGTACCACCTGGATCAAAGGGAACATCGGGAGGTTTGTTGTTCGCTATAGATTTGACCCGCTCAAACAATTCAACTCCAACTAAACAATTTATTGTAGCAATTTTTGAAGTCAGTGCATTAATCTCTACCAAAGTAGTAGTAATGGGTCCCTCATAATCGTTTCTTACCATCTGATCTTGTAGCCCACAATCTACTAGAAGATTGTTGCTAGCAAAAACATTCACAAATAAGCCCATGTTCACTTTATCATTATTTACTTGAGGCCCAATCACCAAATTTAAAGCCTCGTGACTTTTTCCATGCACTTTGTTGTCTTGCCCCATCAATTCATTTAAAAGTCTCGTAGACTTAGGGGCCCCACATGTAAAAGCCTCATGCAAAGTTTGCATGCTTATCCCATTAGCAAGTGTATCACCTCTTTCAAGAGTAACCGTGATATTTGGAGCAAAGTTAATATCATTTCCATTTTTAGCTTTCGATAACAATTCTTTATAGGTCACCCCATACAAAATATTATCATATTTAGCGGAAATTTCATCAACAAGATTGGCAATTGAAATATTATCCTTGTCTTGACTTTTAAAAAAAACCAACTCCCCATAATTTTTGGAGTCATTCGAGGACTTCTCAAAAATTCCAACCAGACATTCATTACCACCACTAACCATCATATCCCCACCATTGTCCATTGTATCACCCTTTATAAACTTATTAAAACTAATGGAAGACGTCTTCACATACTCTAGTATCAACGATTTTCCTTTCATGCCCATTGTTTCCATTGAACCACATTCATAATAAATATTCAAATCATCAAAACTAACCTTCGAAATTTGTGGGTCATCCATGGAAATCGCACGACCACCGCCATCGATCTTATTAACACCATCATTAGCCATCACCTCACCAACGAGAGTCACAACAACACCACCGTTTTCTACTGCTGCGATCTTCGGACTCAAGGAATTCTCATTCCATCTCACGACTTCATCGAAACCACAACGATATGAACCACCGGTTGCCCAAGCATACCACACATCATCCTCATACTCATCAAATACGGGAGAAGAATCATAGATAAGGTCAGGATCCTCGTTGCCTCGGGCGGCGAATCTACGAGGATGATCACCATCACATGATTCACGAAAGTTTTCATGGTCCACAATCTCGTTGCCTCGGGCGGCGAATCTACGAGAATGATCACCATATCCTCGCGGATTAAACGGAACTTCGTCGTTGCCTCCGGCGGCGAATCTACGAACGAAAGTTTCTTCTTTTCCACGTAGAGCCATTTGAAAACCAAAAGCTCTGATACCAAATGATACGGTTTCGCGTGCTATCAAATGGCTCAAACACAATGATTCATTCAAAGATCGGAACCAAATGGTTCAAAGAAACCTCAAGGTTTTCTTTACAATAATCAAAACTAAAAACTAACTAAGAATAAAATCTAAAACCTTATTTATACTAGAACCTAAGAGATAAACATGACTAAACCAAATAAATAAAAAGATATGATTACTAATAATAGACTCGATAATAAAGGAATAAGATATCATTCAAATCTTCATATAATCTTCAATTCAATTGTAGATAATCCTGCATCATATGCGAAGTTAAGGCCATGTGTAGTCATAAAGCTCCTTGTGGGGCGTTATGCGACAAGTGGCGGATTGTGTAAGAGATGAGCTTTATATAACTTGAGTGTGTAGTGGGGTTATATATGTATGAGGCTTTATATATATGTATGTATTTATATGTGTGTGAGTGGGGAAAGAGTGGTCACGCCGTGATATACATCGCGGGAGGGGAAAAAGTTACCCCATAGCGCCAGCCGTAGTGGTGTGCGGCGGCACTATGGGGCGCTATGCCCTCTTTTGCCGTGTGGTGGCGCCCCTTCTACGAAGGGTCTAATAAATGAATAGACATTTTGAAAAAGAGGAGTTTATGAAATGGATTCAAAAATGAAAAAAAACTAATTTCAATTTTAAAAGTTAATTGTTACAAGGAAAATTAAAAATCATAATATTTAACTCTTGATATTAACATTTTTCATTTTAAAAATCTAGATATAAACTATAAAAAAAATAAACGTGTTGACATGTTAACTAACCTAAAAAATATGATTATTTTTGGAGTCATGTTTTAGTTTGTACAAGGAATACAGTGTTTCCCCAAATATATACAAACAAACAGTAACATTCACTCTTCTCTACTCACATCCACCTTTAATAATATACAGATCTTATTCACATAAAAATAATATAGAATGGGATGTGAATACTCTAAGAATATAACATTTGATGTCGAGCCCATGGGGTTCGGCCCTTAACCTTTTTTTCTTAGCCCAATTGCAAGCCTCAATCGGCCTATGTTCTCTGAAGAAGTAATGTCATAATGTCGAATTAGGTGGCCCGGCCGATCGGGTCAGGAACATATCTGGACACGCCAATTTGCCCCATGCCATATCAGGGAAGAAGTATAAGGTAGTGTTTGCATGAATGAGAGGCAAAATGGAATGGACCATTACGAGAGAATGAAGAAAAGAGTGTTTGGTTGATTAATGGAATGAAATTTTGTACACGGTTGATGCGATCATTTAGTAAGTTTATAAAATCATAACTTATGCCTTATTTAGTGCTTTGTGAGTCAACACTAATTGTAGAACCTATTAATACAAAGTAAGCACTAAGGTATTGTTTGTTTTTTCAGAGGTAAAATGTCTGCAGTCTGCGGACCACATCTACAGACATCTGTAGCAGAAGTGGGAGGAGGAGAAGTCTGCAGACCCAAGAAGACATTGAACCATGTTTGCACCAAACAGAGGTCTCGCAGACCTTTTTTAGTGAAAGGTCTTCGAAAAAAATAAACAGTCTTCACTTTCAGACCCAAAGGTCTGCGCGTGGTCTGCGCGGTGCAGACATAAGAGGTCAGGAAACACTTAAAAAAAACAAACAACACCTAAGTGTATAAATGGAAGAAAAAGTGTGTGCAAAAGCTATATATGAAGTTGTACAAAATTGTTTGTGATATTCTATGACGAACAAGATGTTAAGGAAACACACCTAGATAGGATGATGCTTCAACCCTTTTAGAACTAGGACATACATCAGCCTTTTGTATGACCGAACACGGATCAATTGGTGAGTAAAGGCGGTGGCAGACGTATGTAGAAGCCATGGGGGGCAACCGCCTCTAAAGTAAAGAAATAGTGTTATTTATAAGCTAAAATCTCGACCACCTCTCATAAAAGTTAATCCAAACGATCGCCCGCATGAAAAAAAATCATGGGTCCGCCACTGAGTAAAGGTATGTGGTTATGGCGTGAACCGGAACCAAGCACATGCATGTATGTGTTCTTGGTCAACGCTTAGTGTCTAGCCCAATTTAACATGAAGAATATGCGACATGGAAGCTAGGTACTTATTCAAATTTCCATTAAACTACAATTACAATACAGACAGGACGGACGGACTTAAAAACGAAGTAAAAACACAAGCACACGAACATTAGTAGGCACCACAATTACATTTACAACGAGACAAGCAACTCTTACAATCCAAAAGCCTTGGATAAGAACCAACATTGCAATCGCACTGTTTCACACACTTGGACTTTGGGTTGTTACTCCACAAGCATCGCGCCATGCACCTCATTATCGGGAAACACTTTGGGCAATCTCTACTCATTGCGTTCGAGATACAGCTCCTGCAATCTCCGCTGTAGTCGCTTGAGCACCCGAGACTCGGAGAGCTCATGATTAGACTTAGTAGCACCAAGCACATCAATATTTTTGCTCCCATAACTAACAAATGTTCACAAGTGAAATGAAGTGTTTTTCCCCTTTGCTGGTGTAGAGTGAAAATGTTGATTACTTGATTTATATTAAAAAAAAAATGATCTGGGGGGTGCAATGACTTCATAACCATTTGCCAAAGCTGATCCAACGGTTGGGAATTTATGTGTTGATTGCTAGAAATAAAAGTATAAAAGCAAAACAAATATTTATTACCCATGGCTTTATAGTCTAGTTGTATCTTGGGGGTGGGATAAGACTTTGGACTAATAGGTCTTGGGTTCGATTCCCACAAGGGGGGTTTTCCCATATTTATTGGGTTTCCCCCTGAATTGGTGTATAAGCATTATGCCTAGTGGAGATGGATATGATCGGGTGGTTCCGCTGGTGGCACGATGATACTCCAGTGGTCCGTCAGTGATCCAAATTTGCCGTTCAAAAAAAAAACAAAAAAAAAACAACAAATATTTATTCTAGATCTTGATGTAGAGATTTTTACAAGTGCTGAAACTCTGAAAATATGAGTTACTCTAACTTAATGCTTCAATAAGTTTCACTACATTAAATCTCCCTAGTCTTCCTTGGGTTGCTCACATCATCTCTATCACATTAAATTGTCCTTTGTTTGTGATATGTATGAAGAGATGAAATGTCAATTTAGATGATAATTTGAATCTTTTTTTTATTTTAAAACAAAAATAAATAAAATTAGTATAATGATTATTTATGAAATAGTTATATTTTTCAATTAATTAATTAATTATCTTTCATATCTCCTCTCTCGCATGGTAGCCCGTGCTACCTCTCAGCTCTGTCTATGTAGTGTAATTTTTTTTAGATTTTATACAAATGATACCTTTGATCCTAAAAAATATTTGAGATACCCCATAATTTTTTGGTTAGATCCGCCACTGCTCTCTCATATCTTATGATTTTGACAAATATTTTTACACGAGATGTGCATCGACAATATGAACATGGGTAATTTTCGATTACTAGTTTTTTTTAATTATTGCATAGCCACACGTATACGTACATTGTTATTCTGTTAATATTGTTTTGAGTTGTTATGTCCCTACAAATGTTCATTATTAAACCTACACATCACCATACCATTTCAACTAACACATATGTAGGAGACACCTAAACATATGTATTATTAATAACATCAAGCTATATTTCAAACTACATATGTGCATTTTCAAACTACACAATACATTTACCAACAACATGTACATGTGTAAGTAAAGAAAAAACAAATGGTATGCATAGTTAACAAAAAACACATGAGTTTGGATGACCGTCCACTTGTAGCCGTTTTGATGAACCCGATTGTGGGTTCAGACGGTCACGTACGCGAGGGTGGGGCCGGCTTTCATTTTCGTTTAAGGGTTAGATGATTTTCAGCGAAAAATGCAGACAAGTACAAAGTAACTGTTTCTTGGTCTAGTGGTCAAGGGGGAGGTGGGAAGCTCGTGGAGGTCCTGAGTTCAAATTCAGGCATGGTGGATTTTAATACTAACATATTAACTATTAACCCGGTTAGTGTCATCCTAACCATACACCGTTAAAAAAAAAAAGTAAAAAAAAAAAAAAAAACCGTTGGAATCTCCTTGGTTTTTGGGTTGTGTTTACAGGGTCCGTCTCTCTTGATTCTGTAGAATTGGCTGGCAGTCAGAGTCACGTGAACCATCTTTACTCCATTTGTGGTTGGAGCTGGGGTTTGGGGCGGGGGTTTGGGCGTGGGTTGGGGTAAAACGCCCAAGTCACCACCCCGGGTGGGCTTGGGTTGGGGCGTGGCCCCTTGGGGCTTGGCTTTCAAGCCGGGCGTGGGGCGGGGGAGCAAGGTGAGTTGGCGGATTGTGATTGGCCCATTAAAAGTAGCCGTTGGGGTAGCCGTTGGGGGCTACTTTTTAAAATATTTTTTTTTCCTTTATAAATACTTACCACATTTAACATTTTTTTCACACAATATCAAAACATAAAACACATTATTGCCATGAGTTCTTCAAGTTATAGTGAATCGTCATCATCGTCTGACGATGGTGCGGAAATATTTCTACAAACGATAGCGGCGGTGGTGAAAGCTATCGTGAAAGCTATCGTGGAAGACGAAGACGATGATAATTATTATGTATGTTTATGTATTTAAAAAAAATATGTTGTATGTTTATTTTTTATTTAGTTATAAATAAAAATATATATAAAAAAATGATGATGTGGCTAGGCCACGCCGCCCAGCCACGCCCAACCCAAGCCCCACCATACCGCTAAAACACTTGGCTTTGGGTTTTTAATATTTAAAATCCACGTGTCACCAAATGCCCAACCCAAGCCCCAACCCAAGCCCCACCATACCCCATGGTCTAAAAGTGAAGTAGCAAACACGAAAATGCCTCTTAATTGTTTTTGAATATTTTAAACTTTCATTTTATATAAGAGCTAATACAAAATGTATACATAACTACAAAGTATGTATTGAACTTGTAGCAATATCAAAAACTAAATACTTATTACTATATAATAATAAATAATTCAGCTATGAAAATTAAATATAGAATGTACGAATGTTTCTCGATGGATGAATTACTTGAAAAGGTTTACGGGTTAGTCCATTAAATACGTTTCTTTTATGTTTCTGCTAGGCTAGAACTTCGTGTATTAGACGGGTTGAATAAATATAGTTTTATACACTAAGTAATAAATACTTATAACTTTAAAAGAACTCGTGTTTTGCACTGCATGGATTGAATAAACCCGTGTATTGCAAATGTTGAGTAATAATAATATAATCGGTTAACAATATAGTCGGTAAGATATTTTTTTTAAATAAACTTTGATGTACTATTTACCTATTAAAATATGGGAGGATTAAGACGTGTTGTAACTCTATTTTAATCCAAGAATTAATAATACAATCTTACTTAAAATATGATATAATTAAGATGTATTGGAATCCTATTTTAGTTACATACATAATGTAAAATTTTATGTTCGAAACTAAAAATGTTTAATAAACAAATTGCAATATATTGTAAAGCTTTTTTAAACAATAAGGATAAAAACTATTTAAATCATTTAGTGGGATTAGTGGAATGATTTTGAAGAAATATAATTCTTCTATTGACCATCAAACAACATTTTTTCCATTATCAAACACCATTTTGTTCATTCTCATAGTATTACATTCACCTTACATAAATTCAAATCTCTACAAGTAACTTTAGTTTATTAGATGATATATATGAGTAAAAAAATGTTGCTAGTTGTTTTATTTATAAAAAATAAATTTTGAAGGTCAAAGTTGACGATGCAGTCAATATCAACGAACAAATATCACATTCTTCGTTTTTGTTGCTTCTGCAAGTATTTCCCATTTAGAATTCAATTTGAGTTTAAAAGAATATTTTACAGGTAGTGGGGAGTGGTTGGGGAAAAACGTGTTTCTTGTGACCCAGGTTTGACTCTCACTCTCCCCGTTATTTTCTGCGGCATACAGGTGGAGGGCGAATACGGGTGGCGCCGGTTTGTCTGGCGCCGGTTCGTCAGACGAGGTTTTACTGATTATTCCACAGTCATGCCTTCGGGCTTCGGACGGGTGGAGGTCAGATTTCCGCGCATCTGGGAGAGCCAAGGGGCTGGCCGCGGTCGAGTAGTCGACCTTGGCCACAGCGCCCAGTGTCACGGTGGTTGGCTCGTCGTTCCTTGCCGTTCAAAAAAAATATTTTATAAGCATGTTATTTGTTATCCACCAATAATTTAGTTATAATAAATATATGATTTGATTATAGTGAGATTTAGATTAGGGCTGGCATATCGGGTCGACCCGATCTGTTAAGACACGAACCCGATAAGACACGAACACGAAACCTGTAAACACGAACACGACACGATATCTTATCGTGTCTGATTTTTTAAACACGAACACGAACCTGTTAATAAACATGTTACACGAAATGACCTGTTAAGACACGAAAATGTTACCAACATATCATATGACCTGTTTAAGACACAAACACGACCTGTTAAGACACGAACGTGACCTGTTAAGACACGAACACGACCTGTTAAGACACGAACATGACATGTTAACCCCACATATTTGATATATTTTTTTAATTTAAAAATATAAACAGATCACTAACGGGTCTTAACAGGTTAACGGGTTTTAACCTGTTTAGACATGAAATTTAAACAGGTCTTATCGTGTCGACCTGTTTAGACACGAAACCTGTTAAGGTCAAACACGAAACCTGTTAACTTCGTGTAGGTTCGTGTCGTATTATCGTGTTCGTGTCAGAATTGACAGCCCTAATTTAGATCATCAAGAACGTTTGTTGATCTATCTTTTTTTTTATCCTAAACAAAACTAGTTTATTGCCAAAACAACAGGTATTTGATCTTTTATCCTAAATAAAACTAGTTTATTGCCAAAACAACAGGTATTTGATCTAAAGAAGTAACTTTATACCCAAATGTAAATTACAAAAATAATGTAATACAAAAGTTTCGATGCTACCAATTTTTAGACGGACTCCAATGCATTAGTGCTGGTATGAATGCAACCAAACCAATTGTTAGATCCAGTAGTCGTATATGCCCTCCAAACCTTGAACGTTTATCCTCAAAAGTACGGGCAAGAAACGTCATTTGGGGCAACAAATCGTCGACGAACCACAAGTTCCAAAAATGCCATGAACTCTTTACACGACCTGACTTCCGTATTGCACCGCAAGAACGGCGGAAAAAACAACCAGAAGCTGGTGGAAACCACCAATCCCAACGCCAACGGACCCGAAACAACCGCTGGCACACGCAATCTCCCACCCAACATCCTTTTCCCCACCACCTCCACCCCAGCCAACAAACCATGGATCACGAAGAACCACGTGACTTCCCAAGTGGGCTTCAATCGCCCAATGTAATAAAATATTAATTCGTGCATCAACCCGGATACGATGAATGTTGCCATAACCGCGGGAAATGGGGCCCACTTTTTGGTCAAATACCTGCCCGAGATTGACCGGACGGGCAGGTACACCGTAGGATGCAGTATACCTGTCACCAACCCAATGGTTAATGATACAAATCCTATAGTCTACTATGCGGGTTGTGGTGTATTTATTTTTAAAAATTTATTACATTTAAAAAAAGTAAAAAAAAGAAAAAAAGTATACAATACCTGTGACCATAAGATTCCACCTCTTTCCCCAAAAATCCTGTAGGGATGTAGCCATGTACGGCTCATCAAATTGCGGCTCGAGCTCGAATCCAACGAAAGCTCGAGCCGCATACGCAACCATAGCCAAACCCACATCCAACACCACATAAATATGAACACAAAACAAAGCCATCTTAACAAGAGGATGCAAATACTCCTCATAATTATACACCTTAAGCAACAAAAGAAACACCACAAACTTAAGCGAGTAATTGATCGGCGACTTGCTTCCCGACTTAGAACCTCCGTCTTTAGATCGCAGTTTTATCGGTACACAAGCAGTAAGGATGAATTTAGACACAGGAAGAGGCGGGTTCGAATACAACGGGCCTTTATCGAAGGCGAAAATAATAAGTTTAAAGTTGGCAAGCCAGGTGATGAAGAAGGAGGTTGTGCCAGCGAGATGAACCGTGGTGAGACGAATCGGGAGATAGAAGAAGATGCATATTACTGGGACGAAAGCGCTTAGGCGCTTTGTCCCGGGTGCGATCAAGTTGGTGATCTTGTTGCAGTAGTAAAGGGAGATCAGGGCTGTTGCCCATACAAATATTAAGTTGTTAACCTCACCCTCCATTGTGATTGTGTTGTAGATCTGAATAAATGAATGTAACAAATGTAACAGTCTTTTGTATTTATTTATGTGCAGTTGTGCACCTGCACCACAAATTTATTGTATTCATTTTAGATATTTAATATTCTTGTAATAGAATCTGTATTGATTTGGTAAAGTTTTATTATATTATCAAAAGTATTTTAAAAAGTTGTGTTGCATATTCTCTGAGATTTTTTTTGCAATCTGCTGATGTAATAGTGAATAGTGATTGGAATTTGGAAAAATCATGGCTTCTCCAATTTGAATAATATGTAATTGTAATTAGGATTTAGGACATTGACTACAATTTTATCTTATTTGGGGATTTTTTTTAATAAATACAATAATTTACTCTTCTGCTTATCTAAGATAAATATATTTTTACTGATTTATGATCCGAGCTTTGCAGCGGGACCGTTAAGCTGAACAAAAAGTAAACGTAAAAATGATGAATCACGCACGTTACGGTGTGTTAACTTGCAATAGTTAGACTGAAAAGGTAATACATAGAAAAAAATAACTAAGTTGACTTAGGATCTGCGAGTTTCAAGTGAGTTGTTAAATCTTAAGAAATAGACGTAAAAATGGTGAACTACACGCGTGTGTTGCAGCGTGTAACTCGCAAAAATCTAGAACGAATCGTAAAATAACAAACTTGTAAGAGATGTAAAGTATATGAAACCAAAGTTAAAAGTGGAAAAATGTTTTGGTTAAAAATAGAAAATGTTTATGACAAATACATAAAAGATGAAAACTATAAGGTTAAAAGTGTAAAAGATAAAAACTTTAGGTTAAAAGTGTAAAAGATAGAAAGTCAAAGGGTTAAAAAGGAAAGAAAAAGAATAATGTTTTTGTGAAAGAGAAAATTTTGTAAATTAATAATGGTATATTATATATTTTTTTATTTTTATATGCAACTTGTTTTAGGTGAAACTACATTTCATTGGGTGAAACTTTCTTGAAACCGACAGAATTTGAAAGTCAACTCTAGAGGGTAGTAGATCTGTTCAAGACTTTATTATTTTATGGTTGTCCCAAAATAAAATAATTAATTTGTTGATTATTTTATAAGGGTGAACGGTGTCAAGTTGGTAAACACCTTCGGCACCGATCAGTGAACACTGCCACCTTTGTTTACCGATCATAATTACCGATCTGGGGGTGTTTTCGGTGAAGGTTCATCGATTCGGTGGAGGGAGGGAAAGGGAGAGAGAGAGGGTGTGTGGTGTGCTCCATTTCTTCTCAACCAATCACACATTTTTCTTTTTTTAAATAGTTTACCTAAACCCCATTAGGTAAACTACCGCCAACGTTTTTTAGCATTAGGTAAACAATTGACATGACGCTATGTAATTGGGTAAATTGAGAGTTTACATATTCCATTAGGTAACCACTCCCTTCACCCTAAAAGGTAAATAACTAAGGGGCTGTTTGGCAAGTGCTGAACCAGTAAGTGCTGAACCAGTAAGAGGTCTGAATGGGTAAGAGGCTCTGAACCAGTAGTGCTGAACCAGTAAAATGCTGTTTGGTTGCACATCTGAATGACCGTGTGAAATTACATTTTTACCCCTCTAAACAAACTAAAAAAAAAACATAAAAATGTCTACTGTTTTTGCAATTTATATCACAAAATACAAAACCCATATGAGAAAATCAACAAATTCATACAAAAACAATAATATACAACAGATTGATGAACCATCAAATTCAACAGATTGATGAACCGCTTCTTTACTCAACTCTATGGTAAACCCTTGAACCATCAAATTCAAGAACAAATACAAACCCAAATCTTTATATGAACCTGGGTGGAGTACAAATACAAGAACAAATTCAAGAACAAATACAAACCCAAATCAATAACACGTTTGTTTTTATGAACCTGGGTGAAGACGCCAAACCCCCTCTATCTTCTCAACAACAACAACAACAATACCTGATGCTTCAGCAACAGAATCAACAGCACCAGCAACAACAATTTCTTCTCTTACAACAAATCCAGCAGCAACAACACAAGCAACAGCAAGCAATCTCTCGCTTCCCCTCCAACATCGACGCACATCTCCGCCCCTGGTTGGAGTTGCTGTTGGGTGGAAGAGAGGGAGGAGGAAGGGCGGCGGTCGTCGGCAGGAGAGGGAGGCTGAGGGCGGCGGTCGAAGGAGGAGAGGGAGGCTGAAGGCGGCGGTCGAGGCAGGAGAGGGGTTGTTCGGTGGAAGAGAGGGAGGATGAGGGCTGTGGGAGGTGTTCGGTGGTGAGGAGACGAGGAGAGGAGGAGGAGGGCGGCGGGAGGTGGTGAGGAGACGGGGTGGGGGCGGAGGTTTTGAGATGTTAGGGTTTCTTCTCCATCAGATGTGAAAGGGGTGAAAGGGGCAAGGCACGGTCTTTTTTTCTTTCAGCATGTTTATATCTCTGAATGATTCAGAGCTGAATCATTAAGAGGCTTCCCATTAAGACTGAGTGTAGTGGGGCGACTCCCACCCCAAGTCGCCCCAGGTCGCCCCCTACACCGCCCCCCTTGCCCAACTTGCATAGCAACTTCACTTCGCCCGTCCTCTTCTCGTCGCCCCTCCTCTCCCACTTTCCCAACTTTTGGCACAAAATTCCAAGACTCCCCCCCTTTTCAAACAAATCAACCAATCAGATTTCTTGATGGCAACTTGAGTTGCCATGAACACCACGCCCCCTTTTTTGAGGACGCCCCAAGTCGCCCCCAAACGCCACGTGTCGCAAGACGCCCTCTTTTGAGGTCGCCCCACTACACTCAGTCTAAGAGGCACAACCAAACAGCCCCACCTCTGTCCGAATAAGAGGTCCACCTCTTAATGATTCATTAAGAGGTGTGCCAAACAGCCCCTAACATACATCACCCATACTTAGGGTGTACGGGGCACTCTCGGTGACCCCTTTCGGTGACCGAAGTCCCCGCTCGGGAACACCGGCACCATCAAGGCGGTGAGGGGAATCGGGGAGGGGAATCGGGGGTTGTTCACCGATGAAGAATGAAGAGAGAGGGTGTCAGGTCCATGTTTCCCACCAATCAAATTGTTTTTTTTTTTTTTGGAATAAAAAACCAAGTCCCCTAAGAGGGGAGTGCCGCCATCAAATTTGGGTGAGAGAGGAGTTTAAGAGGGGAGTTGACGTGGCATAACATGATTGGGTGTGCGTAAGAGAGGGGACTCCCCTAAGAGGGGAGTGCCCCTCTCACCCTTATGTTTGTTCTTCCTTTTTGTATTAACATAAGCAATTTATTTTGATTAATTGCCCATGGTTGAATGAGTATAAGTGGCTAGTCATTTAGTGTTTGTTTATGGTAGATAACTCAGGGTAATTGGATGAGTATCAAATCATGTTTTTATGTTGAAAATTTTAGGTTTTCATGTGCTTATGTTGAATGATATTGGTGTATTTTGTTGATTGTGTATGTGTGGGTATTTTTATGCATAGGCTTAATGTAGCCTTACAATGATTGTATAATCCAACTTCCTGTTCATTTGAAAAATCTCAAGTTATCTTTTGATCCTTTTGTTTTTTTTTTGAAAGGTAAACTTAATTCACAGAAAAACGACGACCCAAACCGGGCCGCCAAAAACAACTACAAAATTACATATTCACAAACAAGTTCCAATCCCTCCACTCTAAACCTTTATACCTCGATCTATTCGAAAACCAAAAAAAGCTTAAGGCCTTTATTTCGCTAATAATGCTATTAATACTAACCGATCCGTTCGAAAATTTTGATCCTTTTGTTAGTTATTAGGTTCACACATATCATCTATCTCGTTATGAACAAATGATCATGTTTCCTAATCTCAAAGTAACCATTTTACATTGGAAACACGAATGCGCTAATTTAGTTAACAACCTAGCTATGTAGACATAACCAAACTCCATTTGATAATATCATTAGCTTTTTAAGTTACTAGTGGGAAACCCGCGCGTTGCCGCGGGGCAGATTTTACACAACAGAGTTGATACAAAGCGATTGTTTGCAATATTAACAAACTGATTGTAGCCATGAGAAAATGAAACTATCATCGATACTTTTTTAGTTTTGATTCGTGTTGGGTTCGACCTGTTAAACAACCTTGCATACACATATGTACATATATAATGTACAATATGGTCAAGTACCTAGAATAGAGAACTTTGGTAAGATCGGACCATGATTCATCAAAGACTGCATATGTGTGCCTCCCATCTCATAGCTAATATGTGTCTACAATAAACTAAATTGAAAAAAGAAATATAAACAAAATGTCTTAACTTGCTAACTGCCATCTGGCGTCCGTCATTGTTGAGGATACTAACACGTTCCAGGTGCTCTGACTTCCGCTTCTCAATATCCACATATTTTTAACGGCTTTTAGAATAACCAACTGCACTTTCAACCATTTTGTTGATGTAGCATTTGACAATCTCATACATTCCCCTGTTGATATCATCATATATCAAAAGCTAAAGGCCCATCAAGCTTTACTATATTCACATATAGAAAAATAGTGAGCCTGCAAAAAAATGATAGAATTAAAATACACAAATAAACCAATTTTTGCGTTACCTTATTCTGCACAACCCCCAAGCTCCCATAGTTTTTGGTTCTATAGCAATCTGTTTATCACCATATTCATCTTGTGTTCTTTACCATATTCCATTCCAATCTTGAAATTAATGATCATTTCTAGACCTGGCAAACGGGTCGGGTGGGTCAAAACGGGTTCAGGTCAAAATGGGTTCGGGTCAAAACGGGTCAATTAAAAAAAAGGTTGTTTTGGTTCGGTGGAAACGGGTTCGGGTAGACACGGGTTTCGGGTCAGGACGGGTTTCGGGTCGGGTCGGCTTGGTTTAAAAAGGTTTTTCTATTTTAAAAGAAATGTATTACGGTAGTATATCCATCTTTCCTCCTTCAAACGACCAAAATATAATAACCAAACTTATCAGAGGTTAGAAAAGGGGACATATAATACATACCCGCCATATTCGATAAAGTGGACATATAATGCATACGGCCATATCGTGATCAACGAATATAAAAACTGGAATCGATAAAGTGGACATATAATACATACCGCCATATCTCAACCGGTGTTTGTCTTGCGGTCATTGTCAACGCTCGGAAACGATCTTTCTGAAAGTGTGAGTCAAACAACACATTAGTACATGTACACAAGTTTTTACCTGTTGTCTGGGCCAAAACAAACAACTTACAGCTATGGAGTTTCTTTGTGCTAGTGTCTGCATACACAACTCCAACTGAAATCATAAGAAACTGGAGAAAATGTTATCATTTTTTGCTTTCGCTTAGCGTCTTTTGATACCAAGTATATTAGCAATGAGCGACGATGATCTATTGACATTTTGGCATATAGATACCCATCTAGTAAAAAAAGTATACAGCAACTGTAAATATCCCAACCACCGAAACCGATTAACCAAATAGCGAAATTAACCAAAAGACTTACTGTAGGCACTGCAAGAGCTAAACTCGCATTCGTCCGTCTCCAAAGCCGCGCGAATCCTTCCTGTGCATATATATGTATATATACACTCTCTTTTTCAAAGTGGCATGTAGAGTACAGATTCTGATATGAAACACCAGCGGCCTGAGCTTGCAATCTAGTCTAATTTCAAATTCAAGTAATTACAGATAATCAACTTGCACAGACCTATAAACTCGTTTGATAAACTATGGATAAAAAGTTGTCCTATCTGGTTCAAAAGACTCAAAACTGTTTTAAATAACTACTGTCTCTAAATATGATTACCAAAAAAAATTCAATAATAATCAAGATTTTTTAATTAAAAAATTTAACAAGATCTTCAGGCGATTTTCAATCTGTTAAATAGTAGACACATTTCTTGTTACGTTTTTTACATTTATTTTATGTGATCCGTTAGAGATGACTTTCCAACATTAAGATTGCCAACGTGCAACTAACAAAATTAGAGCGCATTTACAATATTTATATCCCTGGTCATATGCTAGAATTCATGGTAGATCTAGTAAATTTTGTAGTACATATCAAGAAGATGGGTTATACCATTTGTAAGACAAATATAGGAAGAAAGCGGGTGACTACATAGCACTTTGACCATAACTGACTTTATTTGTCCAGTCCAGGGGTATCAACCCAACCTGATACGATCCAAATGGGTTTTGGCCCATTACACAAACCGCATGTCTGGCCCGTTTTGCCACCTCTAAGTGTACCCATAAAAAAGTAGGGAATAATACTTGTGGAGGCCACTGAACTATTCAATTGTGTGGCCCAAATTATCCCGAATATTAAAAAAAAAAAAAAAACCGCAAGAGGCCACCGAACTATTCAATTGGTGTGGCCCAAATTATCCCGAATATTAAAAAAAAAAATAAAAGAAATCAAAATGAACACTATGTCCTTTAATTCAATTTACATTCAAAAAATCCAAAATGAAACTAATGTAAAATGCAGGGAGCTTATATGGGAAACTTAAAAATCAGGTTCGTCTAAAATTTTCGGGTTCGGGTCGGGTTGAACCCGACAACCCGCGAACACACCTGTTTAGCACCCTTTCATGACCTGTCCATAACAGTTTAGTGCAGTGAAGACGTGTAATGTACAGCCCCCACCATAGGTTTGTCTTTTGTATAAAAAGTTGTCTTTAAGGGACTACCAAATATTTTTATGTTGGGCAGGAAGTTAACATCTTAACCACCAAATAAAATGAAGGGTGCTTTCGTCATTTTGACGACATTTGGTGTAAATGAATCCAATTGTATAGTTGATTGAGGGACCTCTTTTGAACGTCTTTTCAGTGACCTTTACAAGTCATTATTAAAAAAATTGGTCTATTGAAATTTAATTCATGAAACATTCATATACCTGAAGGCCCCATATCATCATGAGTAGAATCTGCAGTGGGTACATTCTGAGCATCTAGTGTGAACCTTCTATTCTGTTGAGCGAAATCAACACGTCCATTTGGATTTTCTTCGTGACTTAGCACATTTTGGGCGTATGACGTTTGGATTTTAGGAGAATCGACACTTATCGTGCTCGGTTTCTCAATGTATGTGGGCCCATTCTGCTCAAATTATTTTAGTTAGTCTAAAGAATAAAGATTTATATGTGAAAAACTGGCACATATTTTATTTACCACAGAATGAGAAAAAAAAAGTAACTTTGTTGTTTGAAACGATACATAAGATACATTAAAGAGTAAAATGTCATTTTTGTTCCTAAGGTTTGGCCAGTTTTGCGACTTTCGTCTAAAGGTTTGTTTTTCTGCATCTGGATCCAAAAGGTTGTACATAAACTGAAAAAGACCGAATTGGCGAATTGCCGTTTAAGTTAACAAAAAAGACGAATATACCCTTGACTTAACGGAGAAAATGGATGGAGTTAACGAGCCGGATGAAAATGGCAAGATTTCAAACCTTCTGGATCCAGATGCGGAAAAACAAACCTTTGGACGAAAGTCGCAAAACCGACCATACCTCAGGGACTAAATGGCATTTTACTCGACTATAAAATTTAAAAAATATATATATGAATTTTTAATATTTGGAAGGATGTATATGAAACTAATCTTTTTCTCTTCATTATCTGAACTCACCAACAAGTCATCAGGAGGCTTGGATTCTTTCTCTTCACAATCTTTTTCTCTTCATTATCTGAACCCAGTTGACGTTGTGTTCTTTTGCTACCGCACTTAAAACTTTTACTTTTGTCTGCACGTCTGGTGCAACTGCAGATAACTTCTCGACCAACTTAAAATAAAAATGAATTACAATATGAGAACAAAATTATCGTAAAGGTGCGAGTGAGGTGGCAATCGTGCCAAGTTGACGCGTTTCAGGTTGGTGGGCTGAACCGATTAAACCGAACACGACCCGTATATTTATTCATGCCAAACTATCAAAGACATCAACCCTAACTCAGACACACTATATATCTAGTAACAAGTAACACGACCTGTGTAACACATTTATTTAAACAAGTTAAACGGGTTAGCGGGATGTAATCAAGTTGTAAACGGGGATTACACAGGTCATAAACGAGTTAGCAAGTTGACCTTATATAATACATAAGTTAGTTATATTCTATCTTTCAACAAGTTGACAGGTCGACTTGTTTATTTGAATAGGTTAAACAAGTCAACTCAAACACATGTTTTATTAAACGGTTTATACAAGTCAACCCAAACAAGACATATTTATCGAAATACATACCATGCGGCTTACACCACAGTCAGGACGCAGCTCAATAGTTGCAGAAATAAACTCTTTCCCGTATTTTGCTGTAAAGTTTTTTTAACATCTGCAAGCTCGGGTATGTCTGAACATCTAGGCGCTGCAAATATCACACTTGTGATTGCTTCCTTCAGGTCAATGTGGCAAGTCCTAACACAAAATTTCACCAAATTATTATTCTTATTAATAATAATTATCAGGCAACTTCTAAAAACTCTTAATATATCAGATTAGTATTTCAGCAATATAGTTTTCGTAACTTCATAAAGAACACGTAATTGTTTAAAAAACTCACTGGATGATGAAGCAGCCCTCGTGCTCTGCGTTTCGTATTAACTCCTGTAGCTACTGATTTTGCTAATCTTGCTAACTTCATGGTTCCCTGCATTTCTAATAAGAGATCCATTTACTCCTCTTATGTTTTTGTTTTTTTAATCAAAAAGGGATTTGCTAACATACCATCCCAAGCTGTCCATTGGAGAAGACAACTTTTCTTCCTTGTCTGCCATAATAATCTGCCCAGCTTTCTATCAGCAGCTGTTAATAAAAAAATTGGCAAACTTGGTGCTATCCTCAAAAAGAGCATGTAACTCAGCAACTTGTCTCTACGCTTTGCTGTCTAGTATTAGAATTAAAAAGGTTAGCAAACAACATAAGTGTAGATGGAAATCTTATAAAGGTTGTTTTTTTGTATAAGATGGGTCAGGTTGAGTTGACAAATGACAAGCAACAATTGTGTCCAAAAAATTAAGACTTTTTGCAAATAATTTGTGTACCGAATATTATCACAGTAATCCAAACAATATAAAATACTTTAAAAATATTCAAAAATTAAAAATAAATATAAATAAAATACTTTAAAATACATATCTCAAGAGGGGTACTAAAGATCTATGAGATGAACTTGAAGCCTTTGAAAACCCCCTTTGATTTTGGTGCCCATGGCTGAAAAGACTCCAAGGGAAACTTCAATGCCCTTATGATAATTGAACTAACAAGCAAATGTCGTCTTTTTTCCTGTAATAAACCAAATCGATGGGTTTATGTATGAAGAATAAATTGTTGAAGAACATGAAGAAACCCCATTATCTACAAAAAAAAAAAAAAAAAAGGTAAAATATATGAAAGCCATAAAGGAGACTGCTTAATAGACATCATTTAAAACCCTAAGTACAAAATCCTTGATGTGGAGTGATAGTTATGTGCAACAACATCGATTATCAAACCCCATAACATTACCTGCGTGCGCGTCATCATCGTCATCCCCGTACAAGATCAATTTAAAAACCCATAATGTTAGCGGAGTGCCCATCGTCATCGTCGTCCCCGTTTCTTCTCGGCTTGGAACATCACCAGGAGTTTTGAATGGGAATTGAAGGAGGGGATGGTAATGAAATCATTAGTGAAGCAGTTATACAATGGTAGGGTTTCAAGGGACCAAGGGGAAACAAAGGGACGCCGGTTTCATTGTCAAGAGCAGGGGAATTCTTGGAAGAAAAGTGTAAAAAACAGATGCTTAAATTACTTTAATACCCCCATAGGCGTCTTAATTTATTCTGTACAGACTATTTTACCCTTAAAATTCCACCTATGTACGTGATGCAAAATTACAACTTTGTACATCACTTTTCCTTTTTAATCTATACATATAATAAAGTAAACCAATGTGTGACACGTGTCATTCATTGGAGGCGTCTATTTTTTGGTTTTCCCGCCTTTCTTTCATATTTATCTTCTAACAATTTATCTTTTAATTTGTAGATAATATTAAATAGAAAAATGTTTATCTGATAACTATAACCCTTTTATTGAAATTTTAAAGGGTTTCACGCTTTTTTGCACCTGGTCTTTTATGTTTTAAATTCTAGGATTTGGCTAAAACACACTTTGCCATTAATCACATAATTTTTTTGGATTTATTAAAAATTCATGACTATATTATATACTTATAAGCTTGAATATATATGTCAAACTTAAAAATTATTCTTCAAAAATTCAGTAACATCTATACTCTATATATAGTGACACGTGTCATTTATTGAAGACACATATTTTTTAAGTTTTCCCGCTTTTCTTTCATATATATCTTCTAATAATTGTAAATAATACTAAATTGAAAAATGTTAATTGAATACAAAAAATATAGGATAACATCAAATGTATATCGATTACTTAAATGAGTATACACATGTATGAGATTTTTTTACTATTATTATTAGTTTCATTATTTATCAAATATATATAAGTGTGTCCGTCTTTGATTTGCATTTACAAGAAATATTTATTATACAGGGTCGGCTCAACCATTTTAGAGGCCTAAAGCAAGTTTCAAAATCGGGGCCCTTCTTGCCTATTTTTTTCTTATCCAAAAAGAATAAACGACGGTCGATCGGCCTAAAGGAGATTCAAACCCGCCCCCTTAAGGTACACAGATGACATGCGCGCCAACTGGGCTACAACCTTTTAATAACAAGGCTCATACCCATATAGTATATGATTTTTTTTTTTAAATCTTGAGGCCCTATACATTTGGTGGCCTGAGGCCCAAGCCTCAAAATACTTGGGCTTGGGCCGACCCTGTTATTTGATAGTTTAAATTGTTCAACCCGTGTAACACACGGGGAACTAACCTAGTATATTATAGATAAATGTGATCTTTCATTCGAATGATGTCTAACATTTTAACACGTACTTTAGATGTATACTCTCATTTTAAGCAACACGTGCTCACTTTGGATTTGCTAAGTGATTTTCTTACTATCAAAATACCAAACCTTGTGTCTTTCTAACTTTCTATAACATAGAATGGTGTCTTTATCATTTTGACGAACTTTTGTATCTGGTCAAATTTCACCAAATTATTTAGATATAGAGCAATTATACTAATCGTGACCGGTAACAATCTCACTAAACTTACATACATGTTCCCAATGAATTCCAAATTTAAGAATCACTACATCATTTGACTCGTCATCACTCAACTTCAACACTTTATTGGCCAATTTTTTATTTTTTTTGTTTGAAAAAACATTTACACATTGGCGGAGCTTCTTTAGGGCCTGGGGATGCCCGCCCCTGCATGTTTTTCGCTCGTAGTGTTAAATTTTACCGAAAATTTTTGAAAAAAATATTTTTGTAGTGTAAAATATTGGATTTTTAAGAGCCCAATCCCACCGATTTAGATTTTAAAAATCCAGCCCCCGCCAAGTTTTCGTTAAATATCCGCCACTGATTTTACATTAGAACTTTCCAAAACACTAGTTGGTCAAATTGACTAACAATTTATCAGTTTGACCATTTAAAGTCAAACAAGGCTAGATCATCTATAGAGGTCTACTAGGATTTTCAATCAAACACATTTCATAGGTGATATTAGTCATTTACAAGTCACAATATACATTTAACAATCCATGTTCAAAAATATACTATAGGCAAAAAAAAAAAAAAAAATCATTTTTCATGAAAATCCTTAAAGTGCAACTTCAGATTCATCTTCCATAAACAACATAAAACTCCTAAAGTTTTATGTCACGTTTTGGTTTTAAAACCGACTTTTACTAGTTGGGTAGCAAACCCCATTATCACCTTATTTAACCTCAAACTTAGGTTTAGTTGTATTTTACATAAAGTTTGACTTATTTGACTTTTAGTCGATATTTGTCAATAAACTATGTACTTTCTGGTTTTAATATATCGAATTACGATTTTATATATATACATTAGTTTATACAAACTGTTAATTATTTTAATACAAGAAAATAAGGATATTATATGTTTGTCTAAATCATTATACGATAACCATTTATTTGCAAGAATCTCATAATTAAATCACACTGCAAAGATGTCACAAATGCTATCAAAGAAGTAATAGACACAAGATACCCAACCCAATGTTGTTTATTACCCACAAATATTCAAAGATGACAAATACACTCAGAAAGAACATAAATCACAACTGCACAAAACTCTCAACTCTCAATAACAAGATTATCAACACGATAATCACAACTAGACACTGAATCTCAGCCTATATCATTGATTCAAGATGAATCAACGATTAACCAAACGAAACCCTAGGTTTCATCTAGAGAGAGAAACAAGAAAGACTAACAAATATCTGATCAATAATGCAGGAAGTCTCTAGCCACCGGCTTTAATATATGAGGCCAAGATGCTTTGTTATAACAAACAAACACTTAATAAGTTTCTCTAAGTGAATCGTGTTTAAGTTAAATTGATAAAGGTTGTGAATACTGATATATGTACTAACTTCCTACCAGGGAAACCAATACTAATGGTTTCTTAGCTATTAGTTTGTTTAGTTTATTCTTTCTCTAACAATTAAGGTAATTGATGATAATCTACTCGAAGAATTTCTATGCCAATTAAGCAATAGTTTCAAACTATTGTCCCAGAGCTTAATATTTGATTCTTTTGTTTAGTTGTCTTTGGTTATAGTTATGGTATGACTTTTTTTTTTCATTGAAACATGTGTTTAATACTCAAAACATATGAAATATACCGAAGTGTATTGTAACAATATTTAGATATATGTATTTATCATGCTTTTACTGTTTGGTCAATTGATGTGGTGTACCAACTTAAATGGGCAGTTACAAACTATATTCTTCTACGGGTATTTTATAGAGAAAAATATTACAACAATAAATAAATATCATATTATTCTCAAGGGAAGATTTTTTTTTTTGAACGGCAAACGTTTTTTATATATATATAAAGAGCCAGCAAGAAGCTGAAAATACAAACGACAAAAACACAAAAAGAAACAGGAACCCCAAAACTAAACAGATTACAACATGTCTAAGATGTCGAAAGCTAACCAATTCTCCCACTTCGACGTCTTAAGCTTCGATCTGTTGCAAATCCATAAGTAGGCATCCTCTTTAATTTGATCTACCGATTTAGCGATAGGAATAAAGTTATCCTCGAAGACTTTAGCATTCCTGGCGAACCAAATCCTCCATACCGTCGCAAGAATAACGGTATACACCGTTTTCTTCCAATTTGCAGCTCCCGGCCGATCTTTGATAAAACCAATCATGTCCAAAAGGTTGTTAATGTTCACCGGAAAAGTGACTCGCATCCAGGTTAAAATGTTCCACCATATCGACTTGGCCCAAAGACAGTTTACGAAGATGTGGGACGGATCTTCATCACTGATGCCGCACCGAGGACACCGGATATCGACTAGCGGAACACCCCTGTGGAGCAGCCCCACTTTTGAAGCAATTTTACCTAACAACGCTCTCCAAAGTAAGTAATTTGTCTTCGGGGGAGCCCAGGAATTCCAAACAAAATACACAGGCTCGGTTGGATCATCATGGCTGGCCTCCTCGATGTCGAAACGGACTTGTTTAACAGAGAAAGCTCCATTGGGATCGCTACTCCATTTCCAGACTTCCCCATCTTTAATCAACTTTTCTTTTATGTTTAAGCCAATTTTTGCAAGATCAGATTCGACCGCGACTATATCCTTTCAAACACCCGGAATCGTCTTTTTTTGAGGAATGAAAGCTTAAGAATTATTTGCTCCACTTCCACTGTGAATAGCCCGTAAGACGTTCCCCGACAACTGATTCGGATTTTGTTTGAACCTCCACCACCACTTAGTTAGCATCGCTTTATTGAACCCTTGTATCCCCCCTAAACCCATACCTCTGGCTTTTTTGGATTTAAGCAAAAACTCCCAACGTAACCATCTCATCTTGTGACCCGAGGCCGATTTCCCCCAAATAAATTCTCTTCTTATCTTTTCTAGTTTATTTAAGATACATTTTGGAGCGGCGAACAACGAGAGATAATAGGACAAGAGGCTCCCTAAAACCGACTTGGCGAGAGTCATCCGCCCCACAAAAGAGAGATGATTCGCTTTCCATTTCGAGAGCTTAGTTTTGAATTTATCAATAATCGGTTTCCAACATCTTGCTTTCTTCATGTTGACTCCAACCGGAATCCCCAAGTGCATAAAAGGAAGGGAGCCAACATCACAATTAACCAAACCCGCTAGCTGATTCACCTCATTGTCAGGAACACCGATCCCGAAAATCTTACTTTCATGACGATTCACTTTAAGCCCAGTAACTAGATTAAGCCACCTCAACATACGATTCAAGGTAGTAATATTATGCTTAGACCAGGTACCAATGAAGATCACATCATCTGCATAGCAGAGATGAGAAATGGTCGGCCCACCATTAGGGAGCTGGCACCCTTGAAAAATACCAAAAGCACAAGCCCTATTCATAAACAGGCTAATAATTTCCATCGCTATGACAAAGAGGAAAGGTGAGAGGGGATCACCTTGCCTTAACCCTCTTTTGAATTTGAACTCCTTAGTAGGTGACCCATTCACTAGAATAGATCCCCACGCGGAACTAAGACATCCTTTAATCCAAGAGACCCATTTCGCCGGGAATCCCATTTTTCCATCATACGGAACAAGAATCTCCAGTTAATCGAGTCATACGCTTTTTGGAAGTCCACTTTAAATATAAGCAATTTCGTTTTGGATTTCTTAGCCTAAGCGACAACTTCATTAAGAACGAGCGGACTGTCCAAAATATAACGACCTCCCACGAAGGCCGATTGGGTAGGGGAAGATAAATCGTTGATGACAAGCTTGATCCTGTTTGCCAAAACTTTTGCTAAAATTTTATACAACGAGCATACCAAAGAGATCGGTCGAAAGTTGGCCAGCTCTTGGGGATCAGTCAATTTTGGAATTAAGGCAATAAAGGAGGAGTTGCAACCGTGACTTAAAGTATCGTTCTGATGGAAATCCTACATGAAAGCCATAATATGGGGTTTAAGAATATCCCAGTACACTTTGAAAAAAGAAGCCATCAGGGCCAGGGGCTTTCCCGCCGTCACAGTTCTTTATAGCCAATAGGACTTCCTCATCAGAAAACCTTTCACAAAGGACAGCTTTGTTCTGCTCTGAAATAGTCGGCATGCCTTGACAAAAGAAATCGGTTCTATGCCTTATCGGCTCGGAAAATCGTTTCTTAAACCACCTCCTAATTTCATCTTTTAGAGCCACAGGTGTAACAACCCTCGGTAAAACCAACACCCTTATAATATTTCCGATACTCTAATATATTATAAAATGTCTCAGTATGTTTTGTATTACACCCCGTATGTGAAAACCGAGCCCTAAATAGATTATAACATATAAAATAAATTAAAAATAAGAAATATAGGGCTGAGGCGGGCCGCGTAGACCCACCCCAACATCTTACGCGGGCGGTATCAATGCTGGAATTGACTTCGCTGACTTCTTTAGTTCAAGCGGGCCGCGTAAGAGTATATGTGTAGTTGACGCGGGCCGCGACAGATCATGAAACGCGGAGACATCCGGTGCTGACACGTGTCGACATCGTGTCGAGTCTACTTGGTGACCGGACTAAGCTATGGTGTTGACCAGGGTTGATGCGGGCCGCGTAACCCTAGCCTGTGTTTTACGCGGGCCGCGACAGGACTAGAATCAGACCATATAAATAGATAGCATCATATTACAATTTCCGTCGCTCACATTTCAATCTCAATCTCGAATTCTGAAGTATTAGACATTATAGTCGGGTATTATACCCCTAATTAGCGAGGTTCTGCTCCATTGTAAGTATTATAACCCCAGTTTCGTAATAGTTACGCTGCCCGATTGATTTAGGGTTCCGTAATAACTGTCGTGGTTCTGCCCGACGTAGTTGTTGGAATGCCGTCTCGGGGAGGGTATTATTAATATTTTCAAAGGGTTATGATACTAACCAATGTACATTTGTATAAATTATAGATTATATCCAGGAAACCCTTACAAAAAGCCTAAGACAGCAATGTGAGTTTATCATCTTTTTGTTAATGTTTTTGGAATAATTTACAAAACCTTAAATATTTTACAATGCAATTAAGCGGTGATTGAGTCTTTGTAGTTCTTCAATTACTGCCGGTATGTTGGGGTTTTGTATACAAAATTTGTACTACTTGTGAGTAGTAAGTCAAGGTTGACCGTACGTTACCATTGGACAATGAGTTAGCCAATGTGTAATATGACCCACAAGTCAGTGGATTGATAGTACCAAATGGAGTAATTGTGTAGACATAAACATTGTAATCGTCCTCAATACTGTTTTAATCGATAAAAGGTTTCTTGATTAAATTGGGATTCACTCACCAGTATTTCCGACTGACAAATGTTTTTAAAACGCGTTTCAGGTAACCCAATGTGAAAGCCAATTAGTAAAAAGCCAGCTGGAGAGCACTGAAGGCTTGGGAAAATTGTGGCTATAAAAGTTACCTAATAAACGATGTTTTAAATTCAATAAAATAGGGTTTGTCCCTATAAATGTATTGTAATAAGAAACTTGGGTTTTACCCATGTGATTATTAATATTAAATGAGGTGGTTTTTACTCTGATAAACATTTCCTAACTACGGTCCTGATGTAAATTCCGCTGCGAGATTAAATAACTGATACCACCGAAACTCTGAGTTCGCGTCCGCCCGTTCCCGGGAATCAGGGATCGGGGGTTGCGACAGAAGGTGGTATCAGAGCCTAGCCACTGGTCTGAGCCAAAGAAGTGTTCTGCTGACACTTAAAATTCTGAAATTTTGTGTTAGGAAATAAATTATGGAAATACGTGCATAACTGTATTTAATTGTTATGTGTTATTTGACTATTTGTTAGTTTTCAGTATGAGTGATCAAGAACCATCAGATATGAATCGTCAGTTATCTGATTCACCCAGGAGTGAAGGTACATCATCACAGCCTGCCCTCTCTGGGTATACTGCTGATCAGGAAGACGGGATATTTGCCTTTAGAGCTAAATCTGAAGAACCATTTTCTAATAAGAAACGAGGATGGTTCAGTAAAGAAGCTTTTGCTCGTAGGAAGAGAATGCGAAAATTGCAACAGCAAAGGGCTTTAGCAGCTATTAAGCGAGAGACCGATGCCCATACGCAAGATATGCTAAATAGAAGCTTAGCCAATTTCCATATCCTAGCTACAACTGCTGCTGACCCAAGTCTGGAACAATTAGTAGCCCCACAACCACAAAACCCAGAACAACCCATGGAAATAGAAAACCAGGAAACCCAAGTGGAGATGCATGACTTTAACCCTGACGAAATTCCTAGGGTACCTGCACCAAATCCCCTAGACCCAAATTACGACCCATGGTGGGACGAGAATAGGGACTATGTGCAACGTTACTCTATTCCTGAAGACACACCTATAGGAGCCTATTCAGGTATGGACCCTTTAGATCCCTATTACCATGATAACTACATTAGGGGAATCTTGGAAGATCCTTACCAACTTCAGGCACTTTTACCTCCATATCAGGAACCCGCACCCCAGATTCCAAACCCAGTCCTAGAACCTGCACCCCCAATGAGTGCAGAAAACGTCCAAGAACTTAGGACTTTTGGGGAGGAAATTTTAGAAAGCAGTGAGAGGATGCGTCAGGTGGGAGAGCGTCTCGTATGGAAATACGATGAGCGCAATATGGATTTTTGGATGAATCCATATCCATGAATGTTAGAATGGAAGAAGCGGTAGTATTAATAATATAATAAAAATAAAAATAAAATAAAAATATGTGTGTACGGATGCATATTACTATTTTATTTCTGTTGGTATTGTAATCTTTATTTATGTACTAGTGTGTAATAGACGCATAAGTATATGAAAAGAGTATAGTAGCAATGATCTACGTTTTTGGCTAGATTGTGTGTTATGTGATTAACTACATTAAAATATTAATTATGATATTAATATGGGATAAATGTTTAAAATTCAGATGGCCGATGAAGGAAATCAAGGAAATCTGAATAACGATAGCCAGAGTAACATTAACGTGGTTAATGAGAATCCAAGTATCAATAACCATGGAAATCAAGTGGACAATAGTGCTATCCAGCACATAGTAGCACAGGGAATTATAGATGCAATGCCATTTATACTTCAAACTGTTAAAGATGCTGATAATAAAAGTAAGCATAGAAGTAAGCGAACAATGGACCTGTACTTCAAATGCCTATTCCCAAAAGAAGAAGAACCATGCCTTATGGTTGTTCTTATAAAGAATTCTGGTCTTGTAAACCAATGGAATTCTCGGGCAATGAAGGGGCCATTGCAACCTTACGCTGGATAGAAAAGACTGAGGCAGTCTTAAGGATAAGCAAGTGTGCTGAAGAAGATAAGATACTGTTTGCTTCTAATCTGTTTAAGAATGCAGCACTAGAATGGTGGAACACTATCCTCCAGACAAGAGGAAGTGATCAAACCTATAATATGGAATGGGAAGAATTTAAGAATAAGGTAAAAAGGAAATTCTGCCCACCCAATGAGAAGGAACAGATAGCAAACAAATTCCTAAATCTTAGGATGACTGGTGTAGATAGTAAGGGGTATACTAAGATATTCTTTGAATATGCTAGAATAGTACCAACTCTTGCTTCACCAGAACCAGTGTTAATTTCTCGTTATATTTGGGGATTAATTGGGGAAATTAGACACATAGTCAAGGCAGCTAGACCTCAAACCATAGAAGAAACTGTAGAATTAACAAATACCTTGACTGATGAATTAGTCCGTACTCGAGAAGAAGATCAGAGGAGGAACTTAACTCAAAGGCTTACACAAGAATTTCGTTCAGGAAATTATAATCGTAGGAATATGGGTTCTACCTCTGCAACATACTGCAAGGTCTGCAAGAAAAAGCACTCGGGAAAATGCTCCAATCTCTGCAATTATTGCAAGATGCCAGGACACAAGGAAGAAAATTGCAAGAGGAAATCCAGTAATGGATTATGCTATAACTGTGGAGAAAAAGGTCATATCAGGCCAAACTGCCCAAAATTAGCTCCAGCTCCAGATAACAAGAATACTAAAAATGCTAGAGCATTTGTTCTGACTGCAGATGAAGCTAAAATGATTCCAGATGTTATAGCTGGTACGTTTTTAGTTAATGATGTCTTTGCTAAAGTATTATCTGACTCTGGTGCAAACCAAAGTTTTATTAATACATCGTTTTGCAAATTTCTAAATCAGTCATTAACTAAACTACCACTAGAATGCATAGTAGAGACAGCTAATGGAGAAACCGTTAGAATTTCTGAAATCTTGCAGGGAGCAAGAATAGAAATTTTAAATCAGAAATTTATTGCAAATCTTTATCCCATGAATCTAGTAGGATTTGATGTTGTTTTAGGAATGGATTGGTTAATAGCCAATAAAGCCAATATTTTATGTGATCAAAAGTTAATTCAAGTAAATTCACCAAAAGGTAAAACGATCACAATCAAAGGAGATAAAATTTGTAGGTCAACTAAATTTATCTCTGTGATGAAAACTGCAAGTTGTATAAGAAAAGGTTCTATAGTGTATTTGATTTCTATAATCACTAACACTAAAGGAAAGGATTTAAAAGATATTCCAGTAGTATCTCAGTTTTCAGATGTCTTTCCAGAAGAATTACCAGGACTACCTCCAAACAGAGAAGTTGAATTCAGAATTCACCTGCTACCAGGAACATCACCAATTGCCAAAGCTCCTTACCGTTTGGCACCTGCAGAAATGCAAGAATTGAAGAAACAATTAGATGAATTGTTGGAGAAAGGATTTATACAACCGAGTTCGTCGCCATGGGGAGCACCGATATTATTTGTTAAGAAGAAGGACGGATCAATGCGTATGTGCATTGACTACCGTGAATTAAACAAGGTCACGATTAAGAATCGGTACCCATTACCGAGAATCGATGATCTGTTTGATCAACTGCAAGGAGCTCGATTTTTCTCTAAAATTGATTTAAGGTCAGGATATCATCAATTAAAGGTACAGGAAGAGGATATTCCTAAAACCACATTTAGAACAAGGTATGGTCATTATGAATTTACTGTCATGCCATTTGGTTTAACCAATGCCCCAGCTGCATTTATGGACATGATGAACCGAATATGTAAGCCATATTTGGATAAATTCATAATTGTATTCATAGATGATATTCTAATTTATTCTAAGAATAAAGAGGATCATGCGAAACATTTGCACACACTTTTAAGTCTGTTAAGAAAGGAAAAACTTTATGCTAAGTTTTCTAAGTGTGAATTTTGGTTAGAACAGGTGCAATTCCTTGGACACCTAGTTAATCATGAAGGAATTCATGTAGATCCAACCAAGATTGAGGTAATTACGAAATGGAAAACCCCTGAATCACCAACTGAAGTTAGAAGTTTCTTAGGATTGGCTGGTTATTATAGAAGATTTATTAAAGATTTCTCTAGAATAGCCATTCCCTTAACTAAGTTAACCTGTAAATCTGTTAAGTTTGAATGGGGATTAAAACAAGAAGAAGCCTTTAGAATTCTTAAGCAAAGATTAACCCATACACCCATACTAGCATTACCAGAAGGAACTGAAGACTTTGTAGTCTATTGTGATGCTTCTAGATTAGGTTATGGATGTGTATTGATGCAACGTCAGAAGGTTATAGCTTACGCATCCAGACAACTTAAGAATCATGAAGAGAATTATTCAACCCATGATTTAGAATTAGGAGCTATAATTTTTGCTCTTAAGATTTGGAGACATTACCTTTATGGTAGTAAGTTTACTATATTCACTGATCATAAGAGTCTAAGGTATGTTTTCAAGCAAAAAGAATTAAATATGAGGCAAAGACGCTGGATGGAATTTCTTAGTGATTATGATTGTGATATCCAGTATCATGAAGGAAAAGCAAATGTAGTAGCAAATGCTTTAAGCCGAAAGTATTATGAAAAGACAAAAAGGGTACGTTCTCTTAAATTAAATCTGCAAGTAGATTTAAATGATCAAATAAGAGAAGCACAAGAATCAGTAATCAAGGATGATTCTGAAAAATTAAAAGGTATGCTAAAAGAATTAGAACAAGGAACAGATGGAATATGGAGATTCCATGAAAAGAGAATGTGGATACCTAAATTAGGAAATTTACGTTATCGTATATTAGAAGAAGCCCATAAGTCTAAATATACAATGCATCCAGGAAGTGATAAAATGTACCAGGATTTAAGGAAAAATTTCTGGTGGATAGGAATGAAAAAGGACATAGCAGTCTATGTTTCTAAATGTTTGACCTGTTCACAAGTTAAAGCTGAACATCAGAAACCCTCAGGTTTGTTACAACAATTAGAAATGCCCGTTTGGAAATGGGAATTGATAACAATGGATTTTGTTACTAAATTACCCAAAACTAGGAAAGGAAATGATACAATCTGGGTGATTGTAGATAGACTAACTAAGTCAGCTCATTTTCTACCAATGAAGGAAACAATTAGTATGGAACAATTATCTAAATTGTATGTAAATGAAATTGTTTCTTTACATGGTATTCCTTTATCGATTGTTTCTGATAGGGATAGTCGTTTTACATCTCATTTCTGGTCAAGTTTCCAAAAGGCAATGGGAACTAAGTTAAAGTTAAGTACGGCTTATCATCCACAAATGGATGGACAAAGCGAAAGGACAATTCAGACAATGGAGGACATGCTTAGAGCTTGTGTAATTGATTTTGGAGGTAATTGGGACGATCACTTACCTTTAATAGAATTTTCTTATAATAATAGTTATCACACAAGTATCAATGCTGCACCATTCGAAGCACTTTATGGACGAAAGTGTCAAACCCCAGTCTGTTGGGCAGAAATTGGGGAAAAACAACTATCTGGACCTGAGATAGTACAAGAAACAACCGATAAAATTATTCGAGTCAAGGAACGACTAAAAGCAGCACGTGATAGACAAAAGAGTTATGCTAATAACCGACGCAAGCCATTGGAATTTCAAGTAGGAGATAGAGTATTGTTGAAAGTCTCTCCTTGGAAAGGAGTGGTAAGATTCATCAAACGGGGAAAGCTAAGTCCCAGGTATGTTGGACCTTTTAAGATTATTAGAAGAATAGGACCTGTAGCCTATCAGCTACAACTGCCAGAGGAAATGGCAGGAATACATGATGTGTTTCATGTATCTAATCTTAAAAAGTGTTTAGCTGATGAATCATTGATAGTACCTCTTAAGGATATAGAGGTAAATGAACAACTCAAGTTTGTAGAAAGACCTCTACAAATTGAAGACAGGAAAATCAAGAATCTCAAGCATAAGAGACTAGTTCTGGTCAAAGTGAAGTGGGACTCCAAAAGAGGACCTGAGTATACATGGGAACTTGAAGCAGAAATCAAAAGAAAATATCCGCATTTATTTCAGTAGATCTCAAGGACGAGCTCTAAAACAAGGTGGGGGAGAATGTAACAACCCTCGGTAAAACCAACACCCTTATAATATTTTCGATACTCTAATATATTATAAAATGTCTCAGTATGTTTTGTATTACACCCCGTATGTGAAAATCGAACCCTAAATAGATTATAACATATAAAATAAATTAAAAATAAGAAATATAGGGCTGAGGCGGGCCGCGTAGACCCACCCCAACATCTTACGCGGGCGGTATCAATGCTGGAATTGACTTCGCTGACTTCTTTAGTTCAAGCGGGCCGCGTAAGAGTATATGTGTAGTTGACGCGGGCCGCGACAGATCATGAAATGCGGAGACATCCGGTGCTGACACTTGTCGACATCGTGTCGAGTCTACTTGGTGACCGGACTAAGCTATGGTGTTGACCAGGGTTGACGCGGGCCGCGTAACCCTGGCCTGTGTTTCACGCGGGCCGCGACAGGACTAGAATCAGACCATATAAATAGATAGCATCATATTACAATTTCCGTCGCTCACATTTCAATCTCAATCTCGAATTCTGAAGTATTAGACATTATAGTCGGGTATTATACCCCTAATTAGCGAGGTTCTGCTCCATTGTAAGTATTATAACCCCAGTTTCGTAATAGTTACGCTGCCCGGTTGATTTAGGGTTCCGTAACAACTGTCGTGGTTCTGCCCGACGTAGTTGTTGGAATGCTGTCTCGGGGAGGGTATTATTAATATTTTCAAAGGGTTATGATACTAACCAATGTACATTTGTATAAATTATAGATTATATCCAGGAAACCCTTACGAAAAGCCTAAGACAACAATGTGAGTTTATCCTCTTTTCGTTAATGTTTTTGGAATAATTTACAAAACCTTAAATGTTTTACAATGCAATTAAGTGGTGATTGAGTCTTTGTAGTTCTTCAATTACTGCCGGTATGTTGGGGTTTTGTATACAAAATTTGTACTACTTGTGAGTAGTAAGTCAAGGTTGACCGTACGTTACCATTGGACAATGAGTTAGCCAATGTGTAATATGACCCACAAGTCAGTGGATTGATAGTACCAAATGGAGTAATTGTGTAGACATAAACATCATAATCGTCCTCAATACTGTTTTAATCGATAAAAGGTTTCTTGATTAAATTGGGATTTTCTCACCAGTATTTCCGACTGACAAATGTTTTTAAAACGCGATTCAGGTAACCCAATGTGAAAGCCAATTAGTAAAAAGCCAGCTGGAGAGCACTGAAGGCTTGGGAAAATTGTGGCTATAAAAGTTACCTAATAAACGATGTTTTAAATTCAATAAAATAGGGTTTGTCCCTATAAATGTATTGTAATAAGAAACTTGGGTTTTACCCATGTGATTATTAATATTAAATGAGGTGGTTTTTACTCTGATAAACATTTCCTAACTACGGTCCTGATGTAAATTCCGCTGCGAGATTAAATAACTGATACCACCGAAACTCTGAGTTCGCGTCCGCCCGTTCCCGGGAATCAGGGATCGGGGGTTGCGACATTCGCAACCGAAAGTCGCGAAGTTTGACTTCTGCTTTGACTTTCGATTATGAACCGAACTAGATTAGTTTGGTACTGATTTTAGGTTCCGTTATGATCGTAATATATTGTAGCATAACCCTATAAGGTTATATTACACGATCATACTAGAAATATGAGTTTTGCGCATGCTTCTGTTATTATGCTTAATTTTGACCATTATGCCCTTATAGTCTAAAAATGAGATTTTTGAATATATGGTCATACAAATAACTTAGTTACTGATATATAAACATGTCTAATTTATTTTGACATTATTTTATGGTCTCAAATCGATGTTATGCAAGACATTGTAAAATTTAACTTTTTTAAAATTAAATTACGCTTTTATGCATAAATCATGTTTAAACATAAATTTTGACACCAAACTCATTACCTACTGTTATGATATCATTTTTAGGAATTTTTAGAATGTCGTGTCAGATTAGATACTGACCATAACTTTTAGTTCTTGTATAAATTCCATAATTGACGATAATGCCCTTTTTGCTAATAAAATGTGATTTACATATGATTAACATGCCAAACCTTTTTCTACTAATCTAATATGAAAAATAAAATATTTTAAACATCCAAGGCTGAACAAAATCTCAGAACCACATAAACATCGCAAATATCGTCAATTATCGATTTTTACGCTAATTAGGTGCATAGTATGGTTTAAAACCATATTTAGCACCCAAGACTTGTTACATACTGAAATTATAAATAATTTTTAATATTTTTACGATAGGTATAAGTCATGAACTCAGACTTCCAATTTTGTCCCTAAAAGCATATGTGAAATGACAAAATACCCTTTCGGGGCGTAGTTTGGCGATAAATGGTAAACCACACATATGTATGATATCCTACTATTATAAAATCATAAAATAAATATTTTTACAGAACGTTTTAGACCAGAACATTAGTTTACTTTAAAACCTATTTTATAAATCTTAAAATAACCAAAATGCCCTTACGGGACTTAATTTGGTTTTAAAATATTTTTGGGCATATTTGCTGATATCCTACTGATATCATAACATATTCTAAGCATAATAACTTATGGAACTTGTATATGACTCATCCGGTTACCCGTTTATGCTTATACGTGTTCGGTGCGGTTTGTGTGACTAGTTTACATAAATTAGCCGAAACGAGTCAAATCTTCTCATTTTAACTTCAAATTCCAGAATGTATTTAGTTTAACCATATAATACAAGTCTCCATACTTGTCGGGTCTAAATTACTTTCTAATCCGGTCATCGCTTAATCTAGCGTTTCGTACCGTAAATCCTTCTTTAAACTAACCGGTCAAAGTTTTACAACTTAAATAAGACCCGTTAGTAATCTAATAGGTTAATAAAACCTTCGTTCCAGATTAGGAGCCCTGGTAAAAGCTACTTGCACTAGTTTGATTTGATTATACGGCTGAGTAGACAAATCTCGCATTTTAAAGCTCAGGTAAATACTTTTAACTTATTTTCCCTTATACGGGCTTGGGATACGGTAAATTATTACCGCTTGGTCGGGTGTGGAATCATTTAACCGGATTGTGATTAATAGATTACATAACCTGTTTTAATCTGTTTTGACTGATAACATAAACATTGGGGGTTAACACGACCGTGTCCTGGATATCCTTGGCTCATTTAATTGCAAATGGCCACGACCTAAGCACGGGGTGTAGGCATACACCTGTCAGATGTGATATGGTTTCTTCTCCCCAAAAAGGGAAAAGATCTAGATAAACTCCTCTGTGGGTTTCCCCTGAGAAGGGATAAAGTGGTGTGTCAGTTAATCATGTCTCGGCTTCTATCCCGGGTCCTAAATGTATGACAAACATGTAAATCCGATACAATATTATCTTTATATAATTGTCCCAAGTTATAAATGATTTTATGCCTTGTGCATCCAAACCAATTTTATAAACACTTTTCAAATGAGTCGGTTAATTGTATTTACTAGTGTAAACTGACGTATTTTCAAAAGACGAAGTGACAGGTACTACTCGTAATTGGCTGGAAGCTTCTGGGCGTTAAGTAGAGGATCTTGCAAGTCCGAAATGCCTTATGTCTGTTGAACATGTTGTGTATTTGATTTAGATCCGCCTGTTATTTTAATACTACAAGCTAGTATGTAATTATCATTTCAGTATTTTCTGACATTCGAGTTTGTAATAATATTTTATATTCCAAGACTTCCGCTGTGCTATTCTGTGTATGTTTGACTATGACGATATCAATCTTACATAACGATACTCCCCACCGGGCTGAGCTGTAAATATTGGGTGTGACTGGTTGGTATCAGAGCCAACGTTTGAGTGAATCAAACACTAGCCTTTATTATTTAATCTCAAATGACACAGTAGCATATTCCTTAGACCTTCTGAGTCTAGACTTAACAATAGGAATGCTCTCATCCCTATTAACTAAACATTGGTTTCGATTTTATGTGTTTTAAATTTTGTCATCAAGCAAAGAAGCCGTTGATGGAGATTTTCCCGACTGATGAAACAATGGTTAACCGGGTGGGGTTAACTCACTGGTCTCGTTAAGTAGGGTTAATCCCTTCTTTCTGAGGATCGCTGGCTGGATCGTCCGCTGGTTGGTTCCCTGCACAAGGAAACAAGCCGTGACTTGTAACAAGGAGGATGGGGTGGGGGTGATCCTTGTTACCATTCTCCGGCGTGAGAATCAGTAGTTTGCTTGGGAAGCAAAGTGTGATAGTAGTAGTAGTGAGAGAGTTGAGAAGTGATACCTCAAACCTGGTTTGGGATGGGTATTTATAGCCGAGGAGTGAAGGAGGGTAGTTGAGTAGCTAGTCTGACATCGCACAGTCCCTTGCAGGTGTGCCAGACCTGTCGGTTACGATGGTGATGCCACGTCCTGCTGTGGTGTCAGACTGTTGCACACATGTGGGTTGATAGGCGACTGTTCTCAGTGCCACTTGCACTGAGTGTCAGACCTACTTGCCTTGTAGGCAGGATGCGGTGCCAGGCCGCATCGCTGCTTGCGGTAACTGATGTTGTTCCCGCGTTCTTTGTTCTATCCAAGATGTATGCGGGATGCGGTGCCATGTCGCATCGCCGCTTAGTGACTGTTACTGTTGTCTAGATCCCTTGTCGTGACGAAAATGTTCATAGGATGCGGTGCCGGGCCGCATCGCTATGCGTAACATTTATTTCCGTACTTAAGGTAAGTCTTCTCATCACTGGACAGATTGGACCACTGTGTTCGCGCGTGCCCGCACGGATACAGGTAAGTTTATTGCTGGTGGGGGTTTTTGATAAGGGTAATGGTCATTCGCGGTCATGCAAACGCGAGATCTGGGACCATACTCCTTCAAGTCCCCAAAGTCTAGTGTTTCTTCCTTATGCAAGTTGCATGTGGGAGGAATACTGGACTATGGTGTCTAGAAGGTAGAATATGGGCCATTTGGATGGCTCCTCCTTCAAGTTGTTTGACCGTTCAGTTGTCAGTCCGTTAGGTCGGTAGGCCTTTCGAGTGGATTGTTTCTTCCTTTGAGAAGGATGTCCGGTGAGCAAGTTCCATCTGATGCGGAATTCTCAGCCAAGGACTTGACTCTTGGTCTACCTTTTCCTGATGTCATCAGCCACCTGTTGGTGTTTCGAACCAACCTTTGAAACGGTGACTGAAGGTGTTAGCAGGGTTCGAAGCAACCTTTGAGATCGTGACGGAAGATGTCCGTCTCCGCCACTCTAGTTGTAACCTCCGTGTCAGCTAGTGCAAAGCTGTAAGTACTTTGCTCAAGCTCTATGTTCAGCAACTGGAGATGCAACGATGATCCCTGTTTTGTGGGGCGTTCGTGTTCTCCAGTTAAGCTTTCTAGTAACCGCACGTCCTCTGCGGTTTATCTCTCAAGTAACCGCACGTCCTCTGAGGTTTAGCTCTCAAGTAACCGCACGTCCTTTGCGATTACCTCGTTGCTGCACATTGTTGGTCATGTGTAGTCGAGCCTCGTGGGGTACTTGCGTCATTGTTGGCCGTGTTTGGTCGAACAATGTGAATCTGGACTATGGGCAGATAAACATGGTCATGGGCATGGTTATGCCCACCATTGTTTATTATATGCGGTCCATAGTTGGGTAACTAGTCATAAGCAGACTTGCTACCACTGTTCTGGAGCTACTTTCCTTCACGCTTTGGTGGAAAGTAGTTTTCCTTTCATTAGTGTCGCCGGAGGAGATCACCTTAGATACTTGGGAAGTTGGTTGAAACTCTTCCGCATTCGTTCTGTAACCACTTTCCTTCATGCTTAGTTGAAAAGCAGTTTTCTTTGAAGTAGCTTTGCTCCACCGCGTGGTGGTTTAGTTGTGGCTCTTCCGTAGCTACCGTTTGCATAGTTGCGGTTTGTAGCAGCTACTCATGAGTGGTTGCGGTTTGCAGCAAAGAACTCGCTTCTAGAAGTCTTGTAGCCTGGATGTGGCTCTTGAAGGATCAGGAGACAGGGTTGCTGATGTGCGGTTGCTCAGCGTACCTGTCCATCATCCTAAGGAGAAGCTGTTTGCGTTCCCTCTGTGGCTGTGAATCGGACACGAGGGATTTGAACCTTGAAGAAGGTTGTAGGGAATGCGGTTTGTCGCATTCTGAGAAGCGGTTATTGCAGTCCAAAGAACAACGCTGGTTCTGAGTATCTGACACACCGGTGCGGGTTTGCGTGTGTCATCTCCGCATATTCCACGTGTGCTCGTGGGTATGTGCGGAGATTGGTTATACCCCTTTATATAATTTAGATATATATATATTTTTGCCTTTTTTGAGGGGTATGTAAAAAACGACATGCGGTATGGGTTATGGCGCGGTAAACCAGAGAAACCGCATGCCGCTTATGTTTGGATAATGTTTGTCGCTTTTGTGCTGCCTACGTGGCTGAGCGCACGTGTGGGTTGTTGAAAGTTGGTAGGATTCTGTCATGTGCTGATTTGAAAGGACGTTTCCACTGCCCGAGGTCATAAATGCACTGTAGGAAGTAGTGTAAAAGTCCATTCTGTCAGGCGCGTGGGCGGCCACGCGCACGTGATAACCGTCAGCGGAAACGGCGCTGAACATGTGGCGACACGTAATTGGCCCTTTTTGAACGTGTTGAGTCGGTTACTGTATCGCATTAATTGCGATGAGTATATAAGGGGAAACCGTTTGATTTCTCCTTACTTTGTTCAAAAAATTTCAAAAATTCTCCGGTGAAAGAGTGTGCTCTCTGTGTCTTCTCCGATAAGTTCTATCAGAATTTCCGGTCAAGTTTCTTGGTTTTTCTTTAACCTCATTCTTCCATCTTCTTTATTACTGATGGCCGAACCATCCAGTCCACACAATGTTGAGGGTGAAAACCCGGCACATTCTTCTCCGGTGGCTGGCGAAGAAGAAGACGACGGTGGTAGTGTCCCCGGCGGTGGCCTACCACCATTGAAGTGGTCAAGGGTGTCGTTCACCCAACTGATGACCAGTATAAAAATGCCCAAGGAGTTTGGGGCTCTTTATCCCAAGGAGGGTGACACCGGTGCTAATGCTCCGGCCGGTTATGTCACTATGTGGGCTGATTCATTCGGTGATGGTAACCTTCGTTTACCATTAACCGTGTTTGTTGCCGAAGTTTTGGAGTTTTACAAACTTCATATCTCCCAGATGAGTCCTTTTGGGATGATTCGAATTAGAAACTTTGAGTACACCTTTCGTGCTCTTGGTTTGCCGATTACCGTTGAGAATTTTCGGCGGTTCTACCAGTTAACTGTAAATACTGGGTTTTTTTCTTTTAGCCAACGGTATGGGAGCACCAAGCTGGTGACCCCACCCAAGGGTATCACGACGTGGAAGAGGAAGTTCTTCTACGTTAAGGCCGCGACGGTTGTTGCGAGGATGACTTTCCGCAACGTGAACGAGGTGATCCCTGTAGAGGATATTGATCTTCCCGGTCCAGGAATGGTGGAATGGTTCCCAAGGTTAAGGACCATTGAGCATCAGAAGCTGGACAACACGCAGCTGTGGGTGCTGCGGATGATGTTGACCAGGGCTGATAGGCATGCAAAGCCCATTGTGTGGGAGAAAAGTGGAGGTATGTGTTTAACTCTTTTGCGGTTTCTTTTCTTAACCATTGTTACTGATTTGTAAAAGTACTTATCAGAGGATGCTGAGCTCTGGAAAATATTTGATCCGTCTTTCGAAGGCAAGCTTGAAATTGTTGAGACTGCGGAAGGTGAAGGTTTTAACTTAACCATTGTTAGGAACTTCCGCGTTCCTGCTCGCGATGCGTTGAACGCACCCCTGCCGCAAGGCGAAGGTATATTATATAATCTTCTTACTTTTTTGTAAAGAAGTTCATGTTTCTTATTTGCCTGTTTTGTGATTTACACGCAGGTGCTCTTGGGGCCCTAGGTAAGTTTGAGGCGAAGGGTGCTCCGAAGAAGCATGCGGAGAAAGTTCCGCGGGGTCGTGGCAAGAAAAAACCTGAGGCTCCTACTGTTACGCCTTTGGTGCCGCAGGTGGCAGGTATCTCTCGTTCTCATTTCCGCAGATATACCGATTACGTGGTAGTATCTGACACCCTTGAGGGTTTGGGTGTTCCAGGTGGTGGTGCGGTTGTAGGTGGGACCTCTGCGGGTTCCAAGCCTGCTGGTGAGAAGAAGAGAAAGGCAGATAAGGCTGTTGATGCTGGTGAGAAGAAGAAACCGAAAATTAGACCCGACGGACGGCTGTTCTGAAGTCTGTTAAACCTGTGGTTGCTTCTGGTAAGTAATTCATAACTTTTACAAGTATTTTGCCTTTGTACTTGTAGTTTAAAGTCTTTTTGCTTTGATTACAGAACCGCGAGATGAAGGTTTCTCCATTTTTGATGCTCTTCATTCCCCTCCGCGTGACACAGATGCGGATGCGGGGGTTAAAGTAGTGCCTGAGCCCTCTGCGCGGGTGGAGGATACTGGGAAGGGGCCTGTGGCTCAGATCTATGATACGGTGGACTCTGCTGATAATCTGATCTCCCCGCAGGACACTGATGATTTGAACCTGAAGTTTGCTTATACTGAGGGGAAGAAATCTCCCGCAGCTGAGAAGGCTTCTGGTTCCGCTTCTGGGGGTGCGGGTTTTACAGAGACTCCCATTCAGCCTGAAGAGACTGAATTGGAGTTTTATTACCGCACCTATGCTGAAGACCGGGCCATGACCTATCACCGCCCCCCATGGACTGTAATGCAAGGGGATGATATTTCTGCTGACCACTCCGCGTGTAGGGAGATTTTGGGTGGTTTGGGCACCCCATTTGAAGTCAATCGGGCTCGTTCTTTGCCAAGTGAGGTCCAGATTAACCAACTCTCCTCCATGCTTGTGGGGAGTTCCATAATGGCGAATGCCATTTTGGAAAACTATAAGGTGCTGGGACGCAAGGAGGAGGAAAATACGCGCTTGCGGGCTGAGGCCAAAAAGTTGGTGAGGGCTGCTCGTGATGGCGCGGAGCAGCTTGAAAAGGATAAGGCTGCCTTTGAAAAGTGTAAGCAGACTGAGGAGTGGGCTGCAACTGCTGAGCTTAAACAGGTTCGTACCCTTGCAAAACTGCTTTCTGATGAGCGCAAGAGTTGGAAAGAAACTCTTTCTAATGAGCGCAAGACGCTATCTGATGAGCGCAAGACTTGGAAAGAATCTTGGGCCAAACATAATGAAATTCTTTTTCATGTTCGTCAGGAGCTTACCAATGCCAAGGCAGCGAACGCTGCGTTGGTTAAAGAGAAAGCCGCAGCTGTTGCGGCTGCCCAAGAGGCCAAGGAAGCAGAAGCTCGCCTTGCCAAGGCTCTTGAAGAGGCCAAGGAGGCGGAGGCCCGCATTGCAAGGGCTCTTGAAGGGGAAAATGTTGACCGCACCAACTTAACCAAAACTATCCTGGGCTTCCAGGTATAAGTCTCTTTTGTTTTTGAATTTGTACATATTTCACCAGTATGTTGATTATCTTCGTGTACTTGTGTTTCCCTTGTTAAAAGGCTGAAGTGCGGAGCCGGGGAGTCACTATTGAGGAGGTCTCTGCCCGTGCTGCTGAAGCTGAAGCGCGGGCAAGAGAGGCTGCAGAGGCTAGAGATAGCCTTGCTTCTTCACTTGAGCTGCTCCGGGCCGATCGTGAATGGATGCACATGCACGGGATCGGACATGTAAGTATCCGTTGTCTTTGTTATCTTTTTTTAGGTTTGCATTTGGTAACCGTAGTATTCTTGTTTCACAGATTGTTACGTCCATTCTTGACGCACCTGAGAATGTGGCTGGTGTCAATGAGATTAGGGAGCGCACCCGGGATGCTGGTTTTAAAGCTGGCTACAATCGTTGCATTGCTCATATGAATGTTATGGCCCAGGGCAAATATACTGATGAGCGATCCGGGTTCCACGGTGTGGATACTGAAGCGCTTCTTGTTGCTGCGGTTGCGGCGTATAACGAAACAACCATTGCCGCTCTTGAGGATCTTGAAGAATGCCTAGAGGCGGAGGACTATGTGGACCGCTTGTGAGTGTTATATGCGGATGAGGAAAATGAGGAAAAGCCTGCTGTTGAGGGCAAGGATGGTGCGGGTTCCAGCGGTACAAAGAAAGACTAGGCTGGCCTGCGTGCCTTTTTTGTTTCCTCATGTAAATGTTAAGAACTTTATGTAAATCCCTTGTGCACTGCGTAGGTGTAGAAATTTTTTGAATATAAAGTTTTAACCACTCTGTTCAATTTGTACAAGTGTTTTTATTACTTGCATGCTTGAACCTGTATGAGTTTAATGTTATTGTGAATAACACTAAGTCTAAAATTGCCTTTTGCGTATCTAGATGATATGAAAGTATGAAGAACTTTACTCGTTGTAAAGTGCGGTTAAGTATACTCTATACCATTGTCGTATGAGTACTAGTCAATTCCTGTTTTTATCCCGTTAGGGTGTAGGTATTGTGTAGGTTTTGTGTCACACCCCGATTTCCACGTGTCACCGGTGGGCCCGGTGGGGAGTTTCGTGATGTGGTTGGCAACATCATAGTCAAACAACACAATATATAAATGCACAGCGGAAGCAAAAGATAAATATTATTACATTCCGAATATAAAGTAATATCCAGTATTACAACGGAAAGTAAAGGATCCACAGGCGGATCTTAAAACATATCATTTGTTCAACAGACTTTAGACGCCTAGAACTTGCAAGATTCCTTATTAACGTCCTGAGCAGCTTCCAGCCTAATACGTACTTGTACCTGTCACTTAGACTTTTGAAAATACGTCAGTTTTCACTGGTAAACACACTCAACTGACTCATTTGAAAATGTGTATGAAAATTGGTTTAGGTGCACAAGGCACGAAAATATTTCGACACTTTGATTAGAATGCACAAAGGCAAAATTAATCTTTTATACTTGTATACTTGGGACAAATTATATTTCATGTTATTAGTTTTACATAACTTGCTCTACATGCGGGGCCCGAATCTATGCCGGTTCATGATTAACCGACACACCACTATTCCCCTATTGGGAATTCCATATTGGTATAAACATATGGCATCTGTCAGGTGTATGCCTACACCCCGTGCTTAGGTCGTGGCCATTGCAATTCATGAGTCAAGGATATCCAGGACACGGTCGCATTAATCCCCAATGTTTCAGTCAAGCAATACGAATTAAAACAGGTTATTTGGATTTCCCGACTCATTGGTCTTTGAATCCCATACCTGACCATGCGGTATTTATATTACGGTATCCCAAGCCCGTAATAGGGAAAATAAGTTAAGAGTATTTACCTGAGCTAGCTCCTGTCTTAAATAGCAGAAATTTATAACTCAGCCGTATTCACTTAAGTAAGCGTAGGTACAATTTACCGGAAAGCTCTAGTCTGGAATGATGGTATAAATAACTAATTAGAATGCTAACGGGTCTTTAATTAAGCCTAAGCTTAGACCGGTTAGTCTTACAGGAAGATACGGTTCGTACGCACGATTAAGCGAAGACCGGAATAGAATGTGATTTAAACCCGACATGTTCAGAGACTTGTCTTATATGGGTATTTCATACACATTCTGGATTTTGGGATAAAACCAATAAGGTTTGACCCGTTTCGGCTAATTTATGTAAACTTGTTACATAAACCTAACCGTACGCGTAATAAGCGTGACGGGTATTCATGAGAGCTATATACAGGTTTCCTAAGTTAAATTATGCCTCAAATATGTTGTGACATCAGTAAGATGTCTTTCATTATGCCCGAAACGTATTTAAACACAAACTAGGCCCCGTAGGGGTAGTTTGGTCATTTAAAAGGTTATAAAAGAGTTTAAGTATTTACCTGAGTTACAGGTCTGATATAATCAGCAAAAATACTTATTTTGATAAGTTATAACAGTAGGATAAAGTATATATGTGAATTTACCAATTATAACTAAACTATGCACCGTAGGGGCATTTTGGTAATTTCACATAAGCCGAAAAGCTCAAAACTGAAGTCTGAGTTAAACAACTTTTACTTACTGTTAAAACATTCTAAATTACCTAAAATATCAGTAGGTATCAACCCTTGTATGTCTAAAATAGTTCTAGTGCATATTATGCGTTAAAAACGCTTAGAAAGGCGATTAGGAGCCGTCTCCGGGTTATATACTTAAAGCTGATATTTTTATTATTCCAGAAGGCTTAAAATAATTTATTTATCATTTAAGATCAATAGTAAAAGGTTTGGAGTCGTTTAGATATGTAAAACTCATTTTATAGCCCGTAAGGGCAAAACCGACAATTACCGGATTAAGCCTACGACTATAAGTTATGCTCAGCCTAAAATTAATTAAAAATCTTTAAAAATCCCAAAATAATATATTACATCAGTGGGTAATAAGTTTGATATCAAAAATTAGGCTTAACTAGGCTATACGCTAATTATGCCGTTTAATTAACATAAAGCTTTAAATTTGCGATAATGAGCATAACTCTCAATCTATACCTCAAACTGATGTCAAACTTTGCATACAAGTTTATATATCAGTAACTAAGGTTTCTACACTTTTACTTTTTCATAAATCACGTTTTAAGGTGACAAGGGCATAATGGTCAACATATGAGCAATTAACGGAATCATGCGTATTAATCGGATAACTAATGAACCGAGGTGTATAATCACAGAGGGTTATACTAGCATGTAACCTGGTCCAAAAGAAGCTCTAAGGTATTTCTAAATCATACCTAAACGGGTCAGAACTGAAGTCAAAGCAAAAGTCAAAGCTTTGCGACTTTCGGTTCCGAACCGGGTCTAAACAGGAAATTGTCGGGTCGAACATGTTGAGACATGTTCTTACACTAATTACCAAGTTATAATAATGATCAAACAGGTTGCACGCCTTCTAGATTGCTAATTATGCGTTTTATGCTTCTGTTAACTTTTTCGGATTAAGTTTGACCCGACAAACGATATAGTTAGGATGGGAATCAGTGGGTGCCCTTTTAAGGGTTTATTGCCCACATAATTACCAACTTATAACTACTTTTGATTCAACAAATCACTGGACCATTAGCGATTAATCTTAAAGTCAACCGTTAATTACGACGGTTTGACTTTTAAGTTATAACTAAGCTAAAACTTAATTAGAAAAGGTTAAACATACTTACAAGTGTCTAATGGATGATTAGGAAGTCTTGGAATCAGCTTTGGAGTTCCAGAGATGATCAGAAGTGAGTGCAAGAATGTTTGCAAACTTGAAGGCCTTATATACTAGTTGTAATCACCATAACATGTTGACAACTAAGGCTACAAGTGACCACAATTGTCCCACAAGTGTCCCTGGGGTCTAGGAACATTTTAGGGGTCGCCCAATGGTGAGAAATACCATTGAGATCGGTCAAAATCGCGCAAAACAGGCTGCAACCAGTTTTCTGTTTGCTGGGCACTGCTTGCGCACCGTAACAAATATTTGTTGCGGTGCGCAAGCCTTTGGCAGAATGCAAAAGCTTGGCCTTTCAAGCATTCGAAAGGGCAACCGACTTATTTCTTACAATTTGACCCCTTCTTATTTACCTACAAGGGCTTTAGGACTTATACCCACTTTGCCAAGTCCCTGGACATTTCCGGTTAACCCGAAAAGTCATAACTTTCAACGTTAACGCTTTAACCCCTCGCACACGAATTTGATCATAACTTTCTCATACGATAACGAAACTTTATGAAATTTATATCGTGCATTCTAGTGAACATAATTAACCGTTACAAAGCTTCGGGTTTGTCAAAAGGTCACTCAGAGGTATAACTTAAACATGTTGACACATTTAACCCCTGTAGTTTGTAATCTCTCACTTTTAGCTTCGTATGATCCATGATTTATTCGTGTGATGGTATAAACATCATGTAGGGTTAATGCACAATATATTTATTCACTGTTGACATTTAGAACTCGTATATTCGCATACTTTCCATGATTGTCAACTTTAGTCCTTCCAGAGTATTCTTTTACACGTTCAAGCTTATGACACGTGTCAATACATTATAGGATGTGAATTTTCGAGGTGTTACATTTTGTGAAAACCGTAGTCGCCTGTCCAGCCGGATAGGCGGTTAATGTTTTGCCATTGTTGGCCTGTTACAATAGTTGCGTGTGGTCACCACTCTGTGTGGGTATCGCGAATGAAGATTTTGCCAATCTGTTTTTGTAGATACCGCAGAGTGGAACACGCATTTGTAATAGGAGTAAATAAACAATATTGCATTGAATCGTTTATTTATTTATTTGCAAATGGCCTGCGGCCCGATAGATTACATGGTAAATGTAAAAAACATGGCTTACATATAACAGCGTCGAAGCTGTTGTGCATTCCATGTGCGTGCGATAGTTTCGCCTTCTAATGTTTGCAGTTTATATGCGCCTTTGCCCAGGACCTCTTGGATGAGGTAGGGTCCTTCCCACTTGGGGGCGAGTTTCCCTGCGCGTTCCGCGTTAGATGCTTCATTGTCACGAAGGACGTAGTCTCCCGGATTGAAGGTACAAATGCGGACGCGTGCATTGTAGTACTTTTCGAGTTTGGTTTTATACTTGGCCTCATTGATGACAGCGTTTTCACGCCTTTCTTCCAGGAGGTCCAAGTCAACCCTGCGTTCCTCATTGTTATCTATCTTGTTGATAGCCAACATCCTAGGTGAAGGGAGGCCAACTTCTGCGGGGATCATCGCTTCAGTGCCATAGACTAGGCTGAAGGGCGTCTCACCGTTGCTTGTCTTTGGGCTTGTCCTGTGTGCCCATAAGATACTTGGGAGTTCATCAACCCAGCCGCGTCTGGCTGTTCCCAACCATGCTTTGATGCCTTCGACTAAGCTTTTATTGATACTCTCGACCTGGCCATTCCCTTGCGGATGCGCCACCGAGGAGAATATGTGTTCAATATTTAGCTCCTTCAGCCATTTTTGAAAGTCATCGGCAGCGAAGTTGGTACCGTTGTCGGTAATAATGCACATTGGTAGACCGAAACGGCAGATGATATGTTCCCAGACGAACTTCCGTGTTATCATAGCGGTGGTTGAGGCGAGCGGTTTTGCCTCTACCCATTTTGTAAAGTAGTCAACAGCCACTATGATAAACTTCACTGCACCTGGTGCGTCTGGAAATGGTCCTACCACATCGATTGCCCATTTTTTAAATGGCCACGCAGTGGTGATGGGGATCAGGTTATTCTTGGGGCGCAAGGTCTTGGGAGCATGCCGCTGACAATTGAAACACTTGCGCAAGACTTTAACTGCGTCCAGGTGCATGCCTGGCCAGTAGTACCCGACATTCATGATTTTGGCCACCACCATGCGTGGGCCTGCGTGTATGCCACATATTCCTTCGTGTATTTCTCTGATAAGGTATGTGGCATCTTGAGGGTCGACGCATCGTAGGAGTGGCCCAGGTATGATTTACGGTATAAGATATCGTCTCCCATTTGGTAATGACACGCTTTGTATTGTAGCTTGCGTGCCTCTGCCTTGCTTTCGGGAGTAACACCTGATTGTAAGTATGCAATGATCGGTGCCATCCAGGATGTTGTACCGTACTGGATGACATTGACTTGGCGCAGGGGTACTGAGGGATTTTGCAGAACCTTGATGCGTACCTCTTTTGCCAGGTGTTGGAAGCTGGTGGATGCAAGTTTTGATAGTGCATCCGCGGGTTTGTTATCACTCCTGTTGATATGGCGGATATTGAAGGAGGTGAACTTTGATTTCAGTTGCAAGGCTTGTTCGAGGTAGAGGATCATGATATCCCCTTTTGCGGCATAGTCACCGCGTAACTGCCCTGCAACCAATAGTGAGTCGACGTGTGCCTCCAAATGTTGGACGTCGAGTTTTACTGCCAGACGCAGCCCTGCCAGTAGAGCCTCATACTCTGCCTCGTTATTTGTGCTTTTGAAATCGAGGCGGATTGCATAGGTAAGCTCTTGGCCATCGGGGCTGACGAGTCGCAGACCTGCACCTGCACCATCTTCGTTGGATGCACCATCTGTATATAGTGCCCAAGTTTCTGCGGAGGATGGTGGTGATGCAGGGTTTTGCTCTTCTTCGCATTCTTGAATGCGATTTGCTGGTACTTCCGCAACGAAATCAGCTAAGACTTGGCCTTTGATTGCGGGGCGCGGCTTATAGTTCAGTGAAAGTGCGCCCAGCTCAATTGCCCATTTTGCTAATCGACCAGAGATGTCGGGTTTTGATAGGATCGGGCCGATCCTGTAGTTGGTTAGCACCGTAATGGCATGGTTTGCAAAATAACGTCGCAACCGTCTTGACGCGTGTACCAGTGCTAATACCAACTTCTCCATGATGGAGTATCTTGTCTCTGGGTCGTTCAGCATTTTGCTGATGTAATAGATGGGTGTTTGAACTCCTTCCCGCTCTACTATGAGTACTGCGCCTACCGCGTTGTCCGCAGCAGATAAGTACAAGATAAGTGGTTCATATTTGCGTGGTGCGGTTAGAGTTGGGAGTTGAATCAAACACTCTTTCATCTCTCGGAAAGCTTTTTCGGCCTCTGCGGTCCATTGGAATTGTTCCTTTTTTAAGCAGCTCCACAGGGTCTTGATGAAAGGGTAAGACTTAGCTGCATGGTTGGCTAAGAATCTATTCAGTGCGGCTAGCCTGCCGGCTAGTCGTTGCATTTCTTTCATCGTAGAAGCCTGTCACGGCCCCCGACCCGGTTTGACCCGTTTCAGGAGCCGCGGGACAGAAATCCCGTGGTATTTAATTAATTGAGTTTAACAGCGGAAGTTTAACATCAGGATCTTTTTAAAGCTGAAATATTTCCCGATTATTTTATTTCACAACGCGGGATAAAACCCCGGTAATTTACAATCATTTGATTTCACGAAGAAATCTTTTATTTTACAAAACATGTTTCTTTATTTTATACTGAGCCACTTCCTTTAAGCTTGTAGTGATGTATGGCACTTTTCCTGGTTCATAACAGGTCACCTGAAACATGTTTGAAAAAGGTTTTATCAGCGGGAAATACTGAGTGAATCATTCTATTTACATAAAATGATGCATAGTTATTAATTACAGCATAAGAGCGATTACAATGGCTTCTATCTTATTTTTATCTGGCGCCGTGTCACAATGGTGACGATGGTCATACCACTATTAGGTCAATGAACCTAAATAGTGATGATTATCCCTAGTAGGTCAATGAACCTAACTGGGAGAAAATTAGTAATGTGCACAATACCCCACTAGCCAGTGTTTCAAGATATCCACGACTTACTCCCTGTAATTATAACTTTTGAAAATAATTTGAGGTATTGTAAAATAGTTGATAAAAAGAGAATGACTCACATTGCAGATTTAATTTGAGCAGAGTCTAGCCTACTGATTAGCCTTTTTAACCTAAATTTAATAACAGGCACACAATTCTGGGTTAGTAATCAATACAGCATTTACGATAACTCACGAGATCAACCCTCACAACGAATGACAAAGTGCTATGCTTAAACATCCATCGAATTAACGACTAATGACAAAGCATCACCCTAATGTGGGTAGCACTTAAACAAACATTGAGTACATTGATCGATCGGAAAATGAATCGTAATAGCGATCGAGTTATTACCCTGATTGCGGCGTCGGTTAGTGATCCGTGTGTGGTAATTGTGGTAAACAGAACATATCTCGGTGCCTAAAACGAATTTCTTCGTCGAACGTACGCCAAATTTCAAGTGCCAATGTCTGCTATTTATAGTCGAATTTTCACCTTGCTTACGGACCGTAAGGGTTAACCCTTACGGTCCGTAAGGGACACCTCATGCTCCTAGTGTTGCCACGTGTGGGACTAGGCCTGATGACTTGACAGTTTTGAAATTTCGATTTTAGACAACGAGATTTTAAGATAATCGTCACTAGGGTTTACCCCCCCTGAGTTTTAGGGCCCTGATCCTGATTCCGATTGTTCTGAAAATTTTAGGGTTTGCGCAGAATCACTTGGGTGTCTCAATTAGGGTTTCCTATTGGACAAATTAATTTAATAATTAGGACTTTTTGATGAGAGTTGTTACATTCTCCCAACCTTAATAAAAATCTCGTCCTCGAGATTTACTGGAATAATTGAGAATACTTTCACTTCTTTTCTGATTCCATTTTCCAAGTGTATTAGGGTCCTATCTTTGAATCCCACTTTACTTAACACTAATCGTCTGTGTTTTGAGAATTTTGATCTTTCTATCTTCTATCTAAAGAGGTTTCTCTACAAATTTTAAATTTTTCGTTTACCTTTATATCGTGGAGAGGTACTACCAAAGATTCATCTTGATAGACATTTCTTGAGATTGGATACATGAAATACATCATGTACTCCAGCTAACTCTCCTGGTATTTGTAAACGATAAGCAACTGGTCCTATACGTTGGATCACTGGAAATGGTTCTATGTACCTTGGACTTAGCTTTCCTTTCTTACCGAATCTAACAACTCCTTTCCAAGGAGATACTTTCAATAGCATTTTGTCTCCAACTTGAAACTCCAACGGCTTTCGTCTATTATCTGTATAACTCTTTCGGCGATCTCTAGCCGTCTTCAGCCTTTCCTTCGTGATACTGAATATCACAGTCGTAGTTACTTAGGATTTTCATCCATCTCCTTTGCCTCATGTTTAATTCTTTTTGCCCAAATATATATATCTTAAATTCTTATGATCCGTATAGACAGTAAACTTACTTTCATACAGATAATGTCTCCAAATCTTAAGGGCAAAAATTATGGCTCCTAATTCTAAGTCATGAGTGGTATAGTTTTCTTCGTACTTTTTCAACTGTATTGAAGCATACGCAATTACCTTTTTGCGTTGCATTAACACACATCCAAATCCTAACTTTGAAGCATCACCGTATACTTTAAAATCTTCTGTTCCTTCTGGTAAGGCTAGGATTGGGGCATTGGTTAATTTCTATTTCAATATTCTAAAAGCTTCTTCTTGTTTAGGTCCCCAATTAAACTTAACTGTTTTATAGGTTAACTTAGTTAATGATATATCTATCTTGGAAAAATCCTTAATAAACCGTCTATAGTATCCGGCTAAACCTACAAAACTCCTAATTTCCATTGCGGATTGCGGAACCTTTCATTTGGTAATTGCTGCTATCTTATCAGGATCTACGTTAATATCTTCATGATTTACCATATGACCTAAAAATTGCACTTCTAGCAGCCAAAATTCATATTTCGAGAATTTGGCGTAAAGCTTCTCTTTTCTTAACAATGTTAAGAGTGCATGCAAGTGCTGACAATGTTCATCCTGACTTTTTGAATAAATAAGTATATCGTCGATGAAGACAATTACAAATTTATCCAAATATGGTTTACAGATCCTATTCATCATGTCCATGAATGCTGCAGGTGCATTCGTTAATCCGAAAGTCATGATTGTAAACTTGTAATAACCATACCTAATCCTGAAAGCAGTTTTAGGTATGTCTTCCTCATGTACTTTCAAATTGATGATATCCAGAACGTAAGTTGATCTTAGAAAAATATCTATCTCCCTGGAATTGATCGAATAGATCATCAATTCTAGGTAATGAGTATTGATTCTTAATTGTAACCTTATTCAATTTCCTATAATCAATACACATTCTCATCGAACCATCATTTTTCTTAACAACAACACTAGTGCCCCCCCTACGGAGATAAACTAGGTTGTATGAAACCTTTCCTTAATAATTCATTTAATTGCTTTTTCAGTTTTAATATTTCTGTGGGTGCTAACCGATAAGGTGCCTTGGCTATCGGTATAGTTCCTAGAATTAGATGAATCCTAAATTCTACCTCCCTATCTGATGGTAATCCTGGTAACTCTTCTGAGAATACATCTGGGTATTCTGAAACTACAGAAATTTCCTTAAGTTCTTTATCTTTAGTATTAATGATTACTGAAATCATATATACTATTCCTTGCTTTCGTTCATAATTAGCAACTTTCATTACTGATATGAACTTTATGGGTTTACATGGCTTATCTCCTGTAATCATTATTACTTCTCCAGTGGGTGCACAAATTTCTATGGAATTCTTATCACAGATAATTCGAGCATGGTTGTTTACTAACCAATCCATTCCTAACACAATATCGAATTCAACTAATTTCATAGATAATAGGGTTGCAGAAAATTTATGACTTAAAAGTTCGATTTCTACGTTTTGCAGAACCTTATTTATTTTAACTGAATTCCAATCTGTCGTTTCTACTGTAGAAATTTTCCTAATGCGGGTTAAAGGTAAGTTAAGAGTTTGGCAGAATAAAGTATTTATAATACTTTGGTTTGCACTAGAGTCAAATGCTACTTTTGTGTAAACGTTGTGAACTAAGAACATACCGGCTATCACATCTGGAATCATCTTGGCTTCTTGAGTAGTCAGCTGAAAGGCTCTTACATTCCTTTTTGCTCCTTCTGCAGGTTTGGCTTTATTGTCAGATGATTTGTTCAGTTTTGGACAATCTGGCCTAAGATGTCCAGCTTCTTCACAGTTGTAGCAGACTGAAAATTTCTTCCTCCTGCAGTCTTCTTCGTGATGCCCTGGAATTTTGCAAAAATTGCAATATCCTTTGCATCTTCCAAAATGCTTCATTTTACAAAAATTGCAAAATGGACTAGTGGTAGATAGCCCATTCCCTCTTTTCTTGAAATTGTTATGGTTACCCGGACGGAATTCTTGGGTAATCTTTTGGGCTACTTCCTTCCTTCTATTTTCTTCTCTTGTCCGTACTAGTTCGTCAGTCAGAGTATTGGCTAAATCCACCGCCTCATCAATCGTGCGAGGTTTCGCAGGCTTGACGATATTACGGATTTCGCCAATCAATCCCCAAATATAACGAGAAATAAGTACCGACTCTGGCGAAGCCAGGGTTGGTACCACTCGAGCATACTCGAAGAATGTCGAAGTATAACCGCGACAATCTACATCCACCATCCGGTGGGTTAGAAACTTATTTGTCATTTGTTCCTTTTCGTACTCGGGACAGAATTTTCTTTCTACAAAGCTCTTAAATTCTTCCCAGTTCATAGCATACGCCATCCTTCTTCCTTTTGCTTGTAACACCGTATTCCACCATTCTAGCGCCCCTTCTTTGAAAAGGTTTGACGCGTACATGACCTGATCATCCTGAGCACATTTACTTATGGCAATTACTGCCTCGGTTTTCTCTAACCAACGCAGTGCCGCAGTTGCTCCTTCATTGCCTGCAAACTCAGTGGGTTTACAAGCAAGAAATTCTTTGTAAGTGCAACCAGGCATTGCAGCTTTCCTTTTCTTAGGGAGCGGAGCTTGTCGTGGTTCATTATCATGATTAACATGATCATTGCCTCCGTTTACGCTATTACTGAAGTTATCTTCAGAAATACGTTTGCTAGGAACGATTTGTTGCGGTTCGATTGGATTTTTAACAGCAGCAACGATTGCTGGAATAGCGTTGGCTATCCCTTGAGCAACTATTTCTGGAATAGCGTTGGCTATCCCTTGAGCAACGATATTTTCTATATCCTGCCTAGTCATAAATTGATCCCCCGGTTGTTGCTCAAATTGATTAACCTCATTAACTGGTTCATTACCCACGTTTGCCATCTGGTATGAAATTTTTATTAGTATTAAATAAATAACAATTATACACAATATCATCATACAAATTTCACAATACACATATAGCCAAAACTATCGATTTCTCGATTCCTATTTTTATTTTATAGTATGCATCAATACATACTATTATCTTACAGAGTTTTATTGGTAGTGATTTTACAAACTGATTTTTACTATTACTATTATACAATTACAGTTCCATAATCCCCTATCCTTTGTCAGATGATATTCTAGTAACGGCGTTCCCACTCGTCGTATTTTCAGGAGATCTGTCCCCCAATCTCTTGGATCCTATTCTCAGCATCCATTAGTTCTTCACCAAAGTGGCGGAGTTCAGCCATATTCTCGTTACTCATTGGTGGATTTGGTAAAGGTTCTGGATTGAATTGAGGAAAAAGCTTATAGGGATGGTTTTGTAACTGTATTTCATTAGTCAACCATTCGTCTATTTGCGAGTGGATTGAAGGGTTTGGAATAGCTGGTTCTAAGTTCATTGGTAGTTGTGTTTCAAGAGAGTGAATAAAAAGATTTTCATTGACAGGCTTAATAATATTATAGCTTGCCATTATCAAATCTAGCTCTTCCTGAGATGGTAACCCCTCAATTTGTCTAGAGCTTTCCCCAATTTCTATTTTCTTAGGCTTGGGTTTCTCGAGAGTTAAAGCGTTGAATTCTATAGGTTCTTCTATGTCAGGTATATACCTATTGAAAATAAAAACACACTAAGTTTTATTTATTTGTAAACTTATTTATTTACTGAATAAGGTTTCTAGACTGTAGATAATAAAGGTGTTAAAACTTAAATTATTTAAGGATTTGCAATTAATTGCTACATTGGCTAGCATATAAAGATCTGTACATACTGTACACAATTAGTCAGATAATAAAACACATAATCACAAAATAGCAATTAATAAAAATTAAGTATTTTCTAAATACTTAATTGGCTTAAATCAGTGGCTCGATCAGTGGCTCTGATACCACCTTTTTTCTGTCACGGCCCCCGATCCGGTTTGACCCGTTTCAGGAGCCGCGGGACAGAAATCCCGTGGTATTTAATTAATTGAGTTTAACAGCGGAAGTTTAACATCAGGATCTTTTTAAAGCTGAAATATTTCCCGATTATTTTATTTCACAACGCGGGATAAAACCCCGGTAATTTACAATCATTTGATTTCATGAAGAAATCTTTTATTTTACAAAACATGTTTCTTTATTTTATACTGAGCCACTTCCTTTAAGCTTGTAGTGATATATGGCACTTTTCCTGGTTCATAACAGGTCACCTGAAACATGTTTGAAAAAGGTTTTATCAGCGGGAAATACTGAGTGAATCATTCTATTTACATAAAATGATGCATAGTTATTAATTGCAGCATAAGAGCGATTACAATGGCTTCTATCTTATTTTTATCTGGCGCCGTGTCACAATGGTGACGATGGTCATACCACTATTAGGTCAATGAACCTAAATAGTGATGATTATCCCTAGTAGGTCAATGAACCTAACTGGGAGAAAATTAGTAATGTGCACAATACCCCACTAGCCAGTGTTTCAAGATATCCACGACTTAGTCCCTGTAATTATAACTTTTGAAAATAATTTGAGGTATTGTAAAATAGTTGATAAAAAAAGAATGACTCACATTGCAGATTTAATTTGAGCAGAGTCTAGCCTACTGATTAGCCTTTTTAACCTAAATTTAATAACAGGCACACAATTCTGGGTTAGTAATCAATACAGCATTTACGATAACTCACGAGATCAACCCTCACAACGAATGACAAAGTGCTATGCTTAAACATCCATCGAATTAACGACTAATGACAAAGCATCACCCTAATGTGGGCAGCACTTAAACATCCATTGAGTACATTGATCGATCGGAAAATGAATCGTAATAGCGATCGAGTTATTACCCTGATTGCGGCGTCGATTAGTGATCCGTGTGTGTTAATTGTGGTAAACAGAACATATCTCGGTGCCTAAAACGAATTTCTTCGTCGAACGTACGCCAAATTTCAAGTGCCAATGTCTGCTATTTATAGTCGAATTTTCACCTTGCTTACGGACCGTAAGACTTAACCCTTACGGTCCGTAAGGGACACCTCATGCTCCTAGTGTTGCCACGTGTGGGACTAGGCCTGATGACTTGACAGTTTTGAAATTTCGATTTTAGACAACGAGATTTTAAGATAATCGTCACTAGGGTTTACCCCCCCTGAGTTTTAGGGGCCCTGATCCTGATTCCGATTGTTCTGAAAATTTTAGGGTTTGCGCAGAATCACTTGGGTGTCTCAATTAGGGTTTCCTATTGGACAAATTAATTTAATAATTAGGACTTTTTGATGAGAGTTGTTACAAAGGCGATGGCATGCGCTCTATCGCCTGAACTTTTTCCGGGTTTACCTAGAATCCATATTTGGTTATGATGAATCCAAGGAATTTGCCTTCTTCCATTCCAAACGAGCATTTCCCTGGGTTGAGCTTCATGTTGACGCTTCGCAGAGTTTGGAATGTCTTTTCGATATCGTTGAGCATGGTGTCTTCCTCCAGGCTCATGACGACCAGGTCGTCCATATAGATTTCGACACTTTTACTGATTTGACCGCGAAAAGTGTCGTTCATCTACTTTTGATAGGTTGCGCCCACGTTGCGCAACCCGAACGGCATTTTGGTGTAGCAGTAGTTCCCGGTAGGAGTGCGGAATGCCGTTTTATCTTCGTCCTCGATTGCCATTTGCACCTGGTGGTAGCCTTTGTAACAATCGAGGAAACACTTCCATCGAAATGGTGCGAGGTTATCGACCTTTTCGTCGATCTCCGGAAGTGCGTAACAATCCTTGGGGCAGGCTTTGTTAAGGTCTTTATAATCAACGCACATGCGCCAGCCCCCGGATGGTTTTTCTACCATGACTGGGTTTGACAACCAAGTTTGGTATTTAACTTCCCGCAGGATACCTGCGGAGAGCAGCTCTTGGACCTGCTCATGCATCGCCTGGTTTTTTGCTGATCCAAGGTGGCGTTGGTCTTGGATCACTGGCTTGATACCTGGCATGGTATTCAAGAAGTGTTGCTCGATTTCACGTGGTACGGTTTCCCCTGCAAATCCGGCCAACGGGTAGTCCACCGGCTGCAACCGATCTTTGTCTTCTTGATCGAATTGGTTGAAGCACTGCTCGTATATAATATCAGATGTACTGCCCGCGTCGATGAATAATCGCTCGGTGCAGTAGTGAGCCAGGTGGCCTGTGATAACCACGGCGCGCCTGTCGCGCGGTCCGCCTCGGACTTTTGGAAAGACAACTTGTTCGTCCTTCCAGTCATTGTCCGGTCTTCTTGCCGCCTGGCGCGGCCTTCCTCGCCCTCCATTGATCATGTGGGTTGAGGCCACGTACATGGTCCTTTTACCCATGGAGGTGCCCTCGTTGTGGGGAGTGATGCGCTTGGTAGGTTTTTGCACCCCTGTCAACAGGTGTTGCAGTTTCCCCTCCTATAGGGCTCGCTCAATCTCCAGTCGGAGACTGATTTAGCTGTTTGTTGTGTGGCCCGAGTCCTTGTGATACTCGTAATAGAGTGCGGGATCTTGGTTTTTCTTGGACTTCATCGGTTGGGCCGGTCGCAGGAATTGCGCGTCCGTAAGGAGGACGTCGCTTGGCGACTGATTGATCTCGGTCCAGCTACGGTCCCGAGACTCCTTATTTGACGCCCGATTTTCACGCTGAGCGTTGATTGTAGCCCTTGCGTCGGGCTGGTTGTTTCGCGGGACATATGGTCTGGAATCGCTGCCGCGATTCCATGTGTCCCGGTTGCGCTTGTTGTTGCGCTTGTGTTCTTGGTGGGAGGACTGGCCTTTCGTTTGGGGCTGTGCCTTTGATACGTGCGTCTTGAGGGAACGCTGGGTCTGGGCGTACGTCTTGACCGCAGCCATGACATCTTCCCATTTCTTCGTCTTTGCCGGAGATAGTCATAACCATTTGTTCGTCCTTTACGGCAACAATGAAATGGTTGCGTGCCATTTGGTCTGCCACATCGCCTATCTCCAGACATTCTTTGTTGTAACGGACAACGAATGCCTCAATCGATTTGTTGTCTCTGCACCAGATGTTCATGACGTCCATAGAATCGCGTTCATGACGTCGTTGTTGGCAAAAATGTGCGAGGAACTTTGCTTGCAAGTCCTCGAATGAGGTCAGTGACCCCGGTGGTAGAGAGTCGAACCATGCCCTGGCCAGACCTGTTAGGGTCTGTGGAAAAAATTGACACCACGTGGGTTCATCCCACCTGCCGTTGCACCCAGCGCCTGTGAAGATGTTCATGTGGTCATCTGGGTCGACCGAACCGTCGTATTTCCCAATGTTTAATGGGAATTTGGTGGTGGTGACATCGGCGTTGGTAATCTTCGGGACAAACTTGGAGTTTTCGGCCGCAGATTTCGGCCTGTAGGGTTGGCTCTGGTGGCGCTTTGCAGCGCGGAGGTATGTGGTGCGGGTTTGAGTGGGAGGAACATAATTGCGTCCTCCCAGTCTGCTGCTGGTAGCATGAGACTCTCCGCCGTATGTACCGTCGTCTGGGTCGGTATGGCCCTGCCCTTCATGGTGGGACTGAGGTCCCAGCTGGCTATGGATGCCGGGGCCATGGTGGGCTGTAGACTGTCGCCTAGTTTCGCCATGCGGGCCTAGGCGGCTATGTATATGGGCCCTGCGGCGAGACCCATACGAGGAATCGTCCTCATCAAGTGTGCGGACGTCGCAGTAAGAGGAACCGCGGTCTTCCTGCCTGCTTCTGGAGGCCGGATGTGTTGGGGCCCTACCGTCGTATTGTAAAATACGACCCGCAGGGGTATGCGGTGCTGGGGTAGGCCCCGCAGATACTTGCGCTTCAGCGCAGGCTCTGTTGTATGTTGCGGCCAGCAGAGCTTGTTGCTGGTCGTACCAGGTATGAAGGTTCATGCCTGGAGGTATCACAGAAGCGTACTGTGATAAATAGTGGCCGAACGTAAGGGATGCGCCCCCTTGCGTTGATGTGCCAACATGTTCAACATTTGGGGATATGGGAATAGTCCCCGTAGGCCCTGTGTTTACGGGGTCTAGGTTATCCCCGGTAGTGTTGTTTAGACGATTAGACATGGTTTTTCAGAAAGAAAAGGATGGTTGAAAAAAGTGCTAAGAGTAGCGGTGGGCGCCAATGATGAAACAATGGTTAACCGGGTGGGGTTAACTCACTGGTCTCGTCAAGTAGGGTTAATCCCTTCTTTCCGAGGATCGCTGGCTGGATCGTCCGCTGGTTGGTTCCCTGCACAAGGAAACAAGCCGTGACTCGTAACAAGGAGGATGGGGTGGGGGGTGCTCCTTGTTACCACTCTCCGGCGTGAGAATCAGTAGTTTGCTTGGGAAGCAAAGTGTGATAGTAGTAGTAGTGAGAGAGTTGAGAAGTGATACCTCAAACCTGGTTTGGGATGGGTATTTATAGCTAAGGAGTGAAGGAGGGTAGTTGAGTAGCTAGTCTGACATCGCACAATCCCTTGCAGGTGTGTCAGACCTGTCGGTTACAGTGGTGATGCCACGTCCTGCTGTGGTGTCAGACTGTTGCACACATGTGGGTTGATAGGCGACTGTTCTCAGTGCCACTTGCACTGAGTGTCAGACCTACTTGCCTTGTAGGCAGGATGCGGTGCCAGGCCGCATCGCTGCTTGCGGTAACTGATGTTGTTCCCACGTTCTTTGTTCTATCCAAGATGTATGCGGGATGCGGTGCCATGCCGCATCGCCGCTTAGTGACTGTTACTGTTGTCCAGATCCCTTGTCGTGACGAAAATGTTCATAGGATGCGGTGCCGGGCCGCATCGCTATGCGTAACATTTATTTCCGTACTTAAGGTAAGTCTTCTCATCACTGGACAGATTGGACCGCTGTGTTCGCGCGTGCCCGCACGGACACAGGTAAGTTTATTGCTGGTGGGGGTTTTTGATAAGGGTAATGGTCATTCGCGGTCATGCAGATACGAGATCTGGGACCATACCCCTTCACCGACCGAAGCCAAGAAATGCCAAGCTTCATACCACGGCTAGGATAAGCGTGCGACCGGTTGAAGGAAAGACCTTTATGGACCTATTCCCAAAACCAAACCTATTTAAACTTTTAACCAGACTTGCGGACAATGGCTTGACCGTTTACGGTCTAACTAAAAGTCAAAGCGTTTATCGTAAACACTTGAATTTTCGGCTTTTTAAGCCAAATAAAATGAACTAGTCACGAAAGGACACTTACAAGGTGTCCTAGGGACTGAAATAAACTCAGAAGGTGCTTCCCAAAATCTCAGGAACTCCCAATATGAGAAGTTGTAGAAAGAACAAGAAATGGTGCAAGTGATTCAAGTGAAATTCAGTACCTATTTATAGATTTTGTGATTTGTTTGGATGATGCCATGTGTTTAGGGAGTCTTTAGGATCATAACAAGTGTCTTTACAGCTGTTAACAATCAGTATACAGTCCATAGTTTGATAAAAATGGTTTGTGTGTAGTGTGGGCATCAAGAATTAACAAAACCATCAAAATGAAAGTTGTTTTGCTATTGTTCTGCTCGTTCGCGGCCCGCGTAGGCCTCAAGCCCGGCGGTCGCGACCCGCCACTCGCTCCAGCCCAGCCTATAAGTTTGGCCGATGTGCTGTTTTGGTCCCTGTCCACTTTTACACACTTTTATACTTTTAAAGTTTGCATTTTTGGCACAAGATTTGGTATATTTAATATGTTATGCTGATATAAGTTACAAAAGTGTTAGTGGCCCAACTCCGGCATACCTGGGACGAAGACCGAACATCACGAAGTTCCTGGTTCGTTTCAAAGGCCTCTCAAAGGCGTAGTTTCGCTAGTTGTCGCTTTTAGTCATTTTGGCGCACAATATTAAGCGTATCATCGTTCTATGGCATCAAAGCCTTAAACGGCTTAGATTAGGCACATCCGGGGGTATGAATGAGCTTAACGGAGTTCCTGGTTCTTTTAAAAGATCACCCTAAAGTGTAGTTTCGCGCGTTGACGCTTTTAACCCCTTAATTGCTAACTTGCGCGCATTATCGCGAAATGGCATAAAAACCTTATATGGCCAGTATTAGACACTCCTGAGGGTATGACCGATTATTCTGACACTCCAGTTCGCTTAAATGGTCATTCTAAGGTGTAGTTTTAGACGTTGACGCTTTTGGTCCCTCTAACGCGCAAATTTGCGCGTATTACCATTTTATTGCTTCAAAGCCCCGTGTTATCCATATTAGGCATTCTCGAGAGTATTATCAAACATCACGATGCCTCTGTTTACGCAAGTATGAATGAATAAACCTAACATGACCTCTCGTTCACGGGCAGTGTGTTACTCCTATAGCGCTATACATGTTAAGTGGAGGCTTGTACGAAGCTAATGACAAATTCATCACATAAGAATCACCCAGAAAACACGAATCAAGCATAACAAATGGTAAGCATGTATTGGATTGTTTGTTTATGTATTTGCATAAGAATATGTATACTAAGTGTGTTTTGTATATAAAAACATGTTACACCCAAAAGTGTGAAAACGGTAAAATGGGTCAAGTATACTCACAAAATTGCTAAGTCTTCTGATTATCCAAGTGTTGACGAGTGTAAGAGATTAGGAAGTTGAATGTGTTCGATTTGGAGTTTAAGAGATGTTACATATGGTTTAAGGATTTGGAGTTCGAGGACATGAAAATAAACATATGAAAAGTAATCACCTAGTCACATAATACTTGTTTGACACTATGAAACCCCAAGGGTTAGAATGTTTTCATGGGTTCAAATACCCATTAGAATCATAACAAGTTATTACGTCTTAGATGATGTAATCTAATACTTTGACAAATGAACACTAATCCATCATCAAAGGTTCGATTATTTGGATAATATATATATGTATTACATTGTGTCCATCATATCCTATAGGCCATGTAGGAGGTAGGAGGATAAATCCACCATTTAGGAACCTCTTTGTATCATAGAAGTCATGTAGGAGGTAGGAAGAACAAGTCTTCCATTTAGGTACCTCTTATGAACATTCAAGGAGGGTCATGAACATACAATAAGAAAGGAAATAATTACAACTAATCTAAGAAACCATCAAGTAATGTGTGGATTTTTAGTAGGATAGCCCAAGCTTGTCCTATAATCTCACAACCATCAAGCTTGAAGCTTGTTCAATACTTGTGGGTTAAAACCCTTTTGAAAACAGAAAGTTTAAAGGATTAAAACCTCTGAATTTGTATGTTACAACTTTGTTTTTAAGCACACTTAATCATAGTCTTGATTAGTGGCATAAGGACATAGGAATGTATGAAGAAAACATGAGTTTTCTTCCAAAACAAAAGGATAAAAATGAGCAGAATTATAGATGCACTTTGGACCTAAAAAATGGTGAGGTTTCACCTTAGTTTGCCCAATCAAACTTGTGAGAACCTTCCTAGAGGTTATCCAAGTGTTGTAGAAGAAGAAACAAGAAGAAAATTGAAGTGGAAATGAGTTAAAAGTCACTTTTTATGGCTAGAACTTCAAAAATGTGGCTGAAACTCAGCTGAGTTTGGGAGAGTTTTTGAAGTGTTTGGAGGCTTGAAAAAGTGGAATAAGGAGTGGGGGAATGTTTATTATATAGGGAAGGGATTAGGGTTTCAATGGGTTGGGCTTTGGAAGTGTTTAGTGGGCTGAATAACTCAAAACAAAATACTTAAGTGGGCTGATGCAAGGCTGTTAACAGCCCTATAATTTTTATTTTATTATTTTTTTAACATTAGAAAGTATATATTTTATGTTTAATAAAGTGTTACATGTTGTCTAGTATGTATGTAACTTGTAACAAGGTCCAAGATGCATAAATGACATCTTTTAATTTAGCAAAAAGTGTGATAACATAGGTGTGTATAACACATGAAATATAACAAGTATGTATGGTTTATAGTTTGGTATAATCAAGTAAAAAACATACAACTTAGTCATATAATCGAATCTATACTATATAATAAAAGAAACCACTTTAGGGACACTTGTCATCATATTAGGTCATCTCTTATAGATAATCATCCTACTAAATATTATTTTATTTAATAATATATATTATTAATAATCCTTCTACTAAATACTATTAGTTTAATATCTTATGTATAATTATTATTTGAGTAAATTGCCATTTTAGTCCCTGAGGTTTGTTCACTTTTGCCACATTAATAAAAAAACTCAAACTTTTTAAATCTGGGTCCATGTGGTTTCACTTTTATTGTCATTTTGATCAAAAAATGAAATCAACTGATATTTGGCTAATAAAATTATGTTATTTTGTCAATTTCCTCAGGGACAAAACGGTTAATATAATTTTATTATAACACATTATTAATTAAATTAATGAAATCAGCTGATATTTGACCATTTTCCTCTGGGGAAAAGGACAAAATAAAAGGATTCTATTAGCCAAATATCAACTGATTTCATTTTTGGGCCAAAATGACAATAAAAGTGAAACCACGGGGACCCAGATTTAAAAAGTTTGAGTTTTGGACTAAAGTGGCAAAAGTGACCAAACCTTAGGGATCAAAATGACAGTTTACTCTTATTATTTAGTTTAATCACCTTCTCATTTATAATATTATTTATTTGAATTAATTATATTTGAACGTTTTGTTTAGTTTGGTATCAAATAAATTTGACGAAACTTAAAATAAAATTAACTAATATTATTTATCATTTATACATTTACAGAGCTTTAAATAAAATGTTAAATTTATTGAGACTTCGTTAACAAATGTTGCAACAACAGAATAATGTTTTTATATCACGAAAACCAAACTTTGTATTATTATATTAAATATTTTTATTTTCACTATACAAAATTACATTTACTCGACCCATGTAACACATGAGGTTTTTTAAGATATAACTTTTTATTATTTGATATATAAAATTAGATTTATTCAATTCGTAAAATACACGGGGGTTTTTTAAGGATATATATTTTTAATTATTTAGTACAGAAAATTACATTTATTCAAACCGTGTAATGAGCATATTTTTAAAGATGGAGTTTTTTTATTGTTTCGTATATAAAATTACATTTATTCAACCGTGTAATAAATGAGGTTTTTTAAAGATGTATTATTTTATTATTTGGTAAACAATATTACATTTATTCAACCCGTGTAATACACGTGGTTTTAAAGATATAACTTTTTTATTTGGTATATAAAATTACATTTATTCAACCCGTACAATATGATTCTTATGGATATAACTTTTTTATTATTTAATATATAAAATTATATTTATTCAACCCGTAAAATAAATGAGAATTTTAAAGATATATTGTTTTATTATTTAGTATATAAAATTTATTTATTCAACCCCGTGTAATACACGGGGTTATAACCTAGTAACCAACTGTTTGAATGTATGGAGATTTAAGGATTACGAATACACAATGATCGTGTACGAGTTAAACTTATGTCTATGAGAATTACGAGTCATGTAACAAATGAATGCACGTATCAATGTAGAAGATTAATTTTATTACGATCAAAGTCTCGGATACGATTACGAGGAATACAAGTTTCCAAAAATAGAAACGCACGGCAAGCTTTCTAATTAAGGAAAGTTACGAAAAAGCAGGGCGTTACAGTCTCCCCTCCTTTAGAAAATTTCGTCCAAAAATTTATTTAAGAAGAAGACTTTGAAAGGCGTTTTGGCTAAAATAATGATCATCAAAATTCAAGACTTGGAAGTTTTTGAAATATTTGAAAAGTATGAAATTTTGAGGAACGAAAAGATGGGTTTGTAAACAGAGTTCGTTTGATTAGAAGGATTTGAAGCATTGGGCATAAGCAAAGCGCGCATGTGTGCGTATAGGCAAAATGAGTTTAAACAAGTTTGAATAATTCGAGAGGTATTTTAAACGATAATACTTACAAAGAAAGTTTTCGTATAAAGTGGTATGTATTTTGATGAAAGGTGTGGTCACACGGTAGTTTACATGGAAAGTTTAAGGATAGTGTTAAATCACACATTTGTAGAAAATCGTTTATTGAGAGAAACGAGAAGGTTTGGCATTTTAAATAAAACAATTTTGGAGGCAATGACCAACTACGTGTGTTTACACATAAACAAGAGTGGAAGTTAGTTTAAAAGCAAGGAAGAATTTTAGGATTCGAACGTTTAAACCGATTGATTGTAAACGAGGTTTGTATAACAGACAACGGATAACGGGGAATAATGGAGGTATGAGAGTGAACGATTGGTCTAATAAACGAATGGGAGTATAAGGATGTTATGTGTATTGTACAAACGAAGGTGGTGTGTTAAGAATGAAGTCTCATCGAGGATAATCATATATAATGCGTCTGCGAGTTGTTAAAGTTTGTATCAGGTTTAAAAGGTCTGCAAAACACTGAATTTCTCATGGAACGTTTTACGAAAGTTTGGTAGCATGGTGAAAACACTTATATATAGGAAGTAGCAGCGGCATATCCACCTAGTTTTGACCACGTTACGTCCGTTTCGTTATTTGCATCATGTTATGTTCCATGTCTTACCATACACAGTAGTACACTCTATGGTCCTCATACGCCTATCACTATAATCCCCTGTGCACCTGTGATTATATTGATCGTCGCATGATCCGCATAGCTTGTACTAGTTGTGTATGAATCAGGGTATACATAATTTGAAAATAAAAATGAGTACGTATAAGAATGTATATTTACGTTTTAGTATGTATGAGACCAACGTAAGCGAATCCCTCGGGTTTCGCTCGCACACGGGTACGAATGTATGAATTATGAGTATGAATAAAAGTATGAGCATAAGTATAAGTTTAAGTATGAATACGCATGTGAGTAAAAGTATGAACATAAAACGTATGGGTATGGATACGAATATGCGTACAAATATGAGCATAAAACGTATGGGTATGAATATGAATATGAATATGAGTATAAGTATAAACACAAAACGTATTGTTATGAGTATGAGTATGAGTGCAAGTACGAATAACAATGATTGCATATATAGTATTATTTGAAACATAACGAATTTAAGCATATAAAAACGATCAAAAGGTTGAGTATGTAAAAACGAATGGTTTAAGTGAAATTATCATGAGATATTGACTAAAACATGTACGATGATATGCACGTATAGTTGTTTGAGCAAAACGTTGAGTTTATCAAATCAAAATAGATTGAGTTTGACTTGTAATGTAGAATCTAGTTTGTGGATTTCAAAAGTATGTAAAGCATCTATTGATTATGTGAGATGTACTTTGTAAAAGAACGGAAATGCTACTCTTGTTTTAAAAGAATTTACGTACGTTGAAAATTGTCGGTTCCTATGAAGTTTTCTTGCCCACGTGTTTTGAATTTAAATGACATATTGAGCGGTGTATAAAAAGTTCTTTGTGAATAATAAGTTTGCATCATTTCAAAGGATCTTGCATTAAATAAGAAATTTAAAATTTGGAAGTTCTCGTGAAAAAGTTGTTTCTTAAAAGAAATTTAGCATAATGAACTTAGTGATCGTTGAAAAGTGTTTTAGTAAAATTATTTATGAACATTGAAAGTAGTTTAGTAAAACGATCCTGTAATAACTATAAGATCTCATAGGAATGTGAGATAAGTTGGTTTGATTTTCGATTGAGGATGAAAGTCCTTCATATAATGATACAATGTGAGTGCGTTTTAGTGATTAAGTCGAGTATGAAATTTGTGGGCAAGAGATTCATTAGACCGCTTAAGTTGATGGGTAGCATTTAGTTGTATTTTGAAAATCGGGAAGCAAAACGTTGGTGGTATGACTAAGTATTTCGCGTATTGGATTTAGGTGAAATCGATTATGGGATAAGGAATAGGTTTGATAAAACAATGAATTTTGAAATTTGCATAAGTAGGGATTTTGACAAACGATAAACGATTTAGGTATAAAACTTGATCGTGTTTGCATAATAAAGTATTTTTGAAGGAAAATTTTGGTAACGACCACCTAGATAAGGGAAACACCCCTAACCCGTTGGTGAGGTCGTTTTAAGAAAAGAGAGGAGCGGAGTTAATCGTCAAGGTAAGGAAATCACTCATATCTTGATGATATGTCACCATTTTGGTGTTACAAGGAATGTAAATAAAATTTGAGTGTAGTTTTGAAATCATGCATGTGTATCACGTATAAATGTATTAGGAGATTTAGTATAATGTGTGTGTGAGGAAATAATCTCAAAAATAGATTTGAATTTGAAAGATTGCATCGCATAAGATTGATAATAGAAAAATATAGGTTTGGTTAAACTTGGATGGTTCCTAAACGGAACTTTGACTAACCAAAGTGGTCGAAAAGTCTTTTGAATTTAAGAAGCATGCTTTGGCCTAATAGGTGAAATACTCTCACCGACACGTCGGTTAACGGTATTCACCCTTCCGGTTACTACATGTCCCAATTCAATCAAAAATTCGAGACTTGGCGGGATTTATAAAAATCAAGGAGTGGGACTAGTCGACAAGATGCGGGTTTCACCCATAACTTGACGATTTCGTACCCTAAGTATGGTTGGTACTCGTCGGGTCAAATTTTAATTTCGACACGTTGACGAGGGTCCACTAGAATTTGAAATTGAAATTCTTCATCAAGATGAGGACTTCACTCCTAACTTGATGACGAATCTCAAGTAAAAAGAATATGTAGATTGAGACTCGTTCACCAAATTGTGGGTTTCACGCCTATTTTGGTGAAGTTGTCTCGTTTGTATAATACGAGTGTTTGCGGATTTAGAATAGTCGAGTAAAATGTATGAGGAAAAGCGTATGTTGAAGATTAAACAAACAAGTATAAACATATCAAGAATGGCACATAAAAAAAAGAAATATTAAAACAAATATTAACACATAATGAAACATGTATTAACACATAAGAATAGCATGTCAAGTATGATACATAAGGATAAAACAATATATATGTTTAAAGGGCTCAAAGAGAATAAATAAGAAACACATAAAGTGGCATCATGTCGTTTCAAGCAAAATATAAGAATAAGGCTCTAAAACTATAACAACCCTCCTGAATATTTTTTACGCTCTAATATATTTTAAAATATCCCTATATGTCTCAAAATATACCCCATATGTGAAAACCGAGCCCAAAATACGATATAACATTAAAAATAAAATAAAACAAAGTTTTTGTGTCGCTCGCGGGCCGCGTAAGACCACACTTGGGTCTACGCGGGGTGCGACAGCCCTACAACGAGGCGCATCCCTGAGCTGACATGTGTCAGCTCCGTGTCAACCCTAGTTCGACGAATCAGCAACCCTAGCTGCTACATCCCTACTACGCGGGCCGCGTAAGCCTTAGCTTACTCTTAAGCGGGTCGTGAGAAACTCGAATTACAGCCTTATAAATTGAGGGCATCGGCTTCAGTTTCCGATCGTTCATTTTCGCTTTCTCTCTCTAAATTTCTGAATAGTAGGCATAATTATCGGGTATAATACCCCCCCTAATTAACGAAGTTCTGCCCCGATGTAAGTATTATAACCCCGGTTACGTATTAGATACGCTGCCCGATTGATCCAGGGTTCCGTAACGGTTGTCGAGGTTCTGCCCGACGTAGTCGTTGGAATGCCGTCTCGGGGAGGGTATTACTAATGTAAATATTAAGGGTTATTATACTAACACCTGTGTATTTGTGTAAATTATAGATAATCACCAGGAAACCCTTACAGAAAACCTAAGATAGCAATGTGAGTAATCCTCTTTTTGTGTAAACCTTTTTGTGAGTAATCTCCTTTTTGTAAATTGTTTTTACAAAACCTTAAATGTTTATCAATGTGATTAAGCAGTGATTGAGTCTTTGTAGTTCTTCAATTACTGCCGGTATGTTGGGGTTTTGTATACAAAATGTGGAACACGTTACCATTGGACAACGAGATAGCCAATGTGTAATATGACCCACCAGTCAGGATTGACAATATTGAATGAGTAATTGTGTAGAAATAAACAATGTGATAGCTCTCAATACTGTTAAAGGATAAAACTCTTCTTGATTAAACTGGGATTCACTCACCAGTATTTCTCACTGACAAAATATTTTTAAACGCGTTTCAGGTAACAAAATGTGAAAGCCAACTAGAAGCCAGCTGGACAGCACTGAAGGCTTGGAAAAGTGGCTATAAAAGTTACCTAAATAAAAGAAGATGTTTTATTCAATAAAATAGGGATTTTTCCTAAGAAAATGGTTGTAATGAAAACTTGAGTTTTATCCCAATATGTTTAATATTATAAAAGTGTGGTATTTACTCTGATAAAATTATTTCCTAACTACGGTCCTGATGAGAATTTCCGCTGCCAAATTAATAAACACTGATACCACCAAAACTGGTCTCGTGGCCGCCCGTTCCCGGGACAGATAGGGGACGTGGGTTGCGACAGAAGGTGGTATCAGAGCTAAGCCACTGATTCAGCCACAGAAGTGTTCTGCTGACACCAAAATATCATTTAAATTGTTAGGAAATTAATTATGGAAATACGTGCATATCTGTATTTTACTATTGTGTGTTATTTGACTATTTGTTAGTTTACAGTATGAGTGATCAAGGACCCTCAGACGTTTATCGTCAGTTGTCCGATTCACCTAGGAGTGAAGGTACTTCTTCACAGCCTGCCCTCTCTGGGTATTCAGCTGACCAGGAAGAAGGGATGTTTGTCTTTAAGGCTCAGTCTGAAGAGCCATTCCCTCAGAAAAAGAGAGGATGGTTCAGTAAGGGAGCATTCGAGCGTAGGAAAAGAATGAGAAAGTTGCAACCGCAGAGAGTCCTAGCAGCCGCTAAGCAAGAGTCAGATGCCCATACACAGGATATGCTTAATAGAAGCCTAGCCAATTTTCATATCCTAGCAACAACAGCTGCCGGCCCAAATTTGGAGCAACTAGTAGCCCCACAACCCTTACCTTTGTTCCCCACCCAGCCGATGGAGAAAGAAAACAACCCCGAAAACCAAGTCTAAATGCATGATTTCAACCCTGAGGAGATACCTAGGATACCAGCCCCTAATCCCTTACACTGTGTTCCCGAGTTAAGTTAAAGAGAGAAAAGAAATGATTCTCTCCTTTTCTTTTCTTTCTCTCCGTTTCTTTTCAAATTGGAAAGATTAATTTTAGGCAAAAAAATCTCTAATTTTCTCTTCTTTTCTCTCTTTTAATGAAACTCTGGAACACAACTAAAAATTATTTCTTTCCAAATCTTTTCTTTTCTCTCATTTAGTGAAACTCGGGAACACAGTGTTAGACCCGGATTATGATCCATGGTTCGATGATCATAGGGATTATGTGCCACGCTACCACCTAAACGACGAACCCCTGCCAAACCTAGCAGTCTATCCAGGTCTGGACCCTCTAGATCCCTACTACGATAACGATGAATACATTAGGGGGATCTTAGAGAATCCGTACCCTCAGGAGGAGCCCATGCCCCAGTACCCAGACCCAGTACCAGCACCTGCACCCCCAATGAGTGCAGATAATGTGCACGAGCTCCGAACTTTCGGAGAAGAAATTTTAGAAAGTAGTGAGAGGATGAGGCAGGTAGGAGAGTGACTCGTCTGGAAGTACGATGAGCGCAATATGGATTACTGGATGAATCAAGATCAATGAAGGAGATGGTGGAGTTGGTAATAATAATAATAATATAATAATATATAATATGTTTGTATGAAAAAAAATATATAATATATATGTGTAATAATAATATATGTTGTAGTATAGACCACCTTGTGGTTAGCGATGCATAGTAGTATTGTAAATTTTAATTCCAGTCTTAGTGTGTATTAGACGCATACTATATAAGAAAGAGTAAAGTCGCAATGCTCGACGCTTTTGGCCAATATGTGTGTTATGTGGTTGTTGCCTAAATTATTAATTATTTTGTGATATTAATAATTGGTAAACGTTTAAAATTCAGATGGACGACGAAGTAAACCAGGAAAACCAGAATAATGATAACCAGAGTAACATTAACTTGGATAATGAGAACCCGAACAACAACAATAATGGAAACCAAGTGGATAACCGAGCCATGCAGCATATAGTGGCACAAGGGATAATAGATGAGATGCCATATATTATCAAAACGGTTAAGGAAGCAGAAAATAAAAGTAAACATGATAGTAAACGACCCTCTGAACCTGAAAACATCGTAAACAATGGACCCGTACTTCAAGTGCCCATTCCCAAAAGAAGAAGAACCGTGTCTTACGGTTGTTCTTATAAAGAATTCTGTTCTTGTAAACCAATGGAATTCTCGGGCAATGAAGGGGCCGTTGCATCTCTACGCTGGATAGAAAAGACTGAAGCAGTCTTAAGAATAAGTAAATGCGCGGAAGAGGATAAGATAATGTTTGCTTCCAATCTGTTTAAGAATTCAGCACTAGAATGGTGGAACACTATCCTCCAGTCTAGGGGAAGTGATAGAACTTACAATATGGAATAGGAGGAGTTTAAAAACATGGTAGAAAGGAAATTATGTCCTCCTAATGAAAAAGAACAGATAGCAACCAAATTCCTAAATCTTAGGATGACTGGAGTAGATAGTAAGGGTTATACTACATTATTCCTTTGAATATGCTAGAATAGTACCAACCCTTGCATCACCTGAACCAGTTTTAATCTCCCGTTACATCTGGGGATTAATTGGGGAGATTAGGCATGTAGTCAAGGCAGCTAGACCTCAAACCATAGAAGAAGCGATAGAACTAGCCAACACCTTGACAGATGAATTAGTCCGTACACGAGAAGAGGATCAAAGGAGGAACCTAACCCAGAAGCTTACCCAAGAATTCCGTTCTGGAAATTCTAACCGTGGGAGAAATGTAGGTTCTACCTCCGTACCCTACTGCAAGTATTGCAAAAGGAAGCATTCCGGAAGACGCTCTATATACTGTAACTTTTGCAAAATATCTGGACACAAGGAGGAAGATTGCAGGAAAAAGCCTAACAATAGGATATGCTACAACTGCGGAGAACAAGGTCATATCAAGCCTAATTGTCCAAAGCTAGCTCCAGCTACGAATGCCAAGAATACTAAAAATGCTAGAGCATTTGTTCTGACTGCTGAAGAAGAAAAGATGATCCCGGATGTGATCACCGGTACGTTTTTAGTTAATGATGTTTTTGCTAAAGTATTATTTGACTCTGGTGCGAGCCAAAGGTTTATTAATACTTCATTTTGCAAACTTCTTAATCAATCATTAACTAAACTTCCACAAGAATGTCTAGTAGAGACAGCAAATGGGGAAACTATTAAGATTTCTGAAATCTTGCAGGGAGCAAGAATAGAAATTTTAAAGCAGAAATTTATTGCAAACCTTTACCCCATGAATCTGGCAGGATTTGATGTTGTGTTAGGAATGGATTGGTTAATAGCCAATAAAGCCAGTATTTTATGTGATCAAAAGTCAATTCAAGTAAATTCACCAAGGGGTGAAAAGATCACAATTAAAGGAAATAAAACCTTTAGATCCACAAAATTGATCTTTATGATGAAAACGGCAGGTTATATAAGAAAAGCATCATTAGTGTATTTGATTTCTATAATCACTAACACTAAAGGAAAAGAATTAAAGGATATTCCAGTAGTATCCCAGTTTTCAGATGTATTTCCAGAAGAGCTACCAGGGCAACCTCCAGACAGGGAAGTTGAATTTAGAATCCACTTAATACCAGGAACCGCACCAATTGCCAAAGCACATTTCCGTTTGGCATCCACAGAAATGCAGGAACTAAAGAAACAATTAGATGAATTATTGGAAAAGGGATTCACACAACCAAGCTCATCGCCATGGGGAGCACCGATTTTATTCGTTAAAAAGAAGGACGGATCAATGCGTATGTGCATTGACTACCGTGAATTGAATAAAGTCACGATTAAGAATCGGTATCCATTACCAAGAATCGACGATCTGTTCGATCAGTTGCAAGGAGTACGATTTTTCTCTAAAATCGATTTAAGGTCAGGATATCATCAATTAAAGGTACAGGAAGAGGACATTCCTAAGACCGCTTTCAGAACAAGGTATGTCCATTATGAATTTACTGTCATGCCATTTGGTTTAACCAATGCCCCAGCTACATTCATGGACATGATGAACCGAATATGTAAGCCATATTTGGATAAATTCATAATTGTCTTTATAGATGATATTCTTATTTATTCCGAGAGCAAAGAGGAACATGCAGCGCATCTACACGCACTTCTAAGTTTATTGAGAAAAGAAAAGTTTTATGCTAAGTTTTCAAAGTGTGAGTTTTGGTTAGAACAGGTACAATTTCTTGGACATTTAGTGAATCATGAAGGAATTCATGTAGATCCCACCAAAATCGAGGCGATAACCAAGTGGAAAACCCCCGAGTCACCAACCGAGGTTAGAAGTTTCTTAGGATTGGCCGGTTATTATAGAAGATTTATTCGAGATTTTTCTAGAATAGTCATTCCCTTAACTGAGTTAACCTGTAAATCCGTTAAGTTTGAATGGGGGCCAAAACAAGAAGAAGCATTTAAAATTCTTAAGCAAAGATTAACCCACGCACCCATACTAGCGTTACCAGAAGGAACTGAAGATTTTGTAATCTATTGTGACGCTTCTAAATTAGGTTATGGATGTGTATTAATGCAACGTCAAAAGGTTATAGCTTACGCCTCTAGACAACTTAAGAATCATGAAGAGAATTATTCATCCCATGATCTAGGTTAGGAGCTATAATTTTTGCCCTTAAAATTTGGAGACATTACCTTTACGGTAGTAAGTTTACCATATTCACCGACCATAAGAGTTTAAGGTATGTTTTTGGGCAAAAGGAGTTGAATATGAGACAAAGACGCTGGATGGAGATACTTAGTGATTATGATTGTAATTGTAATATCTAGTATCATGCAGGAAAAGCAAATGTAGTTGCTGATGCTTTAAGTCGAAAGTATCATGAAAAGCCAAAAAGAGTACGTTATCTTAAATTAAATCTACAAGTAGATTTAAATGATCAGATTAGAAAAGCACAAGAATCAATAATCAAGGATGATACTGAAAAGTTGAAAGGAATGATTAAGGAATTAGAACAAGGAACAGATGGAATTTGGAGATTCCATAAGAAAAGGATGTGGATACCTAAATTAGGAAACCTACGCCACCGTATATTAGAAGAAGCCCATAAGTCTAAGTATACGATGCATCCTGGAAGTGATAAAATGTATCAGGACTTAAGGAAGAATTTTTGGTGGATAGGAATGAAAAAGCATATAGCAGCATATGTTGCAAAATGTTTAACTTGTTCACAAGTCAAAGCTGAACATCAGAAACCCTCAGGTTTATTGCAACAGTTAGAAATGCCAGTTTGGAAATGGGAATTGATAACAATGGATTTTGTTACTAAATTACCCAAAACCAGAAAAGGTAATGATACAATCTAGGTGATTGTAGACAGGCTAAGCAAGTCAGCTCATTTCTTACCAATGAAGAAAACTTTCAGTATGGAACAGTTAGCTAAATTATATGTAAATGAAATAGTTTCATTATATGGAATTCCTCTATCAATTGTTTCTGACAGAGATAGTCGCTTTACCTCTCATTTTTGGACAAGTTTCCAAAAAGCAATGGGAACCAAGTTGAATCTAAGCACCGCTTATCATCCTCAAACGGACGGACAAAGCGAAAGGACAATTCAGATAATGGAAGACATGCTTAGAGCTTGTGTAATTGATTTCGGAGGTAATTGGGACGGTCATTTACCATTGATAGAATTTTCTTATAATAACAATTATCACACAAGTATCAATGCTGCACCATTCGAAGCACGTTATGGACGAAAGTGCCGAACGCCAGTCTGTTGGGCAGAAATTGGAGAAACGCAACTACCTGGACCTGAGATAGTACAAGAAACAACAGACAAGATCATTCAAGTCAAGGAACGACTGAAAGCAGCACGTGATCGACAAAAAAGTTATGCTGATAACAGACGAAAGCCATTGGAATTTCAAGTAGGAGATAAAGTGTTATTGAAAGTCTCTCTTTGGAAAGGAGTGGTAAGATTCATCAAAAGGGGAAAGCTAAGCCCCAGGTATGTTGGACCTTTTGAGATTATTAAAAGAATAGGACTTGTAGCCTATCAGCTACAACTGCCAGAGGAAATGGCAGGAATACATGATGTCTTTCATGTATCTAATCTCAAGAAATGTTTAGCTGATGAATCACTCGTAGTACCTCTTAAGGACATAGAGGTAAATGAACAGTTAAAGTTTGTAGAAAGACCTCTACAGATTGAAGACAGGAAAGTTAAGAACCTCAAGCACAAGAGTTTAGTTCTGGCCAAAGTGAAATGGGACTCCAAAAGAGGACCAGAATACACATGGGAGCTTGAATCAGAAATGCAAAGGAAATATCCGCACCTATTCCAGTAGATCTTGAGGACGAGCTCTAAAACAAGGTGTGGAGGATATAACAACCCTCCTGAATATTTTTGACGCCCTAATATATTTTAAAATATCCCTATATGTCTCAAAATATACCCCGTATGTGAAAACCGAGCCCAAAATACGTATAACATTAAAAATAAAATAAAAACAAAGTTTTTGTGTCGCTCGCGGGCCGCGTAAGACCACACCTGGGTCTACGCGGGGCGCGACAGCCCTACAACGAGGTGCATCCCTGAGCCGACACGTGTCAACTCCGTGTCAACCCTAGTTCGACGAATCAGCAACCCTAGCTGCTACACCCCTACTACGCGGTCCGCGTAAGCCTTAGCTTACTCTTACGTGGGCCGCGAGAAACTCGAATTACAGCCCTATAAATTGAGGGCATCGGCTTCAGTTTCCGATCGTTCATTTTCGCTTTCTCTCTCTAAATTTCTGAATAGTAGGCATAATTATCGGGTATAATACCCCCTAATTAATGAAGTTCTGCCCCGATGTAAGTATTATAACCCCGGTTACGTATTAGATACGCTGCCCGATTGATCCAGGGTTCCGTAACGGCTGTCGAGGTTCTGCCCGACGTAGTCGTTGGAATGCCGTCTCGGGGAGGGTCTTACTAATGTAAATATTAAGGGTTATTATACTAACACGTGTGCATTTGTGTAAATTATAGATAATCACCAGGAAACCCTTACAGAAAACCTAAGACTGCAATGTGAGTAATTCTCTTTTTGTGTAAACCTTTTTGTGAGTAATCTCCTTTTTGTAAATTGTTTTTACAAAACCTTAAATGTTTTACAATGTGATTAAGCAGTGATTGAGTCTTTGTAGTTCTTCAATTACTGCGGGTATGTTGGGGATTTGTATACAAAATATGGAACACGTTACCATTGGACAACGAGATAGCCAATGTGTAATATGATCCACCAGCCAAGATTGACATTACTGAATGAGTAATTGTGTAGAAATAAACAATGTGATAGCTCTCAATACTATTAAAGGATAAAACTCTTCTTGATTAAACTGGGATTCACTCACCAGTATTTCCCACTGACAAAATGTTTTTAAACGCGTTTCAGGTAACAAAATGTGAAAGCCAACTAGAAGCCAGCTGGACAGCACTGAAGGCTTGGAAAAGTGGCTATAAAAGTTACCTAAATAAAAGAAGATGTTTTATTCAATAAAATAGGGATTTTTCCTACGAAAATGGTTGTAATGAAAACTTGGGTTTTATCCCAATATGTTTAATATTATAAAAGTGTGGTATTTACACTGAAAAAATTATTTCCTAACTACGGTCCTGATGAGAATTTCCGCTACCAAATTAATAAACACCGATACCACCAAAACTGGTCTCGCGGCCGCCCGTTCCCGGGACATATAGGGGACGTGGGTTGCGACAAAAACTATAGACTAGGTAAAAGCATTCCTACTTTTCCTAATTCCCTATAGTTATGGCTCTGATACCAATCTATCACACCCCAACCGATGGCGGAAACATCGGAGTGAGACGAAATAGATTACAAGAGACTTCATAACACTATTTGTGACAAGTATTTAAGTAATAAATTTTCATTTCATTTCTAAAGAGTCAATTACAAGGATTTGAAACAATTACAACATGAATGATGAAATACAATACAATAAGAATACAAATTAAAGTGTGTATCTAAGCATCCTACTAGATTCCATGCATCACCAACATCATCTCTAAACCTGCAACATGTTTTAAAAGTGTAGTTCAATACAAAAAGTATTGGCGAGTATACAAGTTTGGTGCGTAGTATATAAGTATAAAAATAATAAGGAACAATCCACATGGCAAACCTAGTTATCAAGATTAACGTATTAAACTGGCATGCGATTAACAAGTCAACCCTCTGTTTACGCAAGTATGAATGAATAAACCTAACATGACCTCTCGTTAACAGGCAGTGCGTTACTCCTATAACGCTATACATGTTAAGTGGAGGCTTGTACGAAGCTAATGACAAGTTCATCACATAAGAATCACCCAGAAAACACGAATCAAGCATAACAAATAGTAAGCATGTATTGGATTATTTGTTTATGTATTTGCATAAGAATATGTATACTAAGTGTGTTTTGTATGTAAAAAGATGTTACACCCAAAAGTGTGAAAACGGTAAAATGGGTCAAGTATACTCACAAAATTGCTAAGTCTTCCGATTATCCAAGTGTTGACGAGTGTAAGAGATTAGGAAGTTGAATGTGTTTGATTTGGAGTTTAAGAGATGTTTACATATGGTTTAAGGATTTGGAGTTCAAGGATATGAAAATAAACATATGAAAAGTAATCACCTAGTCACATAATACTTGTTTGACACTATGAAACCCCAAGGGTTAGAATGTTTTCATGGGTTCAAATACCCATTAGAATCATAACAAGTTATTACGTCTTAGATGATGTAATCTAATACTTTGAAAAATGAACACTAATCCATCATCAAATGTTCGATTATTTGGATAATATATATATGTATTACATAGTGTCCATCATATCCTATAGGTCATGTAGGAGGTAGGAGGATAAATCCACCATTTAGGAACCTCATTGTATCATAGAAGTCATGTAGGAGGTAGAAAGAACAAGTCTTCCATTTAGGTACCTCTAGGTGTTCACCACTAGACTTGATGTTATGAACATTCAAGGAGGGTCATGAACATACAATAAGAAAGGAAATAATTACAACTAATCTAAGAAATCATCAAGTAATGTGTGGATTTTTATTAGGATAGCCCAAGCTTGTCCTATAATCTCACAACCATCAACCATCAAGCTTGAAGCTTGTTCATTACTTGTGGGTTAAAACCCTTTTGAAAACAGAAAGTTTAGAGGATTAAAACCTCTGAATTTGTATGTTACAACCTTGTTTTTAAGCACACTTAATCATAGTCTTGATTAGTGGCATAAGGACATAGGAATTTATGAAGAAAACATGAGTTTTCTTCCAAAACAAAAAGATAAAAATGAGCAGAATTATAGGTGCACTTTGGACCTAAAAAATGGTGAGGTTTCAACTTAGTTTGCCTGAGCAAACTTGTGAGAACCTTCCTAGAGGTTATCCAAGTGTTATATTGGATTGTTTGTTTATGTATTTGCATAAGAATATGTATACTAAGTGTGTTTTGTATATAAAAAGATGTTACACCCAAAAGTGTGAAAACGGTAAAATGGGTCAAGTATACTCACAAAATTGCTAAGTCTTCCGATTATCCAAGTGTTGACGAGTGTAAGAGATTAGGAAGTTGAATTTGTTTGATTTGGATTTTTAGAGATGTTTACATTTGGTTTAAGGATTTGGAGTTCGAGGATATGAAAATAAACATATGAAAAGTAATCACCTAGTCACATAATACTTGTTTGACACTATGAAACCCCAAGGGTTAGAATGTTTTCATGGGTTCAAATACCCATTAGAATCATAACAAGTTATTACGTCTTAGATGATGTAATCTAATACTTTGACAAATGGACACTAATCCATCATCAAAGGTTCGATTATTTGGATAATATATATATGTATTACATAGTGTCCATCATATCCTATAGGTCATGTAGGAGGTAGGAGGATAAATCCACCATTTAGGAACCTCTTTGTATCATAGAAGTCATGTAGGAGGTAGGAAGAACAAGTCTTCCATTTAGGTACCTCTAGGTGTTCACCACTACACTTGATGTTATGAACATTCAAGGAGGGTCATGAACATACAATAAGAAAGGAAATAATTAGAACTAATCTAAGAAATCATCAAGTAATGTGTGGATTTTTATTAGGATAGCCCAAGCTTGTCCTATAATCTCACAACCATCAACCATCAAGTTTGAAGCTTGTTCATTACTTGTGGGTTAAAACCCTTTTGAAAACAGAAAGTTTAGAGGATTAAAATCTCTGAATTTGTATGTTACAACCTTGTTTTTAAGCACACTTAATCATAGTCTTGATTAGTGGCATAAGGACATAGGAATGTATGAAGAAAACATGAGTTTTCTTCCAAAACAACAAGATAAAAATGAGCAGAATTATAGGTGCACTTTGGACCTAAAAATGGTGAGGTTTTACCTTAGTTTACCCAAGCAAACTTGTGAGAACCTTCCTAGAGGTTATCCAAGTGTTGTAGAAGAAGAAACAAGAAGAAAATTGAAGTGGAAGTGAGTTAAAACTCACTTTTTATGGCTGGAACTTTCAAAAACGTGGCTGAAACTCAGCTGAGTTTGGGAGAGTTTTTGAAGTGTTTAGAGGCTTGAAAAAGTGGAATAAGGAGTGGGGAAGTCTTTATTATATAGGGAAGGGATTAGAGTTTCAATGGGTTGGGCTTTGGAAGTGTTTAGTGGGCTGAATAACTCAAAACAAAAGACTTAAGTGGGCTGATGCAAGGCTGTTAACAACCCTATAATTTTTATTTTATTATTTTTTTAACATTAGAAAGTATATATTTTATGTTTAATTAAGTGTTACATGTTGTCTAGTATGTATGTAACTTGTAACAAGGTCCAAGATGCATAAATGACATCTTTTAATTTAGCAAAAAGTGTGATAACATAGGTGTGTATAACACATGAAATGTAACAAGTGTGTATGGTTTATAGTTTGGTATAATCAAGTGAAAAATATACAACTTAGTCATATAATCAAATAACCAAGTGTTTGAATGTATGGGGATTTAAGGATTACGAATACGCAATGATCGTGTACGAGTTAAACTTATGTCTATGAGAATTACGAGTCATGTAACAAATAAATGCACGTATCAATGTAGAAGATTAATTTTATTATGATCAAAGTCTCGGATATGATTACAAGGAATACAAGTTTCCAAAAATAAAAACGCACGGCAAGCTTTCTAATTAAGGAAAGTTACGAAAAAGCAGGGGGTTACAGCTCAAATCTTGAAGTCTGTACCAGTGGAATCCATACCAGGAGATCCCTGAGACTACCATATTGAAGATGATACATGAGGATGATGTTAATCCCTATTTCCTATTTCCAAATTTTGAAATTTCAGACTTGGACTATACCGGTCAAAACCCAATCCATGATCCATGTCATTTCTTTAACTATTGAGTCTTTGGATTCTACTTCTGCAACGGATCCTGATTTGAAATGTTTTCTTTATTCATTAAGATCTTCAGTGTCGCTACCGCGTACGATAAATAAAGAAGAGAAACAATCGGAATAAAGCAAGGAAGACATTAGAGAACTCTTCTTCTATTATATTTCATTTTCCTTTAAGTCCCTATTTGGGCGTTTGATTATTGTAGTTCTTTGTGGACGTATTATTTCATCATAGTCCTTGTAGACTTACCTCTTTTGATAAGACTCCATATATACGCATGTCTATCGTAGTCCCTTCGAGGAAATTATATTTCAAAATAGTCCCCTCGTGGACATTATATTACATCATAGTCCCTCCGTGGATGTTATATTACAATATAATATTTTCCTGGACGTTATATTTCCATATAGTCCTTTCGTGGGCATTACCTTTCAAAATAGTCCTTTCATGGAACTCATACTCCCTTATAGTCCTTTTATGGACATGTCATTTCATTAAAATCTTTTTGGTCGACATGATATTTCATTAAAGTCCCCCGACGAATATAATAATTCATCATAATCCTTTTGAGGATATATCGTTACACTATAATCCCAATGTTAACATAACTTATAGTCCCTAAATGGACTTATATTTTTCCTTTTTGTTCCCGCGTGGACTAGTATTACTTTAAAGTCCCTATAAGGACCTATCTCTTCTGTATAGTCCCTATGTGGACATTTGTTTATCATAATCCTTAATGGACATATTTTTCGACTTAAGTCCCTGAGAGGACATCTGTTCAGCAAGGTCCCATTTGTGGACATGACATTTTAATACAGTCCTTTCATGGACACGTTATTTCATTAAAATCCCGTTATGGATAAGCTATTTCGAAATAGTCCCTTCATGGACACAAGATTTCATTATAGTCCCTTAGCGGACATGACATTTCATTATAGTCCCTTAATAGGAAAACTATTTTAATATAGTCCCTATACGGACTTATGATATTTTATAGTCCCTATAAGGATTTATAATATTTTATAGTCCCCATACGGACTTATAATTTCCTTTTAAGTCCTCTGTGGACAAATATGATACTAAAAGTTAGGGGTGAGCATGGTGCGGTTTGGTGCGGTTTTAGCATAAAACCGCAACTCATACCGCGAGGTGCGGTTTTTATTTTTTTAAAACCACATGTTGCGGTTTTTTTGCGGTACGGTTTTTGCGGTTTATTTGCGGTTGCGGTTCGGTTTCGGTGCGGTTTCGGTTTTAATAGTTGAATACATCTAAAAAAAACTCTCAGCAATACTTGAATACATCTAAAAAAAACTCTCGGTTTTAATACTGGAATACATCTAATACTTGATGGTAATTAGAATATAATTTTTGCAAGAGCAATGTGAAGAGCATATGTATGGGCTAGAGGACATCAATCAAAACAAGGTACGTAGGTTTCTTTTTTATCAAAAGGTTATTGGGTTGAAAGTTGGGCTGTTTGGAGTGCTAATTTAATGGGCTTGTAACTAGTAGGTTAACATCATTTTTTTTTTAGAGGGAGCAGACGATAGTTAACTTAACAAAGTCAAGTCTGTACTTTTTTTTTTTAACAAACACAGATTATATAATATATAGGGAATTTTATATTTAAATCTTTAAGTATATTATATATATATATATATATATAATAATTTTGCGGTGCGGTTTCGGTTTTTTGGTGCGGTTTTTAAAGCTAAAACCGAACCGCACCATACCTTTGCGGTTTCGGTTTTTGCGGTTTCGGTTTTTGCGGTTTTTGTGTCGGTTGCGGTTTTGCGGTTTCGGTTTTTACGGTTTTTGGTGCGGTTTCGGTTTTCGGTTCGGTTTTTGCTCACCCCTACTAAAAGTCCTGATTAAGGTACTGTTGTAAATTTCCTAATGAATATGGGAAGCTTTGAAAATTTTATATAGGTATTCATTTCGTCCTTTATCAAACAATAGTATCAATTTTATTCGAACTTTATCGATCTGCTAAATAATTTCAAAAGATCTTCTTAATGGTATAACCTAGCCAATATGTCCATGCAGACATGCTATGATGGTAAAACTGGGGGTGTTCAAAAAAATCCGAATCCGAATTCGAATCCGAAATATCCGAAAACCCGTATCCGAAATATCCGAAATTTCGGATATCCGAAAATCGGATAATCCGAAGTTTCGGATTCGGATGTTAATTTTCAAAAATTTCGGATTATCCGAATCTGAAAAACTTAAATAAAAAATATTTTTTATATATGTATTACTTGTTTACGGCCCACCCATCATGATCCAGCCCATTTATTTTTACCCTAAATCCACACTCACACAATATCAGAATTCAGAACCTCCATCTAAATCTTCTTATCTCCCCCATCAAACCCTACCCTATCCACCAATCGCCTCATCCACCACAGCCACCACCCCCGCCGCACCTACAACGACCACACCTCCATCCACCCTCCACCACCAAGAAACACCACCATAACCAAACCCCCTGTCCCACTCCCTACCACCGTCGCAGCTGGACCCCCCCACCGGAACCCTAGTTCTGCTCCAGATTCATCGTTAAAATCCAAACTTGCTGCCAATTTCTCCACTCTATTTCAGCCAAAGAAGCTCTGCAGCAGCTGATTCGGGCTAGCAATGATGATCAGTTGGTTGAAAATGTGTTACATATTGAAATTATGTGGGTTTGATGGCTGGATTCATCATTTTACATAATAATATATATTATATGTTATTACAGGTTTATAAAGATGTATATTGGATGTTTAGTGCTTATGTCAGGATTCATCATTTTTATTGTTGTGTTCACGAATCATTTTTATTATATGTTATTACAGGTTTATAAAGCTTGAATTTTATTATGACTTTGTTGATTGTTTGATGGCTGGATTCACCGAATACAAGTTATGTTGTGAAGCAGAAAATGGATTTTTTTTTGTTTTTAATTCGGATATCAATATTCACTATCCGAAATTTTCGGATATCCGAAAAGCGGATAATCCGATCTTGAACACCCCTAGGTAAAACCCTCTTAAGAAAATTAATCCTTGTTAACATCTAAGAACATGTTAACACTCCTGGAAGTGTGATTTGAGAAACCACACTAGCCGTCAAGGTATTTGGACTATGTCCAAGCCTTAAAGCCTATATGATCAAATTAGATCATGGCAAGTATCATCAATGTGATGATCATAATATGAACATCCGTTTTTGATGAAGTGCCTACGGGCTAAACTTGTTGTCCAATAAGACAACGACAGTTGTGGTCTATGACCCCTGTCTAAAAATGCTGGACTATGTCCAAGCCTTATAGTCTATAAGATCGATAAGATCATGACTAATATCCTCAATTACGATAATTATATATATATATATATATATATGTATAAACATCCATTAGTGATGTCCATTGATTTGCCTATGTGGAAAAATAAATCGTCTTTCAAAGCAATGACAGATGTAGTCTATGACTCTATGCCCAAAGGTGAAGAACTATATTCAAACCTTATAGTCTCTGATCAAATAAGATTGTGACTTATATATTAAAATATCCTCCGTGACAGGCCTTTTGTTCCATATCCTACATGTCCTTTGCGACAAGGCCTTCGTGCCATATGACTATTAATGTCCTTAGTAACAAGCCTATATGATACATTTATACGTCCTTCGTGACGGGCTCGTGATTTAAAATTCCTTGAGGTGAGCTTTCGAGCAATCCAAAATCATCAATATGACAAGGACAATTGTGACATTTCGATCACTTGTCAAAAAGGTAATGGACTCGGTCCAAACCTTAAACGCCATTGATGGTCCTTTTGCGACCTAGGCTAAATATAATTGATATACATTCAAATAACATTCATTAGGAATGTTCATACCCTATTAGCCTGTATGATTTAATGATACCATGACTAATGTATGTTAGGTCGTCGGGATGATGAGTAGCTATTGTAATGCAACTAAGCAACTGTTTAATTTGGCGTTTAGTACCAAGCTTCAAGTATGGCAAACTTGGATGAGACAAATAACAGTCGCGATACTAATGATGCAACAAATGCTAATGATGCAACAAATGAGAACCTCAATGTTAATGAAGTTAATCTCCAAGCTGTGATTGACGCAGCTGTTGGAAGGACCATGAGAAAGGTCATGAAAAGTTCAAAGAGCCGAATGCTACTTGCTCTAAATCACATTCATCTGCTCATGAGAAGAGCTTTGTTCATACTTCGAATATGAAGAATAAACCAAATAAGATGATATATATAATAAGGAGCCCCGTTCCTCTAAAGGATGTACTTAAAAATACCTTGTCTCTTGCAAGTCAAGAGACTTCAATGGCGAAAAAAGGGCCATTGATTGCATGAAATAGATGGATGAAATGGAAACCATTATGTAAATAAGCGTTTGGTGGAAGACATTAATAAAGTCACAGGAAAGATACTCTTATACAATATGGGATGGTCCAGGTTTATGGACCTTATAAAAAAAAAAAAAAAACCCATTGTCCGCGACACGAAATGGAAAAGGTGGAATCAGGATTTTCTGACTCTCACCATAAAAGCTCTAGACTATCGACAGTATGTTACAGACTTTAATTCATTATCTGGGATAGTTCCCTATTCGGTTAACCCAGAATCTAAGCTTAATGCACATATATTGGTGGTTTAGCATCGGGAATAAGAGGGCATATTAAGGCTTCAAAGCCTGCTTCTTATAAATCCATTATGGATCTATCTCAACCACTCACATTAGATGGGTTATGAAGTAAATCAGTCAAAGCTGAGACTGCCGGAAAAAGGAAAAGGGAGAAGGATAACTCCCAGAAATCTAAGAAGAAGGACAAGTCCGGATTCAATAGGAACCAACAAAAATCCAATAAGAAGACTGTATGCAAAACCTGCAGCAAAAGGCACCGGTGACAGTGTTGAATGTATCAAAGGCCAAAGCAATATGGCATCTGCAAAAGGACTGGTCATCAGTCCCATGAATGTAGAAACATAAATAATACAGTCTGTTTCGGCTGTGGCGTTAAGGGCCACATCAGAACTAACTGCCCTAAAACTTTCAAGGGAGGTATAGCTAAATATAGAAAGTCTAAGGATGGAAGCGCCTAAACTCTCCTGATGAATGCCAAGAGGTGGTTCATATCAATAATGACACTAGGTACATCCCTTATCGTGAATCAATTGCTAAAAATTCTGTTTTGATTCAGGTACTACTAAGCCTTCTATATATCATAAGCTTAGCAAACTTTTAGAATTTTCCCATCAGAACTCCAGATATTAAGTATAAGGTAAAACTTACCGACGTAAATCATAGGAACCATTTCTTCTATTCTTGTCGGAAAATCTTCATTCATAAAATCTAAAGTACTCTTTCTCCAGATAAAGTACAACAGTATATGTTATTTTATTTTGTTATCTCATTGATTTCTATCAACTGCGAATGCCAGACTACGCTTGATAAAAGCACCATATGAGGATTGGTGTATCCTAGTGTGTCCCATAGATTGCTTCCATGCCTGATCAGTATGGAGGTTTAATGCATGGAACCACTGAGATATCCCAATAGTCATATCGTACTAAAGTCAGCTAATGGTATTCAAAGAAGATATCCAGCATAGAAATGTCCAAATAAGTGTCACTACTTAAGGCATCTATGCATTCATAAAGAAAATGTGTCATTTATATGGCACGGATAACGATAGATGAACTAAAGCCTGAGATTCAGAATATCTCTGTCATCTCTGTGAATATCGATTGTCCTCTTCGTAGAACTGCCCTGTTTACCTCTTGAGAGGAAACTAAAGTTAAGATTAATATCCCACTTAGGGCTGCATCTATTGAAAACTCTCCATATCGGTTAGCACCAATGGAAATGGAAGAACTAAGAGCCAATTAGATAAGCTTTTAGAGAAGGTTTCATAAAGCCTAATTCAAAATTCTGAGAGCTCCGGTATTATTAATTAAGAAAGACAGTTCATTATGCTTATGCATTGATTACTGCAACCCTGTTTAGGCAACAATTAAGAATCGCCATCAGCTGCCCAGGATCGTCGATTTGTTCGACCAACCGTGTGGTTAGCAATTCTTTAAAGATTGGATTAAGCAGTAGTTGGACTGACTATCTCGCCTTAAATAAGTTTTCCTATAACTAATAGTTAGTATTTAAGCATCAAGGATGCTCCTTTGGAGACCTTGTATAGATGGAATGTCAAACGTCCGTTTGATGGACAGAAGTTTGGTAAGTCCAATTATCAGGATCTGAAGTTACCCTAGAGACAACGGATAAGATTATACAAATCTGTGATCGTGCCTATGTAAGCCTTCGCTAAGGCTTCTTCCTCGAGTTGCGTCCACGGTTTCGCCTTTGCTTTGGACGGTTGCTCACCCACCACTTGCTTGCCTTTTCTTCATTTGCCTTTTTGCGGGTTGGGTCTCGGGAACAACTTCCACATCCTCGTCGGGTTCGGATCGTTCGGGTTGCGTTGGGTTCAGTTCGGGTTGAAAGGGTTGGATATTAAAAGCACCTCGCATCATCAATTGTTGTAAGGCTTGACTTTGTTGCGGTTGAGCAAAAACGTTCGGTGCGTGTTGGAATGCGGCAAAGGCGTTTGAGGAATATTGAGAGAATTGGTTCGGTTCTATCGTCGGATAGTATCCCGGAACCGAGAAAACATTCGGGATGTTCGGTTGGGTCGGGTTGTTGGGGTTGTTCGGGTTGTTGAAGGGATCCATGGTAGAATATAATTTTATAAAAGTGGAAGATGTTTATAAAAATGAGAGAGAGAGAGATGAGTTGTGGTAGATGAAAAGTGAGGAAAATGGTGTAAAAATTGGGGGTTTTATATAATTTTAGGAGGGATTTGAGTAAATTTTTTGAATTTGACCGTTTGTTAATTTTTTGAAATTGGAAATTTTGTTTTTTATTTATTTTTAAATGGTAAGATAGCCTAAAAAGGTGAGATTTTTTTTGTCTTGACATGGCCCGGCTCCAACGTCTAGCACTCGACGGTCTCGACGAGGACGGGGGAGGGGGCGACACGGTGTTGGGAACGACGACGGGGCTGGACGGGTGGGGGACGGTCCCCATACCGTCTAGCCTTAGAGATTGATTTTGTGGATTCTGCTTCACTAAGGCTACATGGTATGGTGCACATCCTCCCTTGGAGGATGATTCACCACCTAGGTGCCACATCATAGTCCTCCCAAGGATGGTCCATCCCACAAATTTAGTGGAAATAAGAGGATGATCCTACCCTACCACTTTTTTATTTTTTATTTTTTTAATCTTCCACTTTTTTTAACATTTAACAAATAAATTAAGAAAATATTTTCATTATGTAACACCTCGTAAAATCACGTCCAATGATGTGTTGACACGTGTACTAAACTCTAATGAAGTCAAACGTTGACTATTAGGGACTAATTTTTGCGAAAAATCAAAAACTTTGAATGTGTAAGGACTGAAAGTGTCAACGTGCTTAAACTAAGCCTCTGAATAACCTTACACGGTATTCGTATTCACAGATAAGCCACTTGTTGATCAAGAGGAACCGTTTGCGTAAATAGTTGAAAGTTTGCGCGACAAAGGGTTAAAAGCGTCAACATGTTAATTCTTACCTCTGAGTGACCTTTTAACAAACCCGGGGCGTTATTATATCTGATGGTATTCTGGGGAATACATAATATTGGCCATATAGGGCTTAAATGCCGATAAATGATTATGCGCACTAGTTTGTGAGTTAAAAGGGTTAAAAGTGTCAACATGTTAATTCTTACATCTGAGTGACCTTTTAACGAACCCGAAGCATCATGATGTTTGATAATACTCTCGAGAATGCCTAATATGGATAACACAGGGCTTTGACGCAATAAAATGATAATACGCGCAAATTTGTGCGTTAGAGGGACCAAAAGCATCAACGTCTAAAACTACACCTTAGAATGACCATTTAAGCGAACTGGAGCGTCAAAAAATTCGGTCATACCCTCGGGAGTGTCTAATACTGGCCATATAAGGTTTTTATGCCATTTCGAGATAATGCGCGCAAGTTCGCAATTAAGGGGTTAAAAGCGTCAACGTGCGAAACTACACTTTAGGGTGATCTTTTAAAAGAACCAAGAACCTTGTTAAGCTCATTCATACCCCCGGATGTGCCTAATCTGAGGCGTTTAAGGCTTAGATGCCATAGAACGATGATACGCATAAATTTGTGCGCCAAAAGGACTAAAAGCGACAACTAGCGAAACTACGCCCTTGAGAGGCCTTTTGAACGAACCGGGAACTTCGTGACGTTCAGTCGTCCTCCCAGGTATGCCCGATTTGGGCCACTAACACTTTTGTAACTTATATCAGCATAACATATTAAATATACCAAGTCTTGTGCCAAAAATGCAAACTTTAAAAGTATAAAAGTGTGTAAAAGAGGACAGGGACCAAAACAGCACATCGGCCAAACTTATGGCGGGCCGCGACCGCTGGGCCTGAGGCCTACGCGGGCCTCGAACGAGCAGAACAATAGCAAAACAGCTTTCATTTTGATGGTTTTGTTAATTCTTGATGCCCACACTACACACAAACCATTTTTATCAAACTATGGACTGTATACTGATTGTTAACAGCTGTAAAGACACTTGTTATGATCCTAAAGACTCCCTAAACACATGGCATCATCCAAACAAATCACAAAAACTATAAATAGGCATTGAATTTCACTTGAATCACTTGCACCATTTATTGTTCTTTCTAAATCTTCTCATATTGGGAGTTCCTGAGATTTTGGGAAGCACCCTCTGAGTTTATTTCAGTCCCTAGGACCCCTTGTAAGTGTCCTTTCGTGACTAGTTCATTTTATTTGGCTTAAAAGCCGAAAAGTCAAGCGTTTACGATAAACGCTTTGACTTTTAGTTAGACCGTAAACGGTCAAGCTATTGATCGCAACAAACATGGCTACGTGATCGTAATTAGGTAGGTGTTAAACTCTCAAAAGGGCACCTCCTAAGAATCACGTTTGCTTGGTCAATTGACGAGTCAACGTAATATTGTTTTAAAAAGTCAACGGGTCAGTTTTTGAAATAATTGCGATATGAGTTTAGAAATATTCTAAAATACGTTTTATCACTTAAACAACTTGGTAATAATTATTAGAACATGTGTAAACGTGTTCGGCTCATCAATTCCAGTTTTAGGGTCGGTTCGCAACCGAAAGTCGTGAAGTTTGACTTCTGCGTTGACTTTCGATTATGAACCGAATTAGATTAGTTTGCTACTGATTTTAGGTTCCGTTATCATCGTAATATAATGTAGCATAACCCTATAAGCAGTGGCGGAGCCAGAAATATTTTCCTATGGTGTCATTTTTTTCTTGATATCTGGATTTGTAAAAATTTGGTGTCCAAATTTTCGGATCAGGTCGGGTCGAGTCGGACCGAATTACATAATAAAAATCAACATCATTCTGGCAACTTGACTTTTGGTATTATTCTGGCAACTTGATGCGATTCAACAGGAGGGAGATCAATCACGCAACATTTTTTTTGTTTAAGTTAGGTTTAACAACTGAATTCACTAATTGGATATGGCTTATAATAGTTATTTGGGTTATAAAATTTAGACAAATATGGGTCTTTTGATGATTTAAAGCTTACTATATAAAAAAATCTAATTGGGCTTAATTTTTAAACTATAAATATGTTTATTATGTAAATCGTTTAGAAAAAAATAAAAGTGACTAAAAAAACAATGGTGTCGCTCGTAAAAAAACAATGGTGTCACTCGTATTTTTTCTGTTATACGATACATACAAATCGCAAATTTGAATGGTGTCGGTCGACACCGTTGCCGAGTATGTGGCTCCGCCACTGCCTATAAGGTTATATTACACGATCATACTAGAAATCTGAGTTTTGCGCATGCTTCCGTTATTATGCTCAATTTTGACCATTATGCCCTTATAGTCTAAAAATGAGATTTTTGAATATATGGTCATACAAATAACTTAGTTACTGATATATAAACATGTCTAAATTATTTTGACATTATTTTCTGGTCTCAAATCGATGTTATGCAAGATATCCTAAAATTTAACTTTTATAAAATTAAATTACGCTTTTATGCATAAATCATGTTTAAACATAAAATTTGACACCAAACTCATTACCTACTGTTATGATATCATTTTTAGGAATTTTTGGAATGTCGGGTCAAATTAGATATTGACCATAACTTTGAGTTCTTGTATAAATTCCATAATTGACGATAATGCCCTTTCTGCTAATAAAATGTGATTTACATATGATTAACATGCCAAACCTTTTTCTACTAATCTAATATTAAAAATAAAATATTTTAAACATCCAAGGCTGAACAAAATCTTAGAACCACATAAACATCGTAAATATCGTCAATTATCGATTTTTACGCTAATTAGGTGCATAATATGGTTTAAAACCATATTTAGCACCCAAGACTTATTACCTACTGAAATTATAAATAATTTTTAATATTTTTACGGTAGGTATAAGTCATGAACTCATACTTCCAATTTTGTCACTAAAAACATATGTGAAATGACCAAAATACTCTTTCGGGGCGTAGTTTGGCCATAAATGGTAAACCACACATATGTATGATATCCTACTGTTATAACATCATAAAATAAATATTTTTACATAATGTTTTAGACCAGAACATCAGTTTACTTTAAAACCTCTTTTTAAATCTTAAAATGACCAAAATGCCCTTACGGGACTTAATTTGGTTTTAAAATATTTTAGGGCATATTTGCTGATATCCTACTGATATCATAACATTTTATAAGCATAATAACTTATGGAACTTGTATATGACTCATCCGGTTACCCGTTTATGCTTATACGCGTTCGGTGCGGTTTGTGTGACTAGTTTACATAAATTAGCCGAAACGGGTCAAATCTTATCATTTTAACTTCAAATTCCAGAATGAATTTAGCTTACCCATATAATACAAGTCTACATACTTGTCGGGTCTAAATTACATTCTAATCCGGTCATCGCTTAATCTAGCGTTTCGTACCATAAATCCTTCTTTAAACTAACCGGTCAATGTTTTACAACTTAAATAAGACCTGTTAGTAATCTAATAGGTTAATAAAACCTTCATTCCATATTAGGAGCCCTGGTAAAAGCTACTTGCACTAGTTTGATTTGATTATACGGCTGAGTACACAAATCTCGCATTTTAAAGCTCAAGTAAATACTTTTAACTTATTTTCCCTTATACGGGCTTGGATACGATAAATTATTACCGCTTGGTCGGGTGTGGAATCATTTAATCGGATTGTGATTACTAGATTACATAACCTGTTTTAATCTGTTTTGATTGATAACATAAACATTGGGGGTTAATGCGACCGTGTCCTGAATATCCTTGGCTCATTTAATTGCAAATGGCCACGACCTAAGCACGGGGTGTAGGCATACACCTGTCAGATGTGATATGGTTTCTTCTCCCCAAAAAGGGAAAAGATATAGATAAACTCCTCTGTGGGTTTCCCCTGAGAAGGGATAAAGTGGAGTGTCGGTTAATCATGTATCGGCTTCTATCCCGGGTCCTAAATGTATGACAAACATGTAAATATGATACAAGATTATTTTTATATAATTGTCCCAAGTTATAAAAGATTTTATGCCTTGTGCATCCAAACCAATTTTATAAACACTTTTCAAATGAGTCGGTTAATTGTATTTACCAGTGTAAACTAACGTATTTTCAAAAGACTAAGTGACAGGTACTACTCGTAATTGGCTGGAAGGTTCTGGGCGTTAAGTAGAGGATCTTGCAAGTCCGAAATGCCTTATGTCTGTTGAACATGTGTATTTGATTTAGATCCGCCTGTGAATTTAATACTACAAGCTAGTATGTAATTATCATTCCAGTATTTTCTGACATTTGAGTTTGTAATAATATTTTATATTCCAAGACTTCCGCTGTGCTATTCTGTGTATGTTTGACTATGACGATATCAATCTTACGTCATGATACTCCCCACCGGGCTGAGCTGTAAATATTGGGGTGTGACACATTAATATTAAAAAACATTACACAAACTTAAAAAAAAACATAAACTTAAAAAAATCCTAATAAATTAAAAAAAACATAAACTTAAAAAAAAATCAACCACTTTGATGCTTCTTCATGATGTTGATTTGTAGTTTTATCAAAGTCGAACGTTTCGGCTCGGGATAATTATCAACATCCATCGTTAATATTTCCCATTCCTTGAGCCGACTCTTTTCATCGGACAATAATTTTTTTTCTCCCGCCACGCGTAACTTTTCTCCTGCTAGGCGTGACTTTTCTTCGATGGCCCGCTCTTTCGCCTTTACCTTTTGGGCCGTGACCTCGGTGTATGTTTTAAATTGTGTCATAAACTCGTCCATCTTCGGGTCCACCTTTTGCTTTTCTTTCTCCTTCGCCCGCTCCTTCTTTGATTTGTCCCGGCCCGGGGGACGCTCCGCTTCATGTACGGCGTATTCTTCTTCGTCGAACTCGGCGTCATCGTTTAAGTTTATGTGACACATCGCGTCCGATCCACCGACGCTATAACCGGATTCCGATGTCCTTTGCCGCTTCGCCATCTCCACCTCGTTGGGAATCGGCGCCCATTTTTTGTGCGTTCGCATAATTTCCCACGCGCGAATGTGTGCGAACGAGGTATTATTATTGTTCGACTTGTAAAGATCCAACGCCTTTTAAACACATCCTCGTCGCTCATGCCGCTAGGACGCCTACTTGAATATATTTTATTATATTCTTCGCAAAACTTATTGACGAACCCGTTCATTTTTCGCCACTTAGATGACACTGAGTCGATATCTCGATATGGGCCTTGGTCCATTAGCTCAAGGAACTTCGCAAAAACCGCCTTCCAAAACCCTTCACCCGTTTGATTATTACCTATAAAATATGTTACAAAAAATAAAAAAACTAATACTACAAAATATAAACTTAAAAAAAGGTTATTTTTACGATCTTTTTATCGAGCGTGTAGACGTGCCTAAGTAAGCCTTCGCTAAGGCTTTTTTCTCGAGTTGCGTCCACGGTTTCGCCTTTGCTTTGGACGGTTGCTCACCCACCACTTGCTTTCCTTTTCTTCGTTTGCCTTTTTGCGGTTGGGTCTCGGGAACAACTTCCACATCCTCGTCGGGTTCGGATCGTTCGGGCTGCGTCGGGTTCGGTTCGGGTTGAAAGGGTTGGTTATTAAAAGCACCCCGCATCATCAATTGTTGTAGGGCTTGACTTTGTTGCGGTTGAGCAAAAACGTTCGGTGCGTGTTGGAATGCGGCAATGGCGTTTGAGGAATATTGAGAGAATTGGTTCGGTTCTATCGTCGGATAGTATCCCGGAACCGAGAAAACATTCGGGATGTTGGGTTGGGTCGGGTTGTTGGGGTTGTTCGGGTTGTTGGGGTTGTTTGGGTTGTTGAAGGGATCCATGGTAGAATATAATTTTATAAAAGTGGAAGATGTTTATAAAAAATGAGAGAGAGATGAGTTGTGGTAGATGAAAAGTGAGAAAAATTGGGGGTTTTATATAGTTTTAGGAGTGATTTGGGTAATTTTTTTGAATTTGACCGTTTGTTAATTTTTTGAAATTGGAATTTTTATTTTTTATTTTTAAACGGTAACATGGCCTAAAAAGGTGGGATTTTTTTTTTGTCTTGACATGGCCCGGCTCCAACGTCTAGCACTCGACGGTCTCGACGAGGAGGGGGGGAGGGGGGCACGGACCGCACGGTGTTGGGAACGGCGACGGGGCTGGACGGGTGGGGGACGGTCCCCATACCGCAGGGGCGGAGACAGCTTGTTAGCAGCCGTAGCACGGGCTACGGCTCAAAGTCGTGTTCGCAGTGTTTCGCAGTGTTAATTTTTTGTTTTTTTTTCGATTTTATATAAAGGATACCCCTAAAAAAATACGAGGATACCCCTATAAAGGATTTTATATGAATACACCATAATTCTTTTTTTTTGGATACCCCTGGTGTTAAAGTCTAGCTCCGCCACTGCCATACCGTGTAGCCTAAATGAACTAATGAAGAAGATGTAAAGTATTTCTTGTAGGACTCTTAATCGTTTATTTATTTTTTAGTATCTCTTTAGTTTATTTTTAATTTATGTTTGTCGCATTTATATTTTTATTTATGTTAGTTTATTTTTATGTAGTTAAATATTTTAATTTTTTAAATTAAAATTCTTAATTATATAAAAGTCTAATTTACAACACACTTAGGCTATATATGGTTGTACTCTAAGCTTAAAGTGTGCTCTCTGCAGTTTTGGTGTTGTTTCATATGTTAATTTGATTGTACCCTTATCCATTTACATACCCAATTATTCCTAGCCAAACACACACATGTAGAGAGAGAAAATGGGAGAAACCGAAAGGCAGCGTGGCCATCCCACCTTCTGCGGTGGCGGCGCCACGGCGGAGCGGTAGCGGAGTCACGGCGTAGATATGGTGGAGTCATGACGGAGCTGTTGCGCCGCCCCCTCATTTGATTACTGGTGAAGCTCAGGGGACTTCTCCGGTCACCGATCTGGGTCTGTATGTAAATACATCTTACGGTCGATTACTGTGTGATTGTTAGTGCCTGACTTGTCTATTTTTTTTTCTATGGCAACCCTTTGGTCGATTAGGGTTTCACGAAAGGGCTGTGATGAGTTTGAGGATCTGAGAAAAGGTTACTGAAGATCCCACCTTGGCATGGCAAGGTTGCAGGATGGTAGGTGAACACTTGCAACCTCCCCTGCAGCCATGGTGGTTTCCCTATTTCGCAAACTCTGAGCCTAACTGTACGAGATTAGGGATGAATCAAAGTTGTTATTTCTTATGCAGACTCTGTTCTCGATGATTACACCGTTGTTTTAAACCCTAATTTTAGGGGTTGTGAGAACCGATTGTTGCTAGAGACCGTTTTGCAGCGTTTTTTAGTTGATTTGAGGCCTGGGAATTGTGCCAATGAATGGCATGAGGTATCTGAGATTCAAAGGCTATGATGAGAAATCTGAGCCACCTTATTGTGAAAATTTAAGACTTGGCACATACTGTGTTAATTTTGAAATTGTTTGGTGCTGAGATATTTCTATGAGGTAGCCGTTGCCGGAGACTTAGGGGCTGTGATTTCAGTTAGAGGATACATATGATATTCAGTTTTACTGGCCGTAGCCACTACTTATGGTGTTAGTCATGATATTGTCAAAAAAACACAAACATTGTCAAAAAATGATATTTGTGTCGGGCTAGCTTAACAATTCTCTTTCTGTAACAGAACTGGTTGCACAGAATTTATTAGAGTCGCTAAACCTGAATCGATACAACTAATATATTCACAAAAACACTGATGTAATAATATTCATATGATCTAAACAGAAATTAGATTAAGATCTTATAGTTCTTTTGCGCCATTATCCACATTTCATGATCTATTGTGTTACGAATAAGCATGGTTGAATATGAATTAAGTTCTATATATCTAAGCAGTGTGTTATTTATTTAAAAATTTAAAATACTATGCCTTTAAGTTTTCAGGTCAGGCAAGTCTCCAAGTTTTGTGCTAAGTATGTTCATCAACAAGTGATCAAGCATGAAGCTTATTCTAATGGTAATATTGGAACTGCTATCCAGAAATATTTCCTCAGGTTACATATTTCGTATTTTTCTTTGCTCTCATTTAAGCATAGAAGGAGTGTGAGGACTAGGGGTGTGCATGGGTGGATTTGGGTCGGTTTAGGCCCAAAACCATAACCACGATGTTGGTAAATGGATAACCATAACCGATCGATTATGTGGGTTTCCGTTAATCGGTTTTGAAGGTTATAGTGGGTCGGTTACGGCGGTTGACCGCGAATTTAGGCCTAGCTAAAAATAGCTCCAAGTTTTTTTGACCATGGAATAAACTGTTATTACACATTTATCTATATTAGTGTATTGCAAAGTACAAAAAAAGTATAATCTTAATATTAATACCAACTATTATCAAATATTTGAACAAAATGATATGATATCAACCATAAATTCAAACGAACATTCAATCAAAACGATATGATATAACGTGTACAAATTTTAACAAACGTTCAACCAAAAACATCGAATATTAAAAAATGGTGGAGTGTCCAAAATCTAACAAAGATTTTACTACATGCTGGTTGGTTCGATTATGTCGGGTATAGAAACATTGGTAATCATAATCGACCCGTTACTTTCGACTTTCTTAAAAACAATTAACCGACCCACCGTTTTGTGATGGTTCAGTTTTTTTGGTTCGATTTTGTTGGTTAATACTGTTATGGGTCGGTTTTTCGGTTTTTTGCACACCCCTAAGATCACATCATCACCTTTATAATTTGGGGATTTCATCTGCTTGGGTCACCAATCAGTTAGTTTCTAAGAGTTGGAAGGCATTAACACAATAACAACAGTTTCTATTTGATTTATTACTTTGTGAATGTATGTATTAAGCAACTATATGATGTTATTAGAGGTAGTAGTTTGGACCCGGTATATTGCCCATTCAACCCGTTACCCAACCCACCCGACCCTCGATTAACTTATGAGAGTTGTGGCGGGGAGCTAAAATTATTTTTAGTTCAGGTTGAAACCAGTTTTAAAAAAATATGTGTTAATAAGGCTTAGTTATTTTCATGGTGTATAGTTTATATAACTTACTTGTAAAAAGCTTGCCCAACCGGTTAATCTTTTCTCTTAAATATATAAAAGTAGATGTAAATTTCCCCGCGTTGTGGCGAGGGGCTAAAAGCGTGGGAAGACTGGTATACAAACCGCCGGTTCAGTTTTTTAAAAAACCGGTGTTAATGGGGTCATTGCATCGTTATGAAAACATGTTTGTTTATTAATTTTGCATTTATTTTGTGTAGATATATTTGCGGACCCCAACTTGTATTAATTGATTCGGTTTGGTTAAAAACTGATTTGGGCAAAAAAACGTTTTTTTTTTCGGTTTAAACTGGTTTAAAACTAGTTTCAAAGATCGAGAATGTTGACTGGTATACAAAACGTCGGTTCTGTTCGGGTTGAAAACGGTTTAAAAAAAAACCGGTGTTAATAAAACTTAGTTATTTTCATGTTGTATAGCTTAAATAATTTGCTTGTAAAATGCTTGCCCGATTGGTTAATCTTTTCTCTTTATATAAAACTAGATGTAGGCTCCCTCGCGTTGCGGCGGGGGGCTTGGTTAAAAACTGAATTGGGCCAAAAAAAAAGTTTTTTACCGGTTTAAACTGGTTTAAAACCAATTTCAGAGATCGAGAATGTTGACCGGTATACAAAACGTCGGTTCTGTTCGGGTTGAAACCGGTTTTAAAGAAAAAAACGGGTGCTAATAAAACTTAGTTATTTTCATGTTGTATAGTTTAAATAACTTGCTTGTAAAAGGCTTGCCCGACTGGTTAATCGTTTCTCAGACCAGGTAACATTATTGCGATCACATCAACCGAGGTTTCAAAATACTCAGGTAAATAAAAATATAAAATTATTTTACATTTGGTTGCAAATATAATATGGGCTTTCATTACTTAACGTTTGCTTAACAAAAAACAGATATGCAACTTGAGTCCACCCACCTAACAACGGTTGCTATAAACCCCGATACGCCACAAACTGTAGAATATGTTGACAGGTAACAAACTAAACCCAAAAAATTACCTCTATTACAAATACATCTCTAAAAACCTGGAACTATATGATGTTTACCTTCCATGTGATGAATATAGACTAAAAGCATTGCCACCAGTTCAGCCGGAAGACTTAGAACCAATGCTTACTCTTCTGGAATTAAGCTCGCCACAAAGGGCACAAGAACATGTAAGGCTCCAATGTTCAAACACACAATAATTATTAATCTTACCAAAATAATTATGATGCTAGATCATTCTAATAGCTGACTATAACAACCACAACGCAGAGCTCCACACGGTTCAGGTGTCATGCGTGGATTGAAAAAATTCATGAAAATCGTGGATGGTTCTACGTTCACTGCTCAAAATGCGACAAGAAAGTCTACCCAGAGCAAGATGGTTCCTTAAACTACGTTTGCAAAGATAACGACGATATTTCACCAAAATTCATGTAAGCTTTATCTTATTTAGTAATGATAAATATATACATGCACTGAACCATCTCTAAATACCTATGCACGTCTAACAAATCAGGTTCTCCCTTAACGAGATTATCAACGACTCAACAAAACCACTTTACGTCACGTTCTTTGATGAAGGAATGGTTGCCCTGCTGAAAACAATGTCCTGAAATGATAACGAACAATGGCTACACAGATCCTAAAATAATTCCAAAGGAAATTGCTGACATGATTTGAATACCAAAAATAATGCACATACCCGTTCGAGGGAAACAATATGTCGTCAGCAGTGTTTCAGATCAACCTCCTATGGAAACGTCAGTTGAAAACATTCAGCAACAACACGTGGATGCTCCTCCACCAAAAACACCCAACGCCAAGCTTTACCAACAAAAGCGCCCTCAAGATAAATCGCCAGGTAAGCATTACACACACCAATCCTAGGCATGTCAAAACCTCTTCAGTGATATGTTTGATCAATAACTCTACCCATAGTCCTTCAGATTTATAACTATACCTTACACTAATACGCATAAATTATCATCCCAGATACCAGTAATACTTCAAAGAAGGGACGCGGGGAATGATAGGGACGTCAGACACCTTTTGTACAGCTGCCAAGTAGGAAAAAATGCAGCTGCAGTCCGCAGTTCAGCAAGCCACATTGTCAACGAAAATATATTTTGCGCAACTTATGTAACTAACACACTTAGTGTTAGTAACCTAAGTAGCAACCATAACAAATGTATAAACTCTTGGTTCCGGCTGATGTATCTAACCTAATGGATGTAACTCAATGACAACTAGCTTAACATAAATAAAAATCTAGCCCCCGCCGCATCGCGGTGGGTTACTTTTCTAGTTTATTTTTAAATAATAACAAAAACGGAGATGGTAGTTTAGGGGTAGTGGTGCCACCAAATTAAATGTTTTAGGATAGTAAATTGAGCAAGTACTAAGTAATGTGACACTAAATGATTAAAGTGGGTTACGACATTAGCTCGAAACCACAAGCTAAAATATGCTTGAAGTGGTATTATTCCAGCGTGTGTACCACCCACTCAAAAAGGGGCAAAACCCTGATAAATATCAAATCAATTTGGGAGGAAGAGCTATTCAAGAGTAAGTATTCTAGCATCGATTAACCATCATTCATCATCTCAACTTTGGTTCAAAGTACCCATTAGCTAGTAAGTAGTGACGGCGCATAGCCGCATACCCATGCAAAAAAAATTATTTTTTAATTTAAATAAAGTCAAATGTTAATATAAAAACCAAACTTCATTAAAACTAAAAAAAAATATACATAATTGAAATTAAACAAACAAAAAAAAAAACGGAAGGCAATTAAAAAATGATAATTTTTAAAATAAAAACAACCTAGAAATTCGGTAAATGGCTCGTCGGCCAACCCATTTTTTCTGTAAGTTTTCGTTTGCGGGCTACAAAGACTTTTTGCACTTTGACGGAGATATTTTTGTGAGGCGTAGTATACTTTTGAAAATATTTGTCTTTCGTCGCTTGGGTGACACTTTCGCTTGTTCATTAATCAAGGCCGTAGAGGCTAGGATATTTTATTGTCTTGCATCGGCCAATGCTTGCATCCTCGCTTCTTTCTTTTGGGCGTAAGCTCTTATTTCATCGCCTACCAATCCAATTTGGCTTGTACTTTGGCTTGAAGAACCCGGAGTCCTAACTTGTGCCCCCGTCCTGGGTTGTGTTGGGCTAACTTTGTCGTTCAAGTCCGGCACCGACTTATCGAATGGCTCGAAGTTAGTCGAATCAGAGGATTTTCTCTTACCTGAAGTTAGTTAAACTTGATTTATTATATGGTGCTTGTAGTAGGTTCTCGTGTCTTGAATTCTTGATTTATTATTTAATGGTTGTATTCTTGTGTCGGATCTTTAAGATTAATGGTGTTTTTTTACTTTCAAGTTTAATGTCCGCTTGTGTTTATTTGTGTCCATTTGCGTTTGTTTGTGTTCGTGATTAGTGTTTTCGATCTGTTCGTGAACAGATAAAATTCTTTAACAAACGAACATAGACATAAAATTTCTGATTGACATGTGTTGGCGAACAGCTCACGAACATCTGCATTTCCCTAACGAACGAAGTCGAACATGGCTTCGTTTGTGTTCTTTTAAAACCCTAATTGAAACTAACGCCATGAGGTGTACTCTAACATTTGAGGTGTTAACGGTGACATGTCATGTAACCAAGATTGAAAAAATTAAGGGGCATTAAATGGGTTGTATGTTAACATGTTAACAAGTTGTTAAGAGACTGAATTAATTGTTCTTTATTTTTTTAAACCATAAACCACTAAAAAATAAGGTCAAATGAAGTTTACGGGATTAAACCATTCCTTGGAGTGAGGTAAAATAAAATGGGAAAGAAAAATTGATGTAACACGGTGAAATTAAAATGAGTTAAAATAAACCTAAAGGCCTAATAAACACAACTACATAGGTTATTATTCCATATATAAGTTTGCAAACTTTTTATGCATAGCAATTTGTACTTTGTGCTTTGGGCCTTTTCCAAAAAAAAAACTTGATTTTTAACTTTTAACCCAAAGGTTTTTACCTTTTTCAATTTTAACCCTACATAATTTGTTTTTTAAATTTAACCCAACACTTTTCATTATTTCCAATTTATTTAACTTCATAACTTTTGTCACTTACAGTTTTCATTTTTTGCAAATTTTCGTTTTACGTATAGTTCTAAATTTTTTGAGTTAATACGACGCAACGTACGAGTGTGCTTCAACTTTTTTATGTTTTGTTTCAAATTTTGCAAGTTAACACGGCGCAACGTGCATGCGTGGTTCAACGTTTTTACCTCTATCTTTTCATGTTTGACAGGTTTGTCGCAACACGCAGATCCTAGGTCAAGTCAGTGTTGCTGGTCGATGACGGTTGTGTGACATTAGTACTGTTTGACACCGTTTTACGCCCCGCCGCAACGCGGGGTGTGCTTTGGGGGTTTTTCAAAGAAAAATGGTTATGCATATGGTTGTCGTAACCTTAACTTTGGGGGTTTTCCAAAAAAAATTGATTTTTTTTACTTTTCACCCAAAAGTATTTCATAAATTACTTTTAACCCAAAACTATTTGTTTTTTTTACTTTTATCCCAAAATTTTTTATCTTTTGCAATCTATTCTCACAACTTTTTTTACTTTCAACTTTGGTCCTTTATAGTTTTCATTTTCCGCAAATTTTCGCTTTATGCTTGGTTCTAAATTTGTGACTTAACACATCGCAACGTGCGTCTTTGGTTTAACGTTTTACGTTTCGTTCTAAATTTTGCGAGTTAACACGACGCAACGTGCGTGTGTGGGTGAACATCTTTACATCGTCTATTTTTTCCCGTTTGACATGTTTAACATAACGTACGGGTCCTAGATTGACTTAGTTATAACTAAAGAATCCCCGCCGCATTCCGGCTGGTCGCATTCCGTCGTAAACTTTTTTTATTGACGAATCAGGTCAAATATAATACGTTTTCGTTTAAAGAAACCATTTTTACCTGCATATTTTTATGTAGTTTTTGGTATAAATTCAAGTTGTTCTACGTTTCGACGTAAACTTTTTTGGGAAATGATTCACGTCAAATATAATATGTTTTCGTGTTTATTTTATGTATGTTTCGTAAAGTATGTTTCGAACCGAGTGGACTCAAATTATGGTTTCTTTTTCTCCCATTTTTTCGAAAGCTCTAATTAATCCCTTTCGATTACATGTGCATATTTTCGTTCATACCCATTACGTTTTCTATGTATGAGTTGGGAATATAATACGTTATGATTGTTCGATACGAATTTGATTTACTTTACGTTTGATCCAATCACAATGCTTATACATGTTACATTGAGTTCAACTATATACGTCGAAATGTGTGTTTTCATATGGTTAATACATCATATAACGTTTGGACTAATCCATTCAATATTTACGATGTACCCGCGCCGCAATGCGGGCGGGTCTTAACCCTAGTTATTAAAAAAAATAATTTTTTTGCCATCATTACATAAGTTATTATTAAAAAAAATAATAATAACAAATTTTTTGCCATCACTACTTTGGTGGGGTGGTAGAGGCTTTGTGCCTCTTGGAGAGAGACGAGGGTTCAAATCCTGGCATGAGGTAGAATTGATGTAGACTTAATCCCAGTGGTCTCAATTAAATGTATGCGAAATAACTAGATTGCCCCTAAATAATAAAAAAAAAAAACAAAAAATAAAGATCACCCACCTCATCTTCTTCCTTCCCCCTCTCTCTAAAACCCGCCACCAATCCACCACAAGGCATTTAACTCTATTATCAGTTAAATTTGAGCAGTTGAAATGCAAAGCTGGTAGTTGGTGACGATGTCGCCGACGTTGATAAAAACGAAGAAACGGGCAGCCGGAGCCCTATTTGCGGTGGCTTGACCAGGTTCAGATCCACCAGACTCGCCCGGTCGGCAGTGCAATCGCTTCCGATTCATTCTCCAACGACCGTCGCCTTTGGCTCCACGACTCCTCCGCCCCATTTTCAGGTCTCCTTTAACTGTAATCAGGGGCGGACCCAAGCCCACCCCAAGGTGGGCGGGCGCACCCCCGGGGAAAAAAAAATTAGGGCTAAATTCCGTCGAAAATCTCGTCCGCACCCCTTGGAATTTTTCGTCCGCACCCCTTGGAATTTTCGACCGCACCCTTTGAAATTTTTCGTCCGCACCCCTTAGGTAAAAAGTGTTATCAATTTATATTTTAAATTTTTTTTAGTAAACTCTTATTTTTTTTTTAAATATACTACCTAAATTATATAACTTTTAATACCTAACCAACTAAACCCAAACACCCATACTTTTACCCACTTATAATTCCTAACTAGCTAGCCCACTAAGTCTTAGCCCATTAACCAAACCCAACAATATTTCAAAATATAATAAAACAATTAAAGCCCAAAACCTTTAGAAATTCTATCCCGCTCTCTCTCTTGCGTCCCTGCACTGCCAACGAACAACATCACCCAGCGACAACAGTCCAGCAGCCGGCGACCACCGTAATCAGCCACCATACCACCGTCGTTCGACACCAAAGCTAACCGGAATCCGAACACGGTTAAGTTTCTTTGTTATTTTGATGATTTTGGTTGATATTATAGGAGAAAAAAGGGTAATAAAGTTGTTAAATAGGTTTGAAATTTTGTGTGTTTTGACGTTGTTTAAATGATTTTTAGGGTGATTATGCTGTTTATATACTTTTAGGGTGATTACAACTTACGTTATGATTTCTAGGGCTTGAATAGTTGAAAATTAAAATTGAAACATTATGTTATGGAGCTATGAACTTATGTTATATAGAGAAAGAATTGCTTAAAAAATTAGCTTTAGATGATGTTTTGGATAGATTTCAAAAAATGAAAACCAGTAGGGCGTCGACGTTTTAATTATGTTTGTAACAAGGTTTGACATGTTTTTATGATTATATAAATTTAGTTTGATGTTCGTTTGTTTTACATGACCCGACCCCACCCGATACGAACCAATTTTTTAACTTATATACCTAGGGGCCTAAAATTTTTAAAAATGTTCCGCACCCCCATGGAAAAATTCCTGGGTCCGCCACTGACTGTAATTCACTTTTCATTTGTTAATTGATTTTGGTTAACAAAACTTACAAAAAATGATGATGAAAATGTGCCCTAACTGATTCTACGATTACGTGTTTTTAGACTGATAGATAATATGTTGTATTAGGTGGTGGTGGGTTTTAGAGGGAGGGGAGGAAGAAGAAGATAGTGGGCATTTTTTTTTATTGTTCAGGGGTAATTTAGTTATTTCGCATACATTTAACTGAGAACATTAACATGGGTTAGTGATAAGGATCACTGAGTGCAAAATTTACAACTACTGAGACCAAATCTGTAATATTTGCAAACCACAAGGACCAACCAAGCATTTAACTCGTTTATGTAATCTTTGCCGTTAAAAAAAAATTAGAGAAAAATAAATTTATTAAAAAATAAAATGGGTTAAAGTACCAGGGTCAAATTGAGCCTAAACTGAAAAAGAAAAAAGGGCAAACAACAGGCCCAAGTCTATTGGTGTTAATGGAGGCATTCTGAAGAATCCTAATTAATCTAATCTATATGCCAGTCAAGAGTCGACTCGGTGAATAAGTCGAGCAACAGAACAGGTCTGCAAAATCCTTTTACCTACAATCTTTGCTTCTAAATTGACCCATCAGATAGAAACGTTTAGGGTCATAAATACATCCTCTGAATTTAATCTATAGGTATCAGTAGCATGGAAAAGAGTTTTGATTTATTGTATGCCTAATTAATCATTTTCTTGTGTTTTTTATGACATATATTATCTGTTTCTTCTGTCTGTCTGTGCTTCTTTTAAGTTTTAGTGTTTAGGAAAATTCTCATGAATCAATCAATTGGTTATCAATCTCATAGTGCATATAAGCGGAATTCATATCTCCAATAAACTTCATGTTTATGACCCAAAAATCTATGAATGTAGTTTATTAATGACTTAGTTTTGCTATTCAAAAAGGGCTAGCGGTGCAGCTTGTTGCCCTTATTAGACGCACGGAATCGGAATTGAACGATATAAGCCCTTCAGTTGAAGCATGCTATGTAAATGGAAACGATTAGTATTTAAACTAAAAGAGGCTTAAGAGTATGGTAGCGTTCGTTTCATGGAATGTAATGGAATTGGAATTTGCAGGAATTGAAATTTGATTTGGAATTTAGGTGTGTTTTTTTTCATAGAATGGAACGATATCCGGATGGAATTAGAATGTAGATTCTCTTATCTATGTTGTTGTTCAATTCTAATTCATTTTTTTTGTTGAAACCAACGAAATAAGTAATGGAATCAACATTCCAATTCCTTCAAGATTCCATTTCATTCCGTGAAACGAACGCTACCCATGGAAAATGAAGACTGCATTTTGAAAAAATAGACACCAGTAGCCCAAAACAAATATCTTTATCATGTGTATGATATAACACAGGTTTTTTTTTAATCATGTGAAGCTCATAAACCAGATAAAAGTAACCCAAGTACGAAAATGTAAGATATGGATCATGGATTATATCACATTCAATTGTAGTTGATATCTTTATTTTGTTTTATGATATATGCATGTATGTTTAGGTGTATATATCATTTTCTAATTTTATATATTGTAGGTCAATGCACTTTCTGTACTAACATTCTCAGTTCAAACTTACATTTGTGTACACAAATTCTTGTTTTAGCTGGGCTCAGAGATGGCCTCAAGGTTCCAGGCGGTGGCACTTGTATCATCACCTACGTACTCAAATGCAGTTGCATGGTCTAATGAAAACTTGGTCGCAGTTGCCTCTGGCCACTTTGTTACCATCATGGTAATTTTATCATTTACGTGTTATTATAGCTTGACGCCTAAACCTTCAATTTATTTCACATTCATATTATCTTTAATCTTTTACCAGAACCCTGCTATGCCGTTTGGACCTAAAAGTTTAATCACAATTCCCGACAGCAAACCTTTTCCAATTGGTGTTATTGAGAGAAAAGGTGCATTTGAATCGTTTTGTTTTGTTTACAATTGGTGCTTATGTTATGTTTTCTTATATGATATGTAACGTTCACAGACGTGGCCTCTGGTTGTATGTTGCCTACGTGTTTGTCTCGTGATGTGCGTCCTTGTGTACGCTCAATATCTTGGTCTCCTCTTGGATTGGCTCCTAATGCTGGGTACGCACTTCTGTGATCCATCAGGGCATGAAGCAGTGTAAAAGTGACTTATAGGCTATAAGTTTCAACTTTTTCCAGTAATAACCCCAAGAAACGTTTAACGTTGTGTCAATTTTATTTCCGTATAGGTGTTTGCTTGCTGTTTGCACCACTAAAGGGGTCGTTAAGGTCTATCGCTCCCTTTTCGTGAATTTTCTGCAGAGTGGGTAGAGGTTATGGATGTATCAGAAATGTTACATACATATTTTGCAAAAATTGGATATGCGGAAGCTCACGTTGAATCTCTAGAAGATGTAAGTTGACTAATATACATGTTAACTTGCTATCTAATGTCTCGTTGCAATGATCTTTAGTCAATTATCTTTCAAGTGTGAAGCTACTCAAGTCGGTTCCGAGCAAGACGATAGTGATGATGATGATGCACCGATAGCTAATATCCTAATCAGAAACAAAAGCAGAAGACAAAAAAATCGCCCCTTTATAACCGCAGAGCAGTATGCGCGTCGTAGTGCAATGCTTTCATCACTGGTTGTTGCGTGGTCCCCGATGCTTGATCGTAAGTCATCAAGGAACTTTTGTGTACTTGCCGTTGGTGCCAAAAGTGGAAAAATATCGTTTTGGAGAGTCGACGGACCGCAACGCTACTCCATAACACAGGGAAGCAATCCCCCTCCGGTTGCATTGCTCATAGGATCTATCCAAGCGCACGATTCTTGGATCACGGCAATCGGTTTCTCGAAGTTTGTTTCTGACGGATCACCTCAGCTTCTAATATCCACCGGATCGTCCGATGGCAGGTGAGTTGGTCTTCAACTCTTTATCCTATTTGGTTTTTGATTAAAGTACACGGATGGTCCCTGTGAAATTTTGGATTTGGTAACTAGCTTTCCAAAAGTACATAGCTGGTCCCTGTGGTTTGCACTTTGTAATGCATTTAGTCCCCGGCTTTTTCCAAAAAGTACACGGATAGTCCCTGTGGTTTAACAAAATTTTGGATTTGGTCCCTAGCTTTCCAAAAGTACACAGATGGTCCCTCTGGTTTGCACTTTGTAACGCATTTAGTCCCCCGGATTTTTCTAAAAGTACATGGATGGTCCTTGTGGTTTGCACTTTGTAACGCATTTAGTCCTAACTTGGACATGCTAAAACCTTTAAATTTGTTGGCTAGGGACTAAATGCGTTACAAAATGCAAACCACAGGGACCAGCTATGTACTTTTGGAAAGCTAGGGACCAAATCCAAAATTTTCGTAATATCCGTGTACTTTATTCTTGTTTTTTTCAGTTACACATTTAGTGCTAACTCGTCGCGATTCACTGGTTATTCTGTTTTTGGCGATTTCAGTGTTAAACTCTGGCGGGGATATATCGATGACATGCTCAAGTCCACTGAAGATAGTCATGCTTCCTTTTCTCTGTTGAAGGAAGTAAGTATTTTGTACTAGTATAAATTCTAGGGCTGCAAACGAACCGAACGGATGCAAACAAGACCTTGTTCGTGTTTGTTTGTTAAGGAAATATATGTGTTCACGAACTATTCATGAACACTAATCGAAAGAGATTTTCTGTTCGTGTTCATTTGTTAAGGAAATATAAGCGTTCACGAACTGTTCATGAACGCTAACCGAACGAGATTTTATGTTCTTGTTCGTTTGCTAATTTTATGCGACGAACGCAAACGAACACAAGTTGAAACAAACGAACTGTTCCTTGTTCATGTACGGAAAATATAATATAGTGATACTTATTAAATATTTTATTTGTTGGGATTTTGAAGTATTTAAAAAAATCATAAAAACTAAAAGAGCTAATGAACTATCGAACACAAACGAAAATAAAGGAACACGTTACCAAGCGTTCACGAACATAAATGAACCAATGCAGCCTCTGTTCATGTTCGTTCATTCAACTAAACGAACGAAATTTCTTGTTCGTGTCCGTTCATTTATTAAACGAACGAACACAAACGAACTTCCCGCCGAAAGGTTTCCGAACTGGTCGCTGGTCGCTGAACGTTCAGTTCGTTTGTAGCCCTAATTATTTTCTCATGAGTCCCATTAATATAGATATATCTATTTTTGAACGTAAATAGGTTACAAATGTTGGATCAGGCCCTACCTCTGTACTTTCACTTCATGTTCCCGATACTTCCCCACACAAGATAATCTTGGCTGTCGGCAGAGGTTCCGGATCTATAGAAATAGCGACCTACCACACCTCGATCGGAAAGTTTGATGTATCTGCGTCGCATTATGCACATAACCAAGTTGTAAGCTTCCACAACTTTCTTCTAATAATATTGATTATCGTGCATAAAATTCAATACATTATCCTGTTGGTGGTGAATCAGGTTACAGGTTTGGCCTGGGCTTATGATGGACAATGCTTGTACAGCTGTAGCCAGGTATCGAATTCGACCATGTAATGTGCATAAACAATACAATATGAATATATGATATAGCTAAATGTAGCATGTCTTTCAGCTTGCATTGTTAACTTTCTTCATAGCAAAACTTATGTGCCTTTTTTCACAGGATAATTCTTTGCATAGTTGGATAATAAAAGGAGATTCGCTCCACGAAGTACCTTTACCTCCAAATATTCTTGGCGTTAAGATGTCCACCGATGTATGTTTTGGCTCTTCTTTATTTGTAGCATTTTTTGTGTCTCAATATAAAAGCAAGAGTACACAGATGGTCCGTGTGGTTAACCAGATTTTTGGATTTAGTCCCTAGGTTCTTTAAAGTACACGGATGGTCCCTATGGTTTGCACTTTGTAACGTAATAAGTCCCCAACTTTTGTCAAAAGTACACAGATGGTCCCTGTGGTATACACTTTGTAACAAATTTAGTCACTAAACGTTGGGGACTAAATGCGTTACAAAGTGCAAACCACAGGGAACATCCGTGTACTTTTGGCAAAATTGGGGACTAAACACGTTACAAAGTGCAAACCACTCGTGTACTTTTGAAAAACTAGGGACTAAATCCAAAATTTTAGTTAACCACAAAGACAGTCTGTGTACTTTACTCTAAAAGCAATGTTTGCCTAGGACATGGTTTGATGAAAAAGTTTCATTATTAGTCTAATATCTGCAATTCTTATCTTATAATGACTACTAAAGGCAGATAAGTTGCTTAAATCTTCTGGCAGGTCCCTAATGTTTCCGATGCCTGTTTTGGCATAGCAGTATCCCCTGCGAATCTTGTGCTTGCTGTGGTATGATTTATTCACCTTTAAATATATCTACAAAATATATATTAAATTGTCAAGTCATCCATATATCATTATTTTGCACCCTGTGATGCACGCACATCTGACCCTTCATCTGTCCCTAAAAACATATCATTAAATTAGTAAGAAGTCATCAATTCATCTGACATTCTGACCCCTCTTAGCTTTGCATCACTTTGTGTGATTATTTAGTATATTGCTAGTGACTCATTGTAATAATCTCTTATTTTTACGTCTTTGTGGTCATTACACATTCGTTTTGTTAGATTTGTGTGATTGTTAAGTGTATTGCTAGTGACACATTGGAATAATCTTTTACTTTGTACATCTTTGTAGTCATTTTTACACGTCCATTTTGCTAAATTTGCAAAGTATTCGACAAAGTGCTTAGCAAATAAGTTCATATACTTATAGATCTACTCTTAAACTATAGTTTCCAATTTTTGCAGGTTCGAAGCTTTGATGTCAATCTGTTAAATCCAATGTATGAGCAAAGGTAAGTCTAATGCTACACTATATATTTCAATTATGTTCACATGTGTTGTATGGAGGTGCAGGGAACAATGCAAGAGAATTTATAGAACAATGTAGAATGATAGATCCACTATTTTGATAATCTTGAAAATTATCAGCGTTTCGTAATTATCAGTAATGGTAAATATGTAATTGTGGATTTTTAACTCTGCCACTAGGCGAAATGTTGCATAATCAGAAAAGCTTATTGGTTTTGATCTTTCTTGTAACTAGTGGGTTACCACCCGCACTACGCAGAGGGTTCGAAACGTAGATAAAAATAAGCAAATCACGAGAGATAAAGTTGTTTGATGTTCTAGTTAAGGGGCTAAACATGTCATTATTAAAGTTGAGAGGCTAAACATGTCATTATTAGAGTTGAGGGGCTAAAGTTGTTAATTATTAAAGTTGAGGGGCTAAAGTTGTTTTAGTTAAGGGGCTAAAAATGTCATTACTAAAGTTGAGAGGCTAAAGTTGTTTGATGTTGACAGATTAGCATATTTATAATATATATAATTTCTAATGCAGGTCACAGAAGGCTGTTGTTGAGTTCTTCTGGATTGGCGGGCAAAAGCTGCAAGATGATAACGAATCTAATGACGAAAACTTCCCCGGTTTTCCTAAAACGGATTTGGTTAATTGGGGGCGTAACATTATATGGTCTTTAAACCAGTACGAACGTCATCTCGACAAGCCTTTAGTCGTATGGGACATGATAACAGCATTATCGGCTTTCTCAAAATCCGAAGTTAACTACGTAGAACAAATACTGGTTAAGTGGCTAACGTCCAGTCTTGGATTTGAGTGTGCCCCTTCTTTTGGAAGCGTTTTGCCGCACGTCTATCGATGTCTTTCCAACTTGACTTCACGTCAGTTGCATCTACTTAATGTTATTAACAGGCATGTTATACTTAAAGAAGCCAAGTTGAATGATTCAAAGCTATGGGTTAAGCTTCTTGAAACGTGTGAAAAAGATATTCAAGAAAGGCTCGTTGGTTGTAGTTTTTCGGCGATGCTAAACAGTGACGAGCAACGTGTTGGATCGGCCCAAATGCGACTGTGGGTCGCAAAAAATGTCGATACGGTAAAAAGTCGTGTAAAACTCCTTGCTTCTGAAGTCAAAAAGATTGAGAAAAGGTATAGTGTTTTTGTAAAGACAATGATTTACTTGTAGCTGTTTTTACCTGTAGTTGTTTTTCGAGTAAAGTACACGGATGGTCCCTGTGGTTTACCAAAATTTTGGATTTGGCCCCTAGCTTTCCAAAAGTACACTGATGGTCCATGTGGTTTGCTCTTTGTAACGGATTTAGCCCCCAGCCAACAAATCTAAAGGTTTTAGCATGTCCAAGTTAGGGACTAAATGCGTTACAAAGCGCAAACCACAGGGACCATCCATGTAATTTTAGAAAAAGTTGGGGATTAAATGCGTTACAAAGCGCAAACCACAAGGATCATCTATGTACTTTTGGAAAGCTAGGGACCAAATCTAAAATTTGGGTAAACCACAGGGACCGTCCGTGTACTTTACTCTTGTTTTTACTATCAAGTATATATGTACGCAGATCTGTAGCAGAAGCAGAAACGGAGTGTTGTAGCTACTGTTCAGCAAGGGTTCCGTTTGACGATACAGAGGTTGCGCATTGCGAAGGAGCCGAGAAGCATAAACTGGCAAGATGTGCGGTTTCTATAGTCGTGTGTCCTCTTTCTCCGTTATGGTCTTGTGTGTCGTGCAACAGATGGGTCTCGAATTTGGCTCCGGAGACTCTTTTTACATTGCTCAAATACCCTCCACCCGTGCACAAAAAGGGTGAAATAATATTGTCAAAACCGTTCTGTCCGTTTTGTGGGATACTGCTGCAAAGGCTGCAGCCCGAGTTTCTACTATCGACGCTACCTGTATAGATCCTATGTGGTTCTGAACGAGTTCTTTACTACATCTTTTTAACCCCCTTTGATTTATTTGGGAAATATGATGGGGGCCGAAAGCGATTGAGCATGGCATGCAGGTATAATAAACTTGTTTACTCATGTTCAAGATTGATATATATGTGTATGTACATATGCGTATATTGTTTTGAACCATCTTGTTTGCAGGAAAAAGACGATGAAGGCACATTACAGTAACATTGCGACGTTTGAGCAAGCCATACGCAACAGTCCTGGTGAAGTAGCATCAACCATACTTTAGCTATATCTACTTCACTCTAGAGGCTGAGCTATGTTTAAAATGCAAATGCTTAGTTGATCTTTTTACAACTAATTTACTTGTCATTGCGGTTTTGATTGACTTGGACTTAGTTTATGGTATTAGAATATTAATGTTTGTGTCCAGAAATATAAGATATTTAATCATATGATATATATACATACATACCTGCTACATACAAATATATTAACAGTTGAACTACAAGGACCTAAAAACAAACTGAAAGATAAAGTCTCCCATGATACATAAGTTAGCACCCTGTTTTGTTTTGTTTTTTTGTTTTTTTGTTTTTTTTTTTTAAATTTTATTTTATGATTGAGAGGATGCAATAGGTTTATCACACAATGATAGTTTTTATGAATAAGTTTGGTAAAACTTTTAGTTAGGTTCATCACCGACACGTATAGATTGAATAAGAAGGAATGATAGAAGAAGAAGAGCATAGTCCTATCGGTTGATGTTATTAGTCATCGATACCATTTAAGTAAAGCTCAGTCGAACGACCTATTTACTACATCATAACATTGGACCCTTCAACTATTAACAAAGTACAATTCAACCCCTGCAATAATAACCTGTGACGATACTTCCCTTCTACAAAGGATTTCGACCTCAAAAATTCAAAAATTGAATTCAGGGAAACGAGCCTGCATCTGTTCAAGATTTTCCCAAGTGGCTTCCGGCAATGGTAAATCACACCAACAAATTAAAACGTCCACGCTTGCCCTATTGCTTCACTTCACTTCACCATGCGCTGATTAATCGCTGTAGGTTTATACAAGAATATCGGCTGAGTAGGCAATGGCATTACTGATTAATCGCTGTAGGTTTATATTTAAAACGTCTACCTTAAGTTGCATGTTTAAAATTCCATACAATATCTCCAAATACTAATTACCTAAAACCATATGATAACTAGCTAGCAAGTTGTATCACCAATTACTTCTTCATACACAACCTTTCCAATATCATTTTGAACGCACCCTTACATTATTAATCTAGTAAAAGTATTCCCACTAAGATAAACTATATTAGTGCACAACCGTTTACCGTTGGTTTTTGTCAAAGCTTCTCCAATGGAAAATTTCAGACGCATAGGTGGTAATGTAGCATATATGTGACGTCTGAAACCGAGCATCACCATTGGAGATGGATGGCTGTTTTTTAGGCGTTTATTTGTGGATTTCCAAATGCATAACGAATGATGGTGTGCCCCCCCTCTCTCTCTCACACACACACACATAACATATATATAAGCAAGGGTTACTTTGAAAACTTATTTGAGATGAGAAAACCCTGTGTAACACTATCTAAAACTAGGGGTGTTCAAAACTATCCGTATCCGAAAATCCGATTCGAAATATCCGATATCCGAATCCGAAATATCCGAAAAATAGGATATCCGAAATTTCGGATATCCGAATTTTTCGGATTCGGATTCGGATAGTGATTTTCAAAATTTTCGGATATTTCGGATATCTGAAATATCCGAAAATTTAATTTTCATTTTTTTCGGATATCCGAAAATATCCGAAAATTTAATTTCCATTTTTTCGGATATCCGAAAATATCCGAAGTATTCGAAAATATCCGAAAATTTATATTCGGATATCCGAAACTATCCAAAATACCCGTCTCCGAATATGAAAAAAATAATAAAAAAATAAAAATTAAATAAAAAGTTGGATTTTCGGATATCCGATTCACGAATCCGAAATTTCGGATACGGATTCGGATAGTGAAATCTGGTATCCGAAAATTTCGGATATCCGAATTTTCGGATATCCGGTACTAAAACAACGTATTTTTTATAAATAAATTTGGGTACGCAATATACATATTTTTGAAGCGTTTTTTAGACCAAAAAAATAAAAAAGCGCTAGCGGAATAAAAAAATCATACATAACAGGCGACAAGGCGTGTAACATTATCTTTATAAACAACAGCGTTGTTATATATGTAACATATGAAACTTAATTTAAATATTTTTTTAAATCCACTCGACATATTTTTTCATTTTTTTTGCCCAAAACGCTAAAAATATGTATATTACATGCATGCCCTATTTTTTTATTTTTATAAAAAAGACGTTTTAGATAGTGCTACACAAGGGTTTTCAAGGTTTTCTTAAATTAAGTGAGTTTTCATTCTAGAGAGAGAGAGAGAGAGAGAATTACGCATGAAATATCATAATTACGATCATATATAATTATATATCCTACATTTATAAAGGACATGTTCAGTAACTTTCCTTTTAGTTTTTTTTTTTGTCTTTTGTCTTTTTTGTATTGCTTTTGTCTTTTTTCTACCGTTTTATTTTTTTTTTGTCTTTTTCGTTTTTTATACTTTTCAATTTTTAGTGTTAACGCTTACAACCCGTTAACTTTCAAAGAACTTTGTAATCGAGTTTTACGTGTTTATTTTTATGTATATGTTGGTATAAATTCAAATTAATTTACATTTAGACGTAAATTTTTCTCAGAAATGAGTTATGTCAAATATAATATGTTTTTATACTTATTATTATATACGTTTTTCAGTTGTTCTACGTTTTGATGCAATTTTTTTTCCTGAAAATGAGTCGGGTTAAAAATAATACATTTTCTTGCTTATTTTTATGTATGGTTTCAGTTGTTCTACGTTTTGAAGTAAATTTTGTTCAGAAACGAGTTGGGTCAAATATAATACGTTTTCACTAGACGGTATAAATTCGAGTCACTTTACGTTCCGACACCGCTGCAACGCATCGTAAATGTTTTCTTATGTGCTTATTATTATGCACGTGTTAGTATAAATTCAAGTTGATCTACGTTTTGATGTAAATTACAATTAGCAAGTTGTGTGAATAGTGCTTTCATCCTATTTGCTTTTTTGTTTTTTCTTATTTTTTTTGGACTTTATTTTTTTTTTTACTTTTCTTTATATTTATTGTTTTAGTTTAATATTCATTTTTCATCAAAGTTATAGTTAAGACAGAGTTTAGATTTCCATCGATAATTAATTTAAAATTTTACTTTTATGGGTTTCAGTCGATAAAAAACATGTTTTATATTCTTTTAAGCATATTTCTTTCGGTTTCTATACGGAACCAAGATAGATATCGACCGAAACCCCGCTGCGTAGCGTGGGTAATCGTACTAGTTAAGCATAAAGTATAATAATTACGCATTAGTATCACAATTACGCACCATTACCCATGAAGTAAATATAATTACGCGACCTACATTAATCTTTCGTACACTTCGCATAAAGTAAATATATTTGTATCTATATATAGCTATATCTATCTATACTATATATAAATAAGAAAACCTTCAAGAACACCCATGTCATTCTCTGATGTCTCCTCACCCTTATTTTCTCGAATCTTTCTCCTATTAAATAAATTTTTTTCTTATCTATCTTATTAAATAATGATACTCAAATTAAAAGAATATATATGATATTTGATATAAATTTAATTATGGAGAGTTATTATATCATTAACTAAGACTATGGGGTGTGGAGGAGGCAAGTCCTTGGAGGATGCCCGTCCACGTTATCATCACGTCAACATCCAAGGAGGATGGGCCTCCCACATTTTTTTTTTTATAAAAAACATGTTTTTAACATTTAATAAGTTATAAAATAAAATCATTAATATTAAAAAAAAACAGTAAATAACATTAAAAAAACACAACTTAAAAAATACTAGATTGGTAAAAATTAAAAATCCTAAAAATTCCATTTTAGCGACTTTTTCTTTCATTTTACGCAAAACTGGACAATGTTCTTCCTGATACGAGTTGATATCGTCTGTCATTATCCTTAAAGAATTTTATAAAGTTGAGAGAGAGCTTGGGTTGGAATGGTTAAAAAATGAGGTGAAAGATGTATATTTAAAGACAAAATAATTATTTTCTTAAAAATATAGCCGTTAGAGACATTTAATTCAATTTTTTTTTTAAATATAGGCGTTAAACGACAAATGTTTGAAAGATGGGGACCGGACATGAACGGCGTGGGGAGAACGGTGAAGACGGGGCCGGTCTTAGGGGGTGGTGTTCAGGTCCGTCGTCGAACCTCACCAACCCTAGGCCGGACCCCATACCGTGTAGCCTAAATGATTCCAATAGAAAATTACTTATGGATAGTTATTATATTTTTAATTAATAAATATAATATAAAATTAATTATGAATAGTTTTAATGTCTTATGTCTATCATCTTCAAAAAATAAACAAGTTTATAATATGGATAGTTATTATATATCATCATATCATTTTTACGTTTTAAACAACTTCTAGGGGCTGTTTGTTTACCTCTTAGAGGGTGTTTGGGATTACTTTTTGAAGTGATTATTTGATTATTGCGTTTGTAAAACATAAATAATCTAAAAAAGTGTTTTGATGAAAAAGTGATTATCTGCCTCAAAAACGCAATTTTGGAGAAGCATGTACCTACATGCTTTTTCAAAACGCAGTTTTAAAAACGCAAAATCTATTTTGAAAACGCAACACCAAAAACCCTCATAATGAGGCTCTTAATAGTTTAAACCTGTTACTGGTTCAGCACTTAATATGGTTCAGACTGTTTGTTTCACGAACAAATGTCTGAATGGTTCAGACATTTGCCTCTGAATGGTTAAAGACCTCTAATCTGAATTGGTTAGATATTTGCCTTTGAACGGTTAAACATTGTACTAGCTCTTAATGGTTCAGACCTCTTACTGGTTCAACACTTCATGGTTCAGACCTCTTAGGGCATGTTTGGCTAAGCTTATTTTGGAGCAACTTATAACTTATTGACTTTTTGGAAAACTAAATAAGTCAGGATGGAGTGACTTATTTACTTTTCCCCCTCACATAATAAGCTAACCCAAACACCTTTTAACTTTTCAAAAAGTAAATAAGTCAATAAGTTGTTAAAATAAGCTTTGCCAAACATGCCCTTAATCTCTTACTGATTCAGCACTTAACCATTCAGAAGTTGTCAAACAGCCCCTTAGACAATCAAATTAATTTGTCGTTTCAATTTATATTCACAATTTTTTAATTTTTAATTTTGTTTTTTATCAGTTATATTGTTCAATCATATTTTTATGAATTCTATGAAAATGATTTTATAGCAATTTAGGATCCAATTAAAAAAACATTCGGTCATAATTTTCAATATTTAAAGATCTAATATTTGTTATGACTTGATGAATCACATGGTAATTTTTGTTATGTTATTGTAGCCGAAGTATTAAAGTACTAGCTTACATCCCCGTGTATTACACGGGTTGAATGACGGAAAATGTAAATAATAAACTTGTATATAATCCTTATTAATGAAATGAATTATTTAGATAAATTAGTAAAACAAAAGAACAATTATATTTTCGTTACTTGTACATGTGATTTGATACTTTATTAGTAATTATTGTTTATATCCAAATAATATATTTTATCTTAACAAATATATACGGTTAGGGTAAAACGAAAACTTCTACGAGTTGTTAGAACTTAAACTTACAAAAGGTTTTTTTAATTTTTTTTACAGAGGGTGTGAATGAGCGATTAGAGACTCAGGACGTTAAATTTTTTGATTTTAGATTCAAGTGATTAAAACCACTAAAACATAGGAACTCAAAAAGTAATTTACTATTAATTAAATTTGAAATTATACATTTGATCTCTAACTATATTAAATAATATTATACTTATTATATTATTTGATACATTTATATTTGTTATAGATAATTATGAATTAAATTTGAATTTATACGTTTATCTCTAACTATATTAATTAATATTATATTATATTTTGTGTATAAAAAATAATATGTAATACTAATATTAAAAGGGAGGAGGCACCAGAGAGTGACACGTGTACAAAAAGATTTTCATTTATTAATATAGGAAGATTTATTTTCTTTTCTTCTCATTTCGATTTCGATTTATATCATGGTCTATTTTAGCTCTTTGTATATGTTTATACATGTTCTTTCGTTATGGCAACTTTAACCAATTTTCTTATGAACATGTCGATTTTCATGTTTGATCTCTAGCGGATCAAATGGTTAAAAATTAAATAAAATAGTCTATAATGAGAAGTCATATTTGTTGAAAGTCACACTAAGTTTATACTTAATACAAAGAAATATATTTAGATTGTTATATTATAGTCTGAATAATAATATATATTTGTATGCATATTTGACACTAAGCTATACCTAATAAGTAAGTAATTGATTGCGCTATATATCACAACTCTGTAAGCTTAAGATTCTTGTAACCGTTTGAATTTTTTTGTTTGTTTTTCTGTGAGTCCAAGCCATACCTAGTAATTAAATAAATAACTGACTGGTATTGTTTTTCAACTATTTAATATTTTTTTTAATATTTACTTGACGAATATTTTATTTATTAATGTAAGGACCTTCAAAAATGTCCCAAAATGACCCATAAGTAAAAACCCGGACCCCTGAAACCCTAACGTGCATGAAAAACTAAGAAAACAAGATTTTTGGGTTTCACGCGGGCCGCGTAAGAGTAAGCCTAGGCTTACGCGGGCCGCGACAGCTCAGCAAACCTCTGGAGCAGCGAACAGGCCACGTGTTGCACACGTGGCAGCCCTAGGTGTGACACGCTAGCCCTAGTCTACGACTAGGTGGCTCTCGCGGGCCGCGTAAGAGTCTGCTAAGGCTTACGCGGGCCGCGTAAGACTCAAATTTTTGCTATAAATTGCCTGGGCATGGGGCTTTCATTCCGTGTCGAAAGTTTTGATCAGAAACGAAGTTCTACTGCTCAAATTCACATTTTCACATAGGGAGACGCTGCTACGATACAGGGTATTAACTTGATCGCTGCTACGATTCAATGTCCGATCGATTGAAACCAATCCAATGGATGTTTAAGTGCCGCCCACATTTAGGGCTATACTTTGTCATTCGTCGTGAATTCGATGGACGTTTAAGTATTGCACTTTGTCATTCGTTGTGAGGATTTTAATCTCGTGAGTTATCGTAAATGCTGTATTAGTTACTGACCTAGTTCGTGTGCATTGTTGTTTAAATTAGGTTACAAGGCTTATCAGTAGGCTAAAACTCAGCCCGTTTAAATCTGCAATGTGAGTGATTCTCTTTTTATCAACTGTTTTACTAAACCTCAAATTATTTTCAAAAAGTTATAATTACAGGGATTAAGTCTTTGTAGTCTTCAATTACAGCCGGTATGTGGGGTTTTGTATACATTACTTGATAACCGTCACCATTGGATAACGAGTTAGCCAATGGGTGATATGACCATAGTCACAGAAACAGGTCGAGTGACAAATACCGTTGGGTAATTGGTTGATATAAACAATGTAATCACCCTTAATACTGTATATTATAACAATGTGTCGTTTTGTTTAACTTGAATGACTCGCCAGTATTTCCCCGCTGATAAAATCTTTTTAAAACATGTTTCAGGTGATCTGCTGTGATCCAGGAAAAAGTGCAGTGTAGCACTACAAGCTTGAGGAAGTGGCTAAATAAAAATAAAGAAAACATGTTTTTGTAAAATAGGGGTTTCCCAGTGAAATTCCCTTATTGTAAATTACGGGGTTTGTCCCTAATTATGAAATAAAATAATCGGGCATTTTTCCTGTTAATTATTCCGCTGCCAAATTAAATAAATACCACGGGGTTTCTGTCTTGCGGCTTCTGGACCGGGTCAAATCGGGCCGGGAGCCGTGACAATTAAATATCTGTTTTCTTAACTATTTCCTTTATTTTTTCGCTTTATAATAACTATTTAATAATTCATTAATCTAATGTCGTGTAATACAGGGGTTTATATTATACGTGTGTGAGAGAGAGAAACCACAAAGTTATATAGTGTTCGGATAAAAAAAAGCCCTTTTTATGTGCTAAGCATACGAAACAAAGAAAAAAACGGATGTGTAGGTATTTTTGTAAATAGTTTAATTAGGATATTAAACAAATATCTACACTAAGTTTAACATATAAAAATTATAAGTTCATAACAAATATAAGTTTAACAATATTAAGCTACACTATTGTAGGTAATAATAATTATTATGCCACTAGGGAGTAGCCTAAGATCATCGGGTGTGGGGGTCGTCCCCTCTCCGTCTCGGGTCGTCGCCATCGTCGCACACCGCCCCCTTCGGGTCGTCGCGTCGCACACGGCATTCTGCCGATGTTGGGGACGAAGCTTGGTGATTGGTTGCTTTAATTTTGGTGGGCCCCTCAAGTTTGTGCGCTCTCTCTCCCCTTGCATGGTACTAGTGAATGAGCACAAGGTACAACTCTTTGGGTAGTCATTGCTTCCCCTCCACACCCTTGGGTAGTCCCCAAGGGGATGATCCTCCACCTTTGATGAGGTGGCACCTACGTGGCGGGTGGTCCCTTTGAAGACTAACCTCCCCATACCCTATGATCTAATAGTTATTAGTTATTACACTACAAATCATTACCTCTTCACTCTATTCATACGTTAAAACTTATTGGTACACGATCCCACCACATAGCATTGAAAAAGAAATTAGTGTGTTTGAAATAACAAGTAAATGTCTAATATAAGACGAGGGGGTGTGGTATACCGCCCCTGGCTACATAAGTTTCAATAGCGCTCTCTGGCGTCCCACCCCCACCCCGAGCTCGCCATTGAAGGGGCGCTATAGCCCGCTTGCCAGCCCACCAACGAGCAAAATAGCGGCTGTTTCGAGGATTTTGGTCAAAAAGACCGTTTGGCAACGATCGAATTTAAAAAAAAATTATTTTTTTTATTTTAATACTATAAATACACTACCCCTTTACTCAAATTTTCATCTCTTCTCTTCATCTATTTTTCATCTAAAATCTTTATAAAGTTTTTTCATATTCACACAATGTTTCTCAACAACCAAAACTCGTGGGATCCGAACAATCCGTTTTGGACAAATTTAGCAAACAATCCCAACAACGAGCAAGAAGAACGTTACCGAAGAGACCCTGTGAACGGGTGAGCTTGGTTATTATCCGATGCCACCTACCACCCCAACCTCCCCTCATCCGACCACACCACTGATTCCCGGTTTTTATGGATACTATTCCCAAAACATACCCCAAACCCAAAACATACCCGAAATCGAATCCGTGCCCGAAACCTAACCCACTTCCTCAAAAGGTAGACGCCTAGGGAAGAACTTGCATTATCACAAGCATGACTCAACATGTCGGAGGATTCGATTGTTGGTAATTTTTTCTCTCCATTAACTTTTTTATAAATATACATTTATTAATATTTTTTATTTTTAAAGCAACCGACCAAGATATAAAAGTATTTTGGAGGCGTGTACATGAGAAGTTTTTTGCCGCAATGGGTCGTGGTGAATATCGTACGGCCTACTCATTTTCGGGCAAGTGGACCGCAATGCAGACCAAGATTAGCAACTTCAACAACATACACAATAGTCTCGTCAACAATCATAGAAGAAGAAGCGGTTCGAGCGAAGGGTAGGAATAGAGGTAAGGCAGCTGCACGAGCACGAGACACGTCTTCTTCAACGCCATCGGATGGCCCGTCAAAGTTGGACGAGTTCTGCCATAGACTCAATAAGCTTCTCTCGATCAAGGAAAAGGAGCATGAACTTAGAATGGAGAAACAAATCCAATAAGATATGAAGTTTATTGAGAAAGACTTTTCCCACCTACCAGAGGAGGACCGAGTCATTTTAGAGGCTCGTAAGACAAAAATTCGAGCGAAATATATGTAGTTTTTTATTTTCAAGTAGTTTATTTTTTAAGTAACTTTGCATTTTTGTAATGTTTTATTTATTTTAATGAAATTATGTTTTTTTATTTTGTTTTTAATAAAATTGGCATATAAATAAAAAAATAAAATATATAAATAAAAAAAATATTTAGGTAATGATAATGGGTGTTTTAAACCATTGCATGATGCAAGTTAAAGGAAGGGGCTTTAAAGGCTACACGAAACACTCTCATCATTAGGAGGGGATGATACATGTGGCACTTTGATACTGAAAGAACACCACCCCTTTTGAATTGGTAGTGTTTTTGATCTCGAATGGGGACAACCCTTTTCATCATTTGATCACTTCTCTCTACTTCTCAGTATCTATTTTATATAATATTTAAGAACGGGTTAAGGATGTGTGGGATGAAAATAATAGAGATCCATGGTTTGAGGTGAAAAGTTAGGATAAAAAACGATATGACACTAACGTGGTTTAAGGATATTAGGGTCTAGGGATATGTTACGTGTCCAATACGATGAGCCCAACTGGCCCAACTCCCAGACCAATAAATGAGCCCATGCACCTTGCAACCCATGCATAATGGATCAAGTCATGAGCTCCAACGTATCTATTTTTTAGTTATTGACTTTTCCAAGTTTGAGTGTGAAAGTGCTGGAATAAAGGAAGAAGTGGTTATGCCACCTTCCATGTGATCAGTAAAAATAGGATCTAGATTTGTTTCGATTTCTTTTTGAACGTTAGATGTAACTCCATATATGGAGACCCCTTTGTTATTTTCATTTATGCAGAAAATTATTATCCAACTTCTTTCTAAATTTCTAGTCTGGAACCTTTCTATTTTCTTGATTATTAACAAGCCAATCGATACTTAACAATTGGTATCAGAGCGGCCTTGATCCACCATGGATACTCGTAAGAAAACATTGGAGCAATTTCAACAAGAAACCACAGAGAAATTCAACCAAGTTACTACCATGTTTGCGCAACTGATGTCGGAGTTCCAAACCATCAAAGACAAGGGTACGACGGGACCTTCGAACGGCAGCGGTGGTATGATGGTGGTCACCGGAGGTGAAGTGAAACCTTACCTGAATCTTAATTTCCCTCGGTTTAGTGGTGACGATCCGACCGGTTGGTTGTATCAAGCAGAGCAGTATTTCGACTTCCAAAAGGTCTCCACCGAAGATCAAGTCAGCCTAGCCTCTTTTCACTTAGATGGCCTTGCCCTCCAATGGCACCGTTGGTATACGAAGAATCGCGGGCCGCTATCGTGGACAGAATTTTCGACGGCCTTGTTAACTCGTTTCGGTCCGACCGACTACGATGATCCGAATGAATCCTTGCACCGACTCAAACAACAGACGGTTGCCGCCTATGTTGAGTCTTTTGAACGGTTGTCACACCGGATTGACAGGTTACCGAAATCCTTTTTAGTGGGTTGTTTCACTGGTGGGTTGAAAGAGGAGATTCCACTGGAGGTGAAGCTCAAGAAGCCTCGTAGCTTGGTGGAAGCAATTGGAAGTGCTAGAACTGTGGAAGACAAAATCAATTTGCATCGTAGAGTTCCACTTTATTCCAAAAATGTTGGAACTAGTTCAACACAGGGAAAGCCGAATTCCAGCCAAGGCTTGTTGGGCCCTGGGCCTACTTCACGTTTGACTTTTCCTTCTCCGAGCCCGGTGTGTAGGTTATCAGCGGCTGAAGCTAGAGAACGTCGGGAGAAGGGGCTTTGTTACTATTGCGATGAAAGATACGTGCCCTGGCATAAGTGCAGCAACCCGCAGCTCTTCATGATCACTGATGTGAATGAAACAGCGGAGGAAGAGTCGATCACGAAGACAACCATTGATATTAATGATGAGACGCCGGCAGAGGTCTCGTTTCATGCGATTTCTGGTACGATTTACCTCAAACTCTACGATTACTTGGTAAAATTAATAACAAGGAAGTTGTCGTTTTGGTGGACGGTGGAAGTACTCATAATTTTATTGATCAAGCAATGGTGGGTCGGTTTGGACTATTGGTTGAGCACGATGTGAACTTTGAAGTGGTGGTGGCTAACTGTGAAAAACTGACATGTAAGAGTCGGGTAAAGAACCTCACAATTGTTATTCAAGGGTACACTATAAGCACAGATCTTTTTGTTCTACCAGTTGCGGCATGTCCGATTGTTTTGGGAGTACAATGGTTAAAGACTTTAGGGCCGGTCAAAATTGATTTTTCAAAATCTCACCATCGGGTTCCATTTAGCGGGTTCGTATCATAAGTTACAAGGTCTAAAACGAGGTGATTTAAAAGCCTTGAAGCCAAACGAATGTATGTTACTTGAAGGGTCTGCCATGTTACTACACATCAGCTCGGTCACTGAGTCCTTACCATCTGTTCGCACCGCCACTCCGGCTATTCAGGCAGTCCTCGACGAGTCTGTTGCTGTCTTTCAAGAACCTAAGAAGTTACCACCCAAACGCTTCCATGATCATAGCATTCCTTTGTTACCTGATTCCCGACCCGTTAGCTCTCGGCCGTATAGGCAACCATACTATCAAAAAACTGAAATCGAAAAACAGGTTAGAGAGTTACTTCAGCAGGGATTAATTCATCCAAGCCATAGTCCCTTCTCTTCTCCCGTTTTGCTCGTTAAGAAATCGGATGGAAGTTAGAGGTTTTGTGTGGATTACCGGGCATTAAATGACATTACGGTTAAGGATAAGTATCCCATACCTATTATTGATGAACTTCTAGACGAGCTATGCGGCGCGAAGGTTTTTTTCTAAACTTGATCTGCGGTCCGGGTACCACCAAATCCGAGTACAGGAAATGGATATTCACAAGACGGCTTTTCGTACACATGAAGGACATTATGAGTTTGTCGTTATGCCGTTTGGGCTCACGAACTCCCTGGCGACTTTTCAATGCCTCATGAACGACCTTTTCCGCCCTTACCTTCGTAAGTTTATTTTAGTGTTTTTCGATGATATATTAGTTTATTCACGTTCCATTGATGAGCATGCTGAGCATTTGAGGATGGTTTTGGGTATTCTTCATGCTAACCATTTGTTTGCAAAATTTTCAAAATGTTGTTTTGGGGTTGACGAAGTTCATTACCTGGGTCATGTTATCACTCAACATGGGGTTTCAGTGGAGGCAGCAAAGGTTGAGGCTGTTTTGTCATGGCCGGTACCTACTAATGCGAAGGAAGTACGTGGGTTTTTAGGACTCGCCGGTTACTATCGAAAATTTATAAAAGGGTTTGGAAGTATAGCCGCCCCTTTACATAAATTAGTGGGAAAAGGTCCGTTTGTGTGGAACGAAGAAGCCACTAAAGCCTTCGACACCTTAAAAATTGCACTAACTACAACGCCCACTTTGGCTCTTCCGGATTGGACCAAGCCTTTTATGCTAGAATGTGACGCTTGTGGTGTGGGCATTGGAGCCGTTTTAACTCAAAATGGGCGACCACTCGCTTATTTTAGTGCTCCTTTGAAGGGTTCCATGTTATCTTGGTCTACATATGAAAAAGAGATGCTCGCGGTACTGAAGGCAGTTCGTAAATGGAGACCGTATCTATTGGGTCGGCCATTTGTGGTTAAAACTGACCACATGAGTTTAAAATACCTCTTAGAGCAGCGAATATCGACCCCGGCGCAAGCAAGATGGTTACCTAAGCTCTTAGGGTATGACTACAAAATTGAGTACAAGAAGGGGATAAGTAACCGGGGAGCTGATGCATTATCTCGATGTGGGGAGGCAAAATTTATGGCTATTTCCTACCCATGCACTACCTTGTGGTCTGACATAAAAAAAGAGGTGCAAACTGATCCTTATTATGACACTTTACCCACTTCATTGGATGGAAATTCTAAGGAACGTGCTTTTAAAAGGGATGGTGTGTGGTTTAGAAGTGGTGCTATTTTATTAAGCCCAAACTCTCCATTATTGGCTACTGTTATGGAGTTGGGTCATGCTTCTCATGAGGGGGGCCACTTTGGGTTGCACAAAACATTAGCAAAGGTGCGTAGCAATTTTTGGTGGGTCGGATTAAAGTCTTCGGTTAAACGGTATTTGCAAGAATTTCAAACGTGCCAACGATTCAAAAAGGAGAGTTTGAAACCCGCGGGATTGTTACAACCGTTACCGGTACCCGAGCGCGTATGGGAAGACATAAGCATGGATTTTACAGAAGGACTACCGAATTCAAATGGGTTTTCGGCTATAATGGTGGTGGTAGATCGCTTGTCAAAATATGCACATTTTGTTCCTCTACGACACCCGTTTACGGCAGCAACAGTTGCTCGTGAGTTCGTGCATTCGGTTGTTAAGTTACACGGATTTCCATCAACCGTAGTCAGTGACCGCGACAAGGTATTTATTAGTTCGTTTTGGCAGTCTCTTTTTAAGCTACAAGGTGCGATTTTGTGTATGAGTTCTAGTTACCACCCACAAACGGATGGTCAAACGAAAGCCGTTAATAGAACTTTGGAGCAATACTTGAGGTGTTTCACAGGTGATAAACCCAAGAAGTGGAGTGAATGGTTGCCATGGGCGGAGTACAGTTACAATACGTCGGTTCATTCATCTACAAATATGATTCCTTTTCAAGTCGTATATGGTCGTATGCCACCCAAATTAGTGTCGTATGTACCCGACACAACTATGGTTCAGGAGGTGGATGATTATTTGTGTGATCGCGACGAGCTCTTACGGAAACTCCGGGCTAACTTATTGACTGCTCAAAATCGAATGAAGATTCAAGCCGATCGCCATCGGAGGGAGTTGGTTTTTAATGTGGGAGATTTGGTTTATATTAAGCTCCAGCCGTATCGCCAAAACACGGTTGCTAGTCGGATTTTTGCAAAGCTTGGTCCACATTTCTTTGGTCCGTACAAGATAGTAGAGCGGGTCGGTACTGTTGCGTATTGGGTGGAATTACCTCCGGGTTCTCTTATACATGACGTGTTCCATGTGAGTTTACTAAGGCGATTCATTGGGGCTGCACCAGCTTCAGTTCCGAACACGACTGCTGACCCGGTTTTACCTCCCTCAATTCAGCAACCAGAAGAGATTTTGGAGCAAAGGGCTGTTCAAAAGGGTAGATATCGTCCTAAAACTGAGCTACTGGTAAAATGGAGAGGGCGACCGCGGGAAGACGCAACTTGGGAAACTAAATGGCGTTTCGCACGCGCTTACCCGGATTTTCACCTTGAGGACAAGGTGACTCCAAGTGGGGTGGATTGTTACGTGTCCAATACGATGAGCCCAACTGGCCCAACTCCAGTTCCATGCAGACCAATAAATGAGCCCATGCACCTTGCAACCCATGCATAATGGATCAAGTCATGAGCTCCAACGTATCTATTTTTTAGTTATTGACTTTTCCAAGTTTGAGTGTGAAAGTGCTGGAATAAAGGAAGAAGTGGTTATGCCACCTTCCATGTGATCAGTAAAAATAGGATCTAGATTTGTTTCGATTTCTTTTTGAACGTTAGATGTAACTCCATATATGGAGACTGTCGGAAAGGAGAAAATAAATAGTATAGGGACTAGTGTGTAAAATGGTGTCCTATATAAACACCATTCTTGTAACCCTATTTTGCTGTACAATACAATTTATCAATACAATTCAAACCCAATTCAGAGATTATTCTCTATACCAAACAACATGGTATCAGAGCAGAGTTTCTGATCCTTGGATAGTCTGTTCATCATCTACGATTATCTCAGCCACAATCGTTCCCATCGATCTATTCCAGCCATTTTTTTTTCAAATCTCAAACCTAAAACCCAAAAAAAATCAAACTCTAAAAATCGATCAATACCAGTTTTTTCCAAACCAATCCAACCCCAAACCAGGATAAGCCTCAAAAAAATCAAATCGAAATCAAACTTTGGAATCGAACCTGCTGGAAATACGCTGCCGCCGCCGGCCGCCATAAACAGAACATCATCATCAGATTCAGTTCTAACTCTTTGCCGCTCCGCGTAGTAACGGTTACCTTCATCTTTTTCGGTGGAGAAATTGCCTCTGATTCATCTCCGTTTCCTGTCAACCAGTGATTTTTCGTAGTTTCCTTGCAAACCCTAATTCAACACGTGATTTTTGGCAGTTTCCTTTTTCCTTGTTCTTGATAAATAAAACCTTTTTTGATAAATATAACTTTCATTTTTTTTGATAAATACACTAGTGCAGCGGATTTATTGTTTTGGAGAAGTAATCTTAGAAGTTTCCTTTTGTGCCCTTGATATATATAAGTGTGTGTATTGGAGCGGATTTATTGGAGCAAATTTGTCGGAGCGGATTTAGTGTTCGGGTATTGGAGCGGATTTACTGTTTCCGGGTGATTTATTTTAAATCTTGAACGCGAGTTCAAGTTGCCCGGCGTATTTGATAAATACGCCGATAAGATAACGTCTGTTTCGGGCGTCGTAATTCTGGCGGATTTAAGTGGTCCAGCATATTTGTTCCCAGCGTAATTGATAAATCTTGAACGTGAGTTCAAGTGTCCAGCATATTTATTTAATACGCTGGTCTGCTGTCTTCTCCGTAGTGATAGCTTATTTACCAAAAAAAAAATCAAAAAAAAAAAAATCAAAAATAAAATAAAAATGGAAATCAATCCTGGAAAGAACAGTTCTTGGATATTTGATTCTGGTGCCACTGACACCATGACGTTTGAACCATTAGACATATGTTCAATGACTAATCCTCAAAAAACTCAAATCCATACCGCAAACAACGGAACAATGCAAGTGAGAGGAGGAGGAACAATTGAAATCTCTCCAACTATGAAACTATCAAATTGTCTCTATGTTCCATCATTATCACACAAACTGCTCTCAATTAGCCATATTACCAAAGAGCTAAATTGCATGGTACTAATGCATCCTACCTTTTGCCTTATACAGGATATCAGGACGGGTGTGATTATTGGATGTGGTACTGAGCGCCAAGGATTATATATGTGGCTGAAGTGGCTCAACAGGGTACTGTGATGTTGGCACATGGAACCGAAAATCGGGAAGCCTGGCTATGGCATAGACATTTGGGACACCCATCCATTGGCTATTCGCACCTTTTGTTTCCAAAACTATTCCCTTCAAATGGGAAAATAGACTGTGAAACCTGTTTTCATGCTAAAAGCCATCGACAACCATTCAAACCTAGCAATACGAAAGTTGCTTCACCTTTTTCACTAATCCACTCTGATGTGTGGGGTCCTGCTCCTGTGATTGGGGGGGGGGGCAGGGTCTTCGGTATTTTCTACTATTCGTGGATGATTACACTCGCATGACATGGGTATATTTTTTAAAAAACAAAGCCGAAGTTTACGAGAAATTTATCACCTTTCATGCTATGATTCAAACTCAATTCCAAACTCAAATTCAAATCCTTCGATCTGACAATGGGGGGGGGGGATTTGTCAATACATCTATGAAACAATTCTTTAAAACCAAAGGATTAATTCATCAAACCTCTTGTGCCCATACCCCCGAACAAAACGGTGTTTCCGAACGGAAAAACCGTATTATTCTTGAAATGACTCGAGCCCTGTTAATTGAATCTCAGGTACCCAAATCTTTCTGGCCGGAGGCAGTTGCAACCTCCGTGTATCTCCTAAATCAGCTCCCCACCAAAGCTCTTAAGTTTAAGACACCCTTAGATTGTCTATCTAAGTCTGCCAGTATTCCTCATCCTCTTACACTTGAACCTCGAATCTTCGGGTGTACAACATTTGTCCACATACCCAAAACCAACCGAAACAAGCTTGGCCCGTGTGCTGAGAAATGTGTATTTGTCGGCTATGGGATCGATCAAATAGGTTACCGGTGTTATAATCCACAAACTCATCAAATGTTCACCACAATGAATGTTGACTTCCTTGAAACAAAATACTTTTATAACACCTAACTCAGTGGTCAGGGGGAGAATGAACATACAGACACTCTGATTTGGCTAACCCAACTTCCGTCATCTGAAGAAGTTGAACTAAAAAAACGTCACAGTACTCCGAGTCAGTCACCTTCAAACACAACTACACAATCTGCGGAGCGCAGTACCACTGAAGATAGTCCATCCAACATGATACATGAGGTAAGAAATAATGAGAACTCTGAATGTACTACGTCTTGTAACTATGAGACAACAGGGGAACACACAGAACCGACAACAACCGAACTGTCACACCCCGATATTTCCACGTATTACTGGTGGGCCCGGTGGAGAGTATCGTGACGTAGTTGATATCATCATAGTCAAACAACACAATATATAAATGCACAGCGGAAGCAAAAGATAAATATATTACCATCCGAATATAAAGTAATATCAAAGTATTACAACGGAAAGTAAAGGATCCACAGGCGGATCAAATAAAAGGAAAAACTGTTCAACAGACTTTAGACGCCTAGAACTTGCAAGATTCCTTATTAACGCCCTGAGTTTCCAGCCAATTACGTTCAGTACCTGTCACTTAACCCTTTTGGAAAATACGTCAGTTTTCACTGGTAAATACACTCAACCGACTCATTTTGAAAAGGTTTAATAAAATTGATTTGAATGCACGTGGCACAAACTCTTTATAACTTGGGACAATTATATTTATAATCTTGTATACAGATTTACATGTTCGTTGTACGTTCAGGGCCCGATGTAGAAACCGAGTCAGATTAACAGACACGCCACAAGTATAGGCCCACAAGAGAGTGAGATACCATTTTCCCTTAAGCAACTGTCAGGTGTATGCCTACACCCCGTGCTTAAGACGTGGCCATTTTATAATACAATGATGTCAAGGATATCCGGGACATGGTCATTAACCCCTAAAGGCTTTTATTTCAAACAATACAGATTAAAGCGGGTTACCTCAATAATTTAATCACAATACGACTAAACATTCAATACCCGACCAAGCGGTATTATTATAATACCGTATCCCAAGCCCGTATAGGGAAAATAAGTTAAGAGTATTTACCTGAGCTAGCAAATGCAATTTATACTCAGCCGTATAATCTAATCAGCAAGCACAAGTACTTCTACTGGGGCTCTCAATCTGGAACGAAGGTTTTATTAACCTATTAGATTCCTAACGGGTCTTGTTTAAATCGTAACTTAGACCGGTTAGTTTTAAGGAAAGGTTTACGGTTCAAAACGCATGAATAAGCGAAGACCGGAATTGAATGTGATTTAGACCCGACAAGTTTGGAGACTTGTATAATATGGGTAAACTAAACACATTCTGGATTTTGAGATAAAAACGATATGGTTGGACCCATTTCGGCTAATATATGTAAACTAGTTACATAAGCCGATCCGAACGCGACAAGTGCGTAACGAGTAACCAAATGAATCATATACAGGTTTCCTAAGTTAATATGCCTTAAATATGCTGTGATATAAGTAGGATACCTTCCATTATGCCCAAAACGAGTTTAATCTCAAAATAAGCCCGTAGGGGTATTTTGGTCATTTAAAAGGTTATAAAAGAGTTTAAATGAAGTTCTGAGATTCGGGTCCGAATACATCAGTAAAATAACTTATTTTAATAGGTCATATCAGTTGGTAATAAGTCTTATGTGATAAAATGGTTTATATACCTTTTACATTGTTAATTACATGTTAATTTGGAAATTATAGTTCTGTTGACTTTTTCTAAACAACTTTGACCCGACATTTGTACTAGTTAGGATGGGAATCAGTGGGTGCCCTTTTAAGGGTTTATTGCCCACATAATTACCAACTTATAACTACCTTCAATTCGACTAATCACTGGACCATAAATGATTAATCGCTAAGTCAACCGTTAATTACGACGGTTTGACTTTTAAGCTAAAACTAAGTAAAAACTCAACTAAGAAAGGTTAAGCATACTTACCAAAGTCTAATGCACTATTAGAGATGGCTTGGGTCTGCTCTTATGCTCCAGGAAGCTCCAAGAAAGTAGATGGAATGAGTGATCATAATGTTGCAACTATGAAGACCTTTTATAGTGATTTTGATCTCATTAGATCATGACACACAAGGCTAGCAATGTTCCCAGATCATTTACATGTGTCCCTAAGGCCTAGGAACTGTTAGGGGTCGCCCATGAATGAGAAAATATCTAACTAAGTCGGTTACAAGCTCATAACAGCCAACTGCCCGATTTTCTGCATCTGGGGACCCCTTACGGACCGTAAGGGTGGACCTTTACGGTCCGTAAGCCCGTGATCAGGGCAAAAAAATTCTTTTCAGTTTGCATCCTTGGCTCTTGGTCCTTCTGTAACACCCTTAAATTTATACTTGAATTAATCGCTAAATTATACCAAAAGGTAATAGATTAACATAAGTTTCATAAGTAGCATAAACCTTAGTCATCTAATGACTAGGTTGGAAATTTCAAAATTTGTTTAATTAATTGTTTACAACGCATGAACAAAATCTAAGTATGATTAAAACATTGCGGAAGCTTCAAAAGGTAGTGTTCGGTTCTTCTTCATTTGCTTGATCGCCATTCGTAAGATCCACTTCATCATCTATGGTCAAAACCGTTAAAACATTAGTTTTGACATTATTATAAAACATTATAAACGCAAGATCCAACATTTAACTTTGTAATAATAAAATAAAAAAAATAAGTTTTTCTGTTTCACCGTAACTTACGGTATCACCGTAAGTTACGGTGGGTCCTGGAATTGTCTGGTTCACCGTAAACCAGGAAAGAACTGCCGTAAACATCTGTTCTATACCGTAAGTTACGGTTCTACCGTAACTTACGGTAGTCGCTGGGAATTTATGTTTTGTTTGTCTATTTCATTATACTCAATCAACTTTAGGATTTTGCTTTTCTAACAAACCATTCATTAAATCCTCATGTTTCTAACATGTTATACATTAACCAATATCAAAGATCAATTCATCATACTCCTAAACATTAACCATGCTTTACTCGATTATTCGACCCGTTGGCTCGTCTAAGGAATCCTTCCATATGACGACTACCAACGAGTTCCAACCAAGTTTGACCAATCCTTCAATATAGCGACATCTCTACTTAATTCAAACCATTCTTGTTCTTAAAATACGAATACATATTATACAATCATCAAAATCTACTAAATGTAACGGGTCAAGTTACATACCTTAGTGTACGCCCTTCAACCGCGAATCGCCACCGGCTTGTCCACTTGACGTTCCGGTATCCTTTCCTATAGAGTTCAATTTTATCATATTTAGAACTCTTTGTAATCACATTTCGCATAATTGTCAAAACATCACAATTAGGTGTTTTAACTACAAAATTCTAGTTTCAAGCCTTCTTTGAGGCATTTCAACAAACACTTCATAGGCAGAATTTTTTTATATCTTTAGTATTCAACTTCATAGCTTGCTAATTAGCTAACTTGACAACAATAAAGCCCTCATATAGTATTTAAACATCATATCTTTCTGGAATCACTTTCTACAATCAAATTACACTAGGATAATCATTCTAAACCCTAATGTTCATCATTATCTTGTAAAACCCACAACCCACCTTCAAGGTGTTCATGGAATTTCCTGAATTTGGTCATGATTTCACATGTAATTGGCTAGGTTTCAATTCTAAACACCATATCAATTTCTAATCTAACCAAATAACACACATGCAACATCTAATTTCAGATTTTCCAAAATCATGAGAAATTCAAGTTAAGAGATTTCATCAGATTTTACATACCTTACAATCCTCTTGTGATGAGGATTACTATTCTAAGCTCAATTTTCTATTTCAACTTGGATTAATCCATCAATTTGCAAGATAAATGAAATTTTAGGGTTTTGGAGAAGTGGGGATCGCCCCCTGCTTCACTTGATCGACCAGACACACCTAAAATGGTGTGTTTGGTGAGTTTTGTTATAATTCAGCATTTAACTTTCATTTTTGGCAAGTTTAGTCCCTCATTTATCATCTAACTTAAGTACTAGTGTTTTTAACCTAGTGTTAGTTATTTCTAGGCTTGTAATTTTAACTAGGTTAAAATTTCTAGATGATCAATTCTTGTTTATGAAATTCTTAAATTTCTAATATAAAGATTTATATTTTCGGGGTGTTACACCTTCGAAGGGTCAATCCACCTTCATTCTTTGCATTTTGAGCCCCTCTAATTGACTTATAAGGGCTTCAAGTCTTATACCTTCTTTGTTAAGTCCTTGGCCACGTTATTACTCGAAAAGTCATAATTTTCAACGTTGATGCTTTTAACCCCCCGTATACGAATTTGATCATAACTTTCTCATACGATAACGAAACTTGATGATATTTTTATCATGTATTCTAGTGAGCATATTTAATCGTTACAAAGTTTCGGGTTTGCTAAAAGGTCACTCAGAGGTATACTTTAAACATGTTGACACATTTAACCCCTGTAGTTTGTAATCTCTCACTTTCTTTCATATTTAGCTTCGTATGATCCATGATTTATTCGTTTGAAGGTATGAGCATCATGTAGGGTTACTGTAAAGTATATTTATCCCTTGTTGACATTTTGAACCCTTATATTCACACACTTTCCATGTTTGTCAACTTTAGTCCCTCTAGAGTATACTTTCACAAGTTCAAGCTTATGACACGTGTCAATACATTATAGGACGTGAATTTTCGAGGTGTTACATCCTCACCCCCTTCAAATAAATCTCGACCTTGAGATTTGCTAAATTATGGAAGTACTTTTTGTCGCATAATGGACTTAACTTCTATAACATATCTGGAGTCTTTCCAAGCTCCTAAAGTGACCCCTATATTAGGTACATGTATTCTTTTGGAGCTTCTTAACCTGTCGATCCTCAATCGATACAGGATGCTCATCACATCATAAATCTGCATATCATTATGTGATAGTGCTTCTTGACTTATTGGCGAAACACACCCTTCAGTCACTAGTGTGCAATGTATTGCGAGCTCCGCCAAGCTCCTTAAATAGGTTTTAGCTTATAAGCTACTTGATCTTGAAACATTCGATTTCCTTCGAATGATTCTATATATATTCAGAGCTTGACTAGCCTGATATTTTAACAAATTTGTCACACCCTTCCTGGGTGATATCTTTTGTTGAACCTTATTCCTTAACAAGAATTTAGGAGGGTTGCTACTTTCATAAATTCTTGATTTTCTGCCTAATACTGGCAACTTACAGATGATTATGAATTTGCGTGATCCTTTTTGTTGTTTCCAATGCAACTTTCAGATCCTGTTAAGTGGACTTCCCAAAGTCTCGTCCATCCAACGGATGTTTTGATATTTCATCTATACAAGGTCTCCAAAAGAGCCACCTTGATACTTATATAACAACTATTATAGAAAAGCTTATCTTAAGGTGAGATGGTTATTCCAACCAAAACTAATCTTAAGGAGTAGCTAATCCTTACAGTTAGTCGAACAAATTGACGATCCTGGGCAGCTGATGGCGATTCTTAATCGTTGCCTAATTAGGGTTGCGGTAAACAATGCATAAGCAAAATGAACCGTCTTTCATAATTAACTATACCGAATTCTCAGGATATTGAGTTAGGCTACATGAACCCTCTATTTTAAAACTTAGTTAATTAGGGTTTCGATTCTTCCAATGATGGTACTAGCCGTCTTGGAGATTTCATAATAATACAGCCTTAAATGGGATATAAACCTTAACTCTACCTGCCTCTCAGGGGTAAACAGGGTAATCTTAGGAGAAGATAATTAAGGTACAAGGAGGTTACAGAGATTTCCATATCTCAGGCTCCAGTTCACCCATCATTGCTTGTGTCAAATAAGTGACACCTTTTATGTTACTAGTCCACGAATTCCTTAATCGGGAACATTTACTTGGACAGTTCCATTCTGGATATCTCCTTTGAATACCATTAGTTGACTTTAGTACCATATGACCATTGGAATATCTTTGTGGTTCCATGCATTAAACCTCCATGCTGATCAGGCATGGAAGCAATCTATGGAACATATTAAGATACACCAATCCTCATATGGCGTTTTTGTCATACCATCTGGTATTCGTAATCGATGGAGATCAAAGAGATATCAATTTCATATGATGATGTACCTCATCTGGAGACAGGGTACACTAGAATTTCACGACTGAAGATTTCTGATAGGAACAGAAGAAAAGGTTCCTATGATTTTCGTCTGTAAGTTTTACCTTACACTTAATATCTATGGTTCTTATGAAAGATTTTAAAAGTTTGCTATACTTATAGTTTATGAAGGATTTGGAGCAAGTAGCATTCGGCTCTTTGAACTTTTTCACGATCTCCTTTACAGCTTTTCTAACAGCTGCATCTTATCACAGTTCTGGAGATTTACTCCATTAACATTGGAGGTTCACATTGGATTCATTATTAACATTTGTCGCATCTCTAGCATCGCGACTGTTGTTTGTTTCTTCTGAGTTTTCCATACTCGAAGCTTTGATATTAAATACCAATTTTAGCAAGTGTTTAGGCACTCCATATTCAGTATCTCCTGGAACGGTCAACGGCTTTGTTTACGGCCGTATCTATCATAGCCTGTAACTCGGTGCCCGTTGAGTTCAGTCTTGCATTATCATTCTGATAAACTGAATAATTGTGAGCTTCAGAGGAGTCAGCCATGGTGAAGCTTTGAAGGCTACCGACCAAGTAGTAATAATTTGTTTAATTATATAGTGAATTGTCGAATTTGATGATTAATTAGCCACGGTGTAAATAAACCATATAGGCAAATAGATAGTATTTGATTTATTTGATTATGTTTTGCCTAGGTTTTTAAATAAACCATCTTTGGCGTTTAAACGGAATATATCCTTCATATTTATTAGACAGGGGACATAAGTCACGACTGTCAATGTCGTACCAACATTTTATATAGCATAAGGGCTTGTCCCAAAGACTTTTTGGATGGCACAGAGGCCTTGTCACTAGGGAAATTTTTAAAACATAATCTATGATCCTTTGGGTCGGATAAATTTCATAGTTCATTGCCTTTTGGTAGGAAGTTATGAAAGAAAACTATCTTTGTCATAATTACATCTTTGCCCGTAGGCATACATCTTAAATGGATGTTTTGATGTATACATCATGTTCGACGTTTATTAGCCATGATTCCTATTGATCATTAGGCTAAACTAGGGGTTTGGAAAAAAATTCCTAATATAAAGATGACAAGTGTGATTTTATCGCATCACTGTTGCCAGGAATGTTAACATATTTACAATGTTACAAGGATTTAAATCCTTTAAATAGGTTCTACCATCTTGGCCTCGTCTGGAATGACATATAGGCTAGGTCGTACCTTTAAGATTCCTTTTTTTTAAATGTATACTGGCAGAGAAGGAAGGATATTTATTTTATTCAGGATTTTTATCATAAATCCTAATTTACAAGTTAATAATAGCACAAATGGCCTAGTCGCGTAGACAAGTTTAATTTATAAGTCATGATTTCAGAGAATCGAGGCATTAAGGTTTGAATCAAAGTTCATTACCTTTTCTTGACAGGGAGTGGTAGGCTACCACTGTCTTTAGTCTCAGAGGACATTAACTATAGCCCGTAGGCACTTCCCTTCTAAGGGATGTTTATAATATGATCATCTTATAGGATGATATAAGCCATGATTTCAGAGAATCGAGGCATTAAGGTTTGAACATATTTCATTACCTTTTCTTGACAGAGAGCCAAAGACTTCAACTGTCTTTTGTCTTTTAGGACAATAGATATAGCCCGTGGGCATTTCCCTTCTGAGGGATGGTTATAATATTATCATCTTCTCAGATGCTATTAGTCGAGATCGTATGGATCATACCGACTATTATGCTTGGACCTGGTCCAACATTTTTAGACAGGAGGTCAAAGACCACCACTGTCGTTGTCTTATCGGACAACAAGTTTAGCCCGTAGGCACTTCATCACTAACGGATGTTTATAATATGATCATCTTATAGGATGACATAAGCCATGATTTCTGGATCATTAGGCCAAATTAGGAAATTTGAAAAATTCCAATATAGGGACGACTATTGTGATTTCCTCAGATCACTTTTGTCAAGAGTGCCAACATGTTTTCGGATGTTAACCAGAATCTGAATCTCTTTTAAACAGGTTTTACCATCACAACTAGGTCTTTAATGACATTCAAGCTAGGCTTTACCCTTTAAGATTCTTTCAATATACATACAGGTAGGTCAATTATGAAAAGGAATAATAATTTGATTTATTTCATATATAAAAATGAAATTTGGATAAAATATTTTAAAAGAAGTACAGAGTTGCCCTAAACGGGACTTGAAGGAATTAATGTTGTCCATGAAGGGACTAAAAGGTAGATATGTCCTTATAAGGACTATTAATGAAACGATCTTCAGCAAAAGGAGTTTCTTCTTCATTTTATTTCTGAATGCTTTCTCCTTGGTTGCACGTTCCATCCTGGCCGCGGTACGAAGCTCAGCATTTCAAAGCTCCGGATGTGGAGAATTTCTAATACAGCTTCTTCGTTTGACGACATATCCAATATATATAAGAAATTGGAAGCAATAGTTTTCAGATTATGGTTGAGAGTATTCCTATGTTAAGTCTAGACTCAGAAGGTCAAGGAATGTGCTAATGTGTCATTGAGATTAAACACAAAAGGCTAGTGTTTAATTCACTCAATGTTGGCTCTGATACCAACCTGTCACACCCCGATATTTCCACGTATTACCGGTGGGCCCGGTGGGAAGTATCGTGACGTAGCTGATATCATCATAGTCAAACAACACAATATATAAATGCACAGCGGAAGCAAAAGATAAATATATTACCATCCGAATATAAAGTAATATCAAAGTATTACAACGGAAAGTAAAGGATCCACAGGCGGATCAAATAAAAGAAAAAAACTGTTCAACAGACTTTAGACGCCTAGAACTTGCAAGATTCCTTATTAACGCCCTGAGGTTCCAGCCAATTACGTTCAGTACCTGTCACTTAACCCTTTTGGAAAATACGTCAGTTTTCACTGGTAAATACACTCAACCGACTCATTTTGAAAATGTTTAATAAAATTGATTTGAATGCACGTGGCACAAACTCTTTATAACTTGGGACAATTATATTTATAATTTTGTATACAGATTTACATGTTCGTTGTACGTTCATGGCTTGATGTAGAAACCGAGTCAGATTAACAGACACGCCACAAGTATAGGCCCACAAGAGAGTGAGATACCGTTTTCCCTTAAGCAACTGTCAGGTGTATGCCTACACCCCGTGCTTAAGACGTGGCCATTTTATAATACAATGATGTCAAGGATATTCGGGACATGGTCATTAACCCCTAAAGGCTTTTATTTCAAACAATACAGATTAAAGCGGGTTACCTCAATAATTTAATCACAATACGACTAAACATTCAATACCCGACCAAGCGGTATTATTATAATACCGTATCCCAAGCCCGTATAGGGAAAATAAGTTAAGAGTATTTACCTGAGCTAGCAAATGCAATTTATACTCAGCCGTATAATCTAATCAGCAAGCATAAGTACTTCTACTGGGGCTCTCAATCTGGAACGAAGGTTTTATTAACCTATTAGATTCCTAACGGGTCTTATTTAAGTCGTAACTTAGACCGGTTAGTTTTAAGGAAAGGTTTACGGTTCAAAACGCATGAATAAGCGAAGACCGGAATAGAATGTGATTTAGACCCGACAAGTTTGGAGACTTGTATAATATGGGTAAACTAAATACATTCTGGATTTTGAGATAAAAACGATATGGTTGGACCTGTTTCGGCTAATATATGTAAACTAGTTACATAAGCCGATCCGAACGCGACAAGTGCGTAACGAGTAACCAAATGAATCATATACAGGTTTCCTAAGTTAATATGCCTTAAATATGTTGTGATATCAGTAGGATACCTTCCATTATGCCCAAAACGAGTTTAATCTCAAAATAAGCCCCGTAGGGGTATTTTGGTCATTTAAAAGGTTATAAAAGAGTTTAAATGAAGTTCTGAGATTCGGGTCCGAATACATCAGTAAAATAACTTATTTTAATAGGTCATATCAGTTGGTAATAAGTCTTATGTGATAAAATGGTTTACATACCTTTTACATTGTTAATTACATGTTAATTTGCAAATTATAGTTCTGTTGACTTTTTCAAAACAACTTTGACCCGACATTTGAACTAGTTAGGATGGGAATCAGTGGGTGCCCTTTTAAGGGTTTATTGCCCACATAATTACCAACTTATAACTACCTTCAATTCGACTAATCACTGGACCATAAATGATTAATCGCTAAGTCAACCGTTAATTACGACGGTTTGACTTTTAAGCTAAAACTAAGTAAAAACTCAACTAAGAAAGGTTAAGCATACTTACCAAAGTCTAATGCACTATTAGAGATGGCTTGGGTCTGCTCTTATGCTCCAGGAAGCTCCAAGAAAGTAGATGGAATGAGTGATCATAATGTTGCAACTATGAAGGCCTTTTATAGTGATTTTGATCTCATTAGATCATGACACACAAGGCTAGCAATGTTCCCAGATCATTTACATGTGTCCCTAAGGCCTAGGAACTGTTAGGGGTCGCCCATGAATGAGAAAATATCTAACTAAGTCGGTTACAAGCTCATAACAGCCAATTGCCCGATTTTCTGCATCTGGGGACCCCTTACGGACCGTAAGGGTGGACCTTTACGGTCCGTAAGCCAGTCATCAGGGAAAAAAAATTCTTCTCAGTTTGCATCCTTGGCTCTTGGTCCTTCGAAGGGTCAATCCACCTTTATTCTTTGCATTTTGAGCCCCTCTAATTGACTTATAAGGGCTTCAAGTCTTATACCTTCTTTGTTAAGTCCTTGGCCACATTGTTATTACCCGAAAAGTCATAATTTTCATTGTTGACGCTTTTAACCCCCCGTATACGAATTTGATCATAACTTTCTCATACGCTAACGAAACTTGATGATATTTTTATCATGTATTCTAGTGAGCATATTTAATCGTTACAAAGCTTCGGGTTTGCTAAAAGGTCACTCAGAGGTATACTTTAAACATGTTGACACATTTAACCCCTGTAGTTTGTAATCTCTCACTTTCTTTCATATTTAGGTTCGTATGATCCATGATTTATTCGTTTGAAGGTATGAGCATCATGTAGGGTTACTGTAAAGTATATTTATCCCTTGTTGACATTTTGAACCCTTATATTCACACACTTTCCATGTTTGTCAACTTTAGTCCCTCTAGAGTATACTTTCACACGTTCAAGCTTATGACACGTGTCAATACATTATAGGACGTGAATTTTCGAGGTGTTAGACGAACCTACAGAACATGTTGAACCAGATATTGAACATGTTGAACCAGCCGTTGAACAGGTTGAACCAGTTGTTAAAGAGGTGGAACCAGTTACTGAACATGTTGAACTAGCTGCAGCGGAGACAACCAGGAGATATTCTCTCCCTCCAAGAGAAAATAGAGGAGTTCCTCCTAAGAGATACTCTCCAGAAAAGGTGGCTCCAAGGTCTAGGTATCCTGTGGCAAACATTGCCACTGGAAATTTGTCTAAGGAAGCTAAAGCATTTACCGCTGCCTTGTGCTCTGAACAAATGCCATCTACAACACAGGAAGCCTTGAAATCTGAAGAATGGAAAAAGGCTATGGAGACCGAAATGGAAGCACTCAAGAAGAATAACACGTGGGAGAAATGCACCCTTCCACCAGGAAAGAAACCAGTGGGATGTCGGTGGGTGTTTTCAGTCAAACACAGACCTGATGGCACGATTGAAAGATACAAAGCACGGCTGGTTGCAAAGGGTTATACTCAGACCTATGGAATTGACTACTTTGAAACTTTCTCCCCAGTAGCCAAAATCGATACAATCCGAGTTCTTTTTTCAATAGCTGCCAATAAAGGTTGGCCTCTTTATCAATTTGATGTAAAAAATGCATTTCTTCATGGAGAACTGAACGAGGAAGTCTATATGGATGCTCCACCAGGATTCAATGAGAATTTCAAGGCTGGAGAAACATGTCGGTTGAAGAAATCTCTGTATGGGCTTAAGCAATCTCCTAGAGCTTGGTTTGGAAGGTTTACCCTTGCTATGAAGAAATATGGCTTCAAACAAAGCAACTCTGATCATACCCTATTTCTGAAACGTAGGGGCAGTCTTGTGACCTGCTTAATTATCTACGTTGATGACATGATACTGACGGGAAACGATGAAGAGGAAATGTCAATGTTAAGGGATAAGCTTTTTTTCAGAATTTGAAATGAAAGATCTGGGAAGATTGAAGTACTTTCTTGGAATTGAAGTTCTGAGATCTAAACAAGGGATTTTTATCTGTCAAAAGAAATATATCCTTGATCTGCTGGCCGAAACCGGAATGATTGAGTGCAGACCGGCGGACACCCCAATGATGGTTAATCACGGCCTACACATGGAAGATGGAGCAGAACTAGCAGACAAGGAGATATATCAACGAATGGTGGGAAAACTGATATACCTCTCCCACACTCTTCCAGATATAGCTTATGCAGTAGGAGTGGTAAGTCAGTTTATGCACCAGCCCCAAACGAGTCACATGGAAGCAGTATTAAGAATCATCAGGTATCTCAAGGGAACAACAGGTCATGGTATACTGTTTAAATCAAATGGGCACTTAGAAATCCAAGCTTATATAGACGCCGACTGGGCAGGGGACAAAGGAACGAGAAGGTCAACCTCATGATACTTCACCATGGTCGGAGGAAATCTAGTTACCTGGAGAAGTAAAAAACAAAAGGTAGTTGCCCTATCTAGTGCAGAAGCCGAATTCCGAGGGGTTGCACGTGGCCTAGCAGAGATTCTATGGATTCGCAAGCTCGTAACTGAGATTGGCTTTCTTCCTACTACAACAACCAAAATCATGTGCGACAATAAAGCTGCTATACAGATCTCAGAAAATCCAGTCCAACATGATCGAACAAAACATGTGGAGGTAGATCGATACTTCATTAAGGAGAAATTGGAGGAAGATATCATAGAGCTCCCATATATAGCATCGAAAGATCAACTTGCAGATATTCTCACAAAGGCAGTCAACGGAAACAGGTTTAGTAGCTGTTTGAGCAAGTTGAGTATTGGTGACCCCACTACTCAACTTGAGGGGGAGTGTCGGAAAGGAGAAAATAAATAGTATAGGGACTAGTGTGTAAAATGGTGTCCTATATAAATACCATTCTTGTAACCCTATTTTGCTGTACAATACAATTTATCAATACAATTCAAACTCAATTCAGAGATTATTTCCTATACCAAACAACAGAGACCCCTTTGTTATTTTCATAATTCATTTATGCAGAAAATTATTATCCAACTTCTTTCTAAATTTCTAGTCTTGAACCTTTCTATTTTCTTGATTATTAACAAGCCAATTGATACTTAACAAGATACTCCCTCCACCCTCGATATCAATCTAACTTATCAATTTTATGTTTAATAATTTATTTGTTGTACACTAAATCTTTTATAATTGTAACCTCCAAGTTCTAAGTATTTACGAGCTTTACATTTTTTTAAAATTTACTTTTCATCAATAAATATTTTAAAAAAGGGTATTAAACATTTGTTTTTTTACCACCAAATAAGATAGATGTGTATAACATTTTACATTTTTTAAAATTTACTTTTCATCAATAAATATTTTAAAAAAGGGTCTTAAACATTTGTTTTTTTACCACCAAATAAGATAGATGTGTATAACATAAAAACAATAATGTAATACAATATATAATAATACATATCAATTAATTAACTGATGAATATATCATCTTCAACTATACTAACTCCTTACTCCCAACCAATATCATTTATCCAAGGCTCATTAATTACTACGAAAACAGCACATGAGCATGGTTTTATATGTTTCCTAACAAAACCCGTAAAATCTTAAGTCATTAGCACCCTTTTTATTAGAATTCTTTGACTTAGGGTATGTTTCGTAAAACTAGCTGGTAAGGGTTTTAAACGCTACTTCCACCAGCGTTTCAAAAAGAGCTTTTCAACTAATCTAAAAGCCTTAAGCCTGTTTCAACCAAACAAGGCTTTTATTGGGCCTGGAGCTTTTTCTTATAAGCTTGAACCTTGAAGCTCCTAAGGGTGGGCGGTATGATTATCGGGGAGGCATTCGGTGAGTGTGTGTCACCGATCGGTGACCACACCTAGTGTTTGAGTTAGGGTGTTTGAGTAGGAGAGAGGGAGAGAAATTGGTGACTATTCACCGAAGTGGAGAATGAGTGATGGAGGAGAGAGAGAGAGAGAGATGAGAGAACAACCAATCAAAAAATATATAACTCAAACACCATAGAGTGATTATCCATACCTAGTGATTGAGTGCAAAATGGGGAGTGGAATGAGGAGTTGATATGACATAATATTATTAGGTAGAAAATCACTCAAACACCCTAGAGTGATTAACCCCCACCCTAAAAGCTCCTAGAAGCTTGTTTTCAAACATACCCTTAATATGTTATCTTAATATATATAACAAACATTTTACTTTGGAGTATGACCGAATTAAGTTAAATTTCAGTCACAAAAATGCATATTAAACACTTTTAATTATTAAATAATTTGGTGGTGAATATGATTCTTTAATATATTTATTATGTTTTTGAACACGTAATATATTTGACTTTATTTATATATATGTATACATGTGTAACTCGTAGGAGACATATATAGTATGCATTCATTTACTCACCGCATATATAGCTAGGATTTAGCTGAGAATGCACTAAATGTGGTAATCAATTGTCATAGCTCATAGATGAATACAATCTCTATATAAATCGATATATGATATTCATCTGCCCATAACCAAAATGGCTCAGCCCCTTAGTCTCCTTGTGACGATAACTTTCTTCGGTGTTATCCTCGTGAGTGGTGTGTCCGGTACTTATGGGGGCGGGGCTGGGAGCATTGAGAAGACGTATTACTTAAAAGAGTTGGGGAAGTACGCGGTGGCATGTCACAACCTTGTGTCCAAACATCAGCTAACGTTTCAGAAGGTGATCCAATGTGACGACCTTCCGGGCCTCACTCACAAGTTGACTATTCAGGCAGCAGATGGTGGTGTATCACATACCTACGAGGCTGTGGTTTGTTACAAACCACTGATCCAATACAAGAAGCTTATTTCCTTCAAACTAGCTTAAAGGAACTTTGATTGTAATACCAATAAAGCAAGTTTGATTAAGAAATGAATGAATAAACTATAAAAAGTACCTACGTTCCTAGCTCTATATATTTTCCTTATAATTCGTCTCCTTAGTTTCATGTGCATGCAAATTATTGCAATCGATTTATACAAATAAGTTTGCATTTGTGCAGATCCCCAAGTACATGAGTTGAATTTAGTAATCGAATTTCGAATTAAATACAAATTTATGATTTTCAATTCGATTTGATTTGAAATTTAAATTCAAATTATGCCATTTTATTTTTATTATATATATATATATATATAGTGGAGGGTTCAAATGAGAAAAAATTCTTTGTAAGAAGAAAAAAGAAGAAATTTCAACCAATAGGAATGCTTCATTAGACTTCATTTAATATTTGTACTTAATGTAACTATAAGGGTATATTAGTAAACTTACATACATCATTAATTGGTAGTTTCATCTTTAATAACTAACTATATTAAATTTGTAACTTATTTTTAAGATATATATTTTTCACAAAAAATAAAAATAAAAATTCATTTAAAGTGTAGGATAAATACGAGGCGTGTAGGATAAATTACGAGTTGTGTAGGATAAATTTCAATATGTGTAGGATAACTTTCGAAATGTGTAGGATAACTTTTGATGTGTGTAGGCAAAAATATTTAGTGTGGAGGATTATAGTCTTAATGACTAATCAATTAGTCAAACATAATAATAAATGAGATGAGAAAAAAAACTATTTAATGTTTTACAATTATACCCTTTTATTCTTTTTCTTCTCAATAAAATTTTCTTCTCAAATGAACCTTCCCCTATATATATATATATATATATATATATAGGGAGAAGATCATGCGAGAACCACCTCTTATTGTGAGAACCGCGAGAACCAATGTGAACACACCAAAAATGCCTAAAAATAGCTAAAAATCACACAAAATTTTTTTTTTGATTTTTTTAATATTTTTTAGGTTAAAATCGCTACTTTTCGAAGACAAATTTTTTTTTTTTTTTTTTAATTTTTTAATTTTTTTTAAAATTTTTTTTTTTTGCTTCGAAAAGTAGCGATTTTAACCTAAAAAATATTAAAAAAATCAAAAAAATTTTTTTAGATTTTTTTAGGTTTTTTGGGGGTTTAGTTTTTAGCATTTTAGCTTGGGGGGGGGGGGGGGCTTAGGTTTTTGGGGGGTGGGGGAGGGGGGTTTAGGTTTTTGGGGGGGGGGGGGGGTGGGGTTAGGTTTTTTTTAGCATTTAGCTTGGGGGGGGGGGGGGGGGGTTTAGGTTTTTTTTTTTTTGGGGGGGGGGGGGGGGGGTGGGGGTTAGGTTTTTTTTAGCTATTTTAGGTTGTGTTCACATTGGTTCTCAAGGTTCTCACAATAAGGGTGGTTCTCGCATGAGCCCCTCCCTATATATATATATATATACATATATACACACACAACATTTAATATTCAATTTATTGATCAACCCAATAATCAATTACCTAAAATCATTAGATGTTTGAAAATTTTTAAATCTATAACATAGTAATCGGCTTTATAGTTTTGTATTTGATTTTTAGTCCCTAGTTTAAAGCAGCCTGTTAACTACGGGTGTTCAATCTTCGAATCAGACTTGAATAACTTGAAATTCGATTTAAGTTTAGTAATCGAATTCGAATCTAGCTAACATAAAATTTGGAATCAAATTCGAATTTGAATATCGAATTTTGAATCGAATTTGAATCAAACTTCAAAATTTCAAAATCGAATAACTCGATTCAATTAATTCGAATATATATGAGTTTTGATTCATTGAACACTCCTATGTATAAATGGGCACCGACTCACTAAATTTTTATACTTTTCATTTAAACATACTATATTATAATATGTATATACGGGAGCACTCAATTGTAATATAACCTATATATCATTTCATTTACACATATGTAAGCTATATACATAAACAAAATTTATTCTTATAGTTCTTTTAAATTTTAGAAGAGATGAATAAAACATTGCAATTCTATCATTTTCTTATAGTATAAAAACATTAAAAAATGAAATAATAGTTTATTCGTTTTTCTGTCTGTTCTCACAATACCGTGTCTGCATATAACTGTATATATATGTATGAGTGAATTTCAAGGATTGTCTTTATACCCATTTTCAGGCGTTGTTCTTTATGTTCAAAATTGACGAGTTTTGTCCTTTATGTTTTCATATCATACACGTTTTGTCCTTTAGGCCTAACCCAGTTAGTTTTTTCAGTTAAATTTGGTCATGTGCTTTGCACATGAGGGCATTTTTGTCAATTCAAAGGTTGCAGAAGCTTTGAGCTGTAAATCTGCCGTTGAACTTATCTTTGAATTGACAAAAATGCCCTCATGTGCAAAGCATATGACCAAGTTTAACTGAAAAAACTAACTGGGTTAGGCCTAAAGGACAAAACTTGTATGATATGAAAACATAAAGGACAAAACTCGTCAATTTTGAACATAAAGGACAGCGCCTGAAAATGGGTATAAAGATAAAGGACAATTCTTGAAATTCACTCTATATCTATAGAGACTTCGGTACCAAGTGATTTTATCATGAAAAGCGTAGTATACAACCAGGAGGCGAAAAGTGTGCACACATGAGTTTTATAGGTGAGGGTATCTACGTCAATGTATGTTCCTAGTACCTAAAACAACACAATGTAATATATGATCAAAAAGACAACGTGTAATATCAATAGCCACATTGTTTAAAATATGATAACAACATCGTATAAATAGTATAACATCATAGTTTGGTTACCTCTTAATGAGACTCTTAATGGTTCAGATCTATTACTGGTTCAGCACTTAATGGTTCAGACTGTTTGTTTCACGAGCAGATGTCTGAATGGTTCAGACATTTGACTCTGAATGATTAAGATTTATACAGAGTCTGAATGGTTAAGACCTCTAATCTGAATTGGTCAGACATTTGCATCTGAACGGTTAAGCATATACAAGCTCTTAATGGTTCAGACCTATTACTGGTTCAACACTTAACCATCAATGGGCTCATACATGGAGCTCATGTTTAGTGGCCCTTTTGATTCAGGTATTGAGACATTGGCTTGTTTGGGCTTGTGGGGAAGTTTATTGGGCCAAAGTTGGGTGAAGATTTGTGACGAGCAAAAAGATGAAGATCCAAAAGATTTATAATTACCTTCTAGATATTTGATTTCAAGTTGATACAGTAACTTTTTGTTATGATGCACATGTTTGTTAAACTGATACACCATTTTTTGGTAATTATAAATATATGCTTTCTGTTTGATAGCTGCCAAATGTTAATCGAAAGAAATAGTACCCAAATTTAACAAATCTTTACATCATTTAATGTACTTTAGTGAACTGATGTATTGATATGGACTAAGAGGTTTCTTGGTACGTGACATGATGGCTTTTATATCATTTAGTGTATCTAATTTTGTGTTAAAAAAAGAGTAAACTTCCATTTTGCTCCCTGTGGTTTGGTCAACGGTTTTGCTCCAAACATTTAAAAATAGCCATTTTACTCCCTGATGTTTCGGTTTTTTTGCCAGTTTGCTCCCCGCCTCTAACTCCATACAAATTGTTTGTTTTTCCATTTTGCTCCCCACAGGGAGCAAACTGGCAACAAAACCAAAACATCAGGGAGTAAAATGGCTATTTTTAAAGGTTTGGGGCAAAACCGTTAAAGTGACAAAACCACAGGGAGCAAAACGGAAGTTTACTCTAAAAAAAACCTGACCCGACCCGACCTGAAACCCGTTCTGACCCGGACCCGTTCCGACCCGAACCCGTTACGACCCGAACCAAAACAACCCTTTTTTATAATTGACCCGAACCCGTTTTGACCCGAACCCATTTTGACCCATGACCGACCCAACCCGTTTGCCAGGTCTAATTTCAACTTTCCTATTTTTGTGTTATTAGTTTCCTAGTTATCTTTATGTTTATTATATATTAGGGTTTCTATCGATTTTCTAGTTTGTTGATTATTTTTTTATTAAGACTTGTAAACTTTAAGATTTATCTTTCTTCGAAACATTCAGTTTCAATTGCTTGAATACAATCTTTTAAATCACAAATTCGTGGCCAAGTTGTGTTCCAATCACAAGGTTGCATGTTTCACGAAACCAACCTAGGATTGACTATCCGAGATGAGGATTACCGGATGTAACGCCTCGCTTTTTGAAACCTTCCTTATTAAGAAAGATTATTTATATTCCTATTTTTGGAAACTTATATCCGTATCGTAATCGTATTTCACTTCCAGTTTCATAATTCGCAGCGTCGATCGTAATAAAAACTTGATCATTTTATGAGAATTCATACCTTGATTATGCATACTCGTTTTATGTTCGAGATGCGCACTTGTTTGATATACATTCATCTCACACTCAAACACATACTTGTTTTACTAACAATCGGTCGTAAATATGTGATTCTATACGCTTTATACAGGCAAATATTTAATTTTCCATATACCATACTTAATCCCTACTTTTATTCATGTTCTATACTTAATTATATGTAATTAAACCAAGTTATACCTTAAAATACACCGAAAACCAAAGTTGGGGGACTGATTATGTCAAAAACTGAAAGATTGGCCAGGTGGTAACCCAGGCGACACGCGCAAGTCCCTTGGTTCTCTTTCGCGACCCGCCTGCGGGGTCGATCCGCAGCCAGCTCTTAAAAATGCACGGATTAGCTCCTTTTTGCACTCCAACTTCCACCTAACTTCTTTTAAAACACAATTAAATTTTAACCTAACTCTTCCACTATAAATACAACACTTCTAACCCTCATTTTCACTTTTCAAACACCATAATCACTCTCAAATCCTCTCAAAAACACTCCAAAAATTCTGATTTTGGGCAAAAACTTTCAAGACTTATAAGTGAGTTCTAGCTCACTTCTTCACTTATTTTTTTCTTGTTTCTTCTTCTATCTTACTTGGATAACCTCTAGGAAGGTTTTCACAAGTTTTCCATGGCAAACTAAGGTGAAACCTCACCATATTTGAGGTCCAAAGTAAGGTTTAAATTATGTTTTTGTTCATGTTCATATATCTTCTATTTTTTGCTAAAACTTGGTGAAATATTGTACCCACCAAGCTCATAACTTAGTCCATAGTTGTGGGTTTGTGTTGAGGTTGATTTCCATCAAGTTATGAGTTCAAAACTCTTTACTTTAAGTTCATACATTTTATATTCAAGTGTCGAAAAACATACATGATTCACCATCTTCCATATGGTTGAACTTATTGTCGCAACCCCCGATCTCTATCTCCCGGGAACGAGCGGCCGCGAGCCAGTTTTGGGTGGTATCTGGGTTTGTCAATTTGGCAGCGAAATTTACATCAGGACCGTAGTTAGGAAATGTTTTATCAGAGTAAAATACCACGTTTTTATAATATTAAACACATGGGAAAATCTCAAGTTTTAAGTGCATCCATCTTTATAGGGATAAAACCCTATTTTATTTAAATAAAATATCTATTCATTTTAGGTAACTTTATTGCCACTTTTCCAAGCCTTCAGTGCTGTCCAGCTGGCTTCTATTTGGCTTTCACATTTTGTTACCTGAAACGCATTTTAAAACATTTGTCAGTGGGAAATACTGGTGAGTGAATCCCAATTTAATCAAGTTTAATAAAAACCATTGTACAGTATTGAGGGCGGTCGCGCAATTACATTTGTTTCCATCTATTCAATTACCACACACGGTACTGTCAACCCAACTTGTGGTCATGTCCTCGCAAGGCAGTAACAAATTTTGTATACAAAACCCCAACATACCGATGATAATTGTAGAATACAAATACTCAATAACTGTTTAATATATTATTAATTGTGTGAGGTTTTGTAAAAACAATTTGCAAAAAGGAGATTACTCAAAAAAATGTTTACAAAAAGAATGATTACTCACATTGCTGTCTTAGATTATCCTTTAGGGTTTTCTGGTGATTATCTATAAATTACACAAATGCACACGTGTTAGTATAATAATCCATTATTTATATTAATGATACCCTCCCCGAGACGGCATTCCAACGACTACGTCGAGCAGAACCACGACAGCCGTTACGGAACCCTGGATCAATCAGGCAGCGTATCTCATACGTAACCGGGGTTATGATACTTACAACGGAGCAGAACTTCGTTATTTAGGGGGTATTATACCCGAAGATTATGCCTACTATTCAGAAATTCGAGAGAGAAAAGAAGTGTGAGCGATTTCGTTTGTTCTGCCGATGCCTCCTTTATACAGGGCCTGATTTCAGGTTTTACGCGGCCCGCGTAAGACGTAGCCAAGGGCTACGCGGCCCGCGAGGCTCCCTAGGATAGGCCCTAGGGTTGCTGATTCGACTCGTAGCCTCCACACGCGTCGTGCCACATGGTAGCACCGGGTGCGATCTGATCTTCTTGCTGTCGCGGCCCGCGTAGATAGTAGCCAAAGGCTACGCGCCCCGCGAGAAGCCATAAAAACTTGTTTTTATTTAATTTTTATAAAAATAAAGGTATTCGGGGTCCGTTTTTTGCATATGGGGTGTATTTTAGGACTTATTGTGGTATTTTTAATATATATTAGGGTGTCGGAAAATATTTGGAGGGCTGTTATATCCTCCCCACCTTGTTTTAGAGCTCGTCCTCGAGATCTACTGAAACAGGTGTGGATATTTCTTTTGCATTTCTGATTCAAGCTCCCATGTGTACTCTGGTCCTCTATTGGAATCCCATTTTACTTTGACCAGGACTATTTTCTTGTGTTTGAGGTTCTTGACTTTCCTGTCTTCATTCTGTAGAGGTCTTTCTACAAATTTTAACTGCTCATTTACCTCTATATCCTTAAGAGGTACTATCAGTGATTCATCAGCTAAGCATTTCTTGAGATTAGATACATGAAATACATCATGTATTCCTGCCATTTCCTCTGGCAGTTGTAGCTGATAGGCTACAGGTCCTATTCTTCTAACAATCTCAAAAGGTTCAACATACCTGGGACTTAGCTTTCCCCTTTTGATGAATCTTACCACTCCTTTCCATGGAGAGACTTTCAATAACACTTTGTCACCTACCTGAAATTCCAACGGTTTTCGCCTATATCAGCATAACTCTTCTGTCGATCGCGTGCTGCTTTCAGTCGTTCCTTGACTTGAATGATCTTATCAGTCGTTTCCTGTACTATTTCGGGTCCAGATAATTGCTTTTCTCCAATTTCTGCCCAACAGACTGGGGTTCGGCACTTTCGTCTATAAAGTGCTTCGAATGGTGCAACACTAATACTTGTGTGATAGCTATTATTATAAGAAAACTCTATTAATGGTAAGTGATCGTCCCAATTGCCTCCGAAGTCAATTACACATGCTCTAAGCATATCCTCCATTGTTTGAATTGTCTTTTCACTTTGCCCGTCCGTTTGAGGATGATAAGCTGTGCTTAGATTCAACTTGGTTCCCATGGATTTTTGGAAACTTGTCCAAAAATGAGAGGTAAAACAGCTATCTCTGTCAGAAACAATTGATAAAGGAATTCCATGTAATGAAACTATTTCTTTTACATATAATTTAGCTAAGTGTTCCATACTGAAGGTTTTCTTCATTGGTAGGAAATGAGCTAACTTAGTTAGCCTGTCTACAATCACCCAGATTGTATCATTACCTTTCCTGGTTTTGGGTAATTTAGTAACAAAATCCATTGTTATTAGTTCCCATTTCCACACTGGCATTTCTAACTGCTGCAATAAACCTGAGGGTTTCTGATGTTCAGCTTTAACTTGTGAACAGGTTAAACACTTTGCAACATATGCTGCTATATCATTTTTCATCTCTATCCACCAGAAATTTTTCCTTAAATCCTAGTACATTTTATCACTTCCAGGATGCATCGTATATTTAGACTTATGGGCTTCTTCTAATATACGGTGACGTAGGTTTCCTAATTTAGGTGTCCACATTCTTTTCTTATGAAATCTCCAAATTCCATCTGTTCCTTGGTCTAATTCCTTAATTATACCTTTCAATTTCTCAGTATCATCCTTGATTACTTATTTTTGTGCTTTTCTAATTTGCTCATTTAAATCTACTTGTAGATTTAATTTAAGAGAACGTACCCTTTTTGGCTTTTCATGATACTTTCGACTTAAAGCATCAGCTGCTACATTTGCTTTTCCTGCATGGAACTGGATATCACAATCATAATCACTAAGCAATTCCATCCAGCGTCTTTGTCTCATTTTCAACTCCTTTTACCCAAAAACATATCTTAAACTCTTATGGTCTGTAAAAATGGTAAACTTACTACCGTATAGGTAATGTCTCCAAATTTTCAGGGCAAAAATTATGGCTCCAAATTCTAAATCATGAGTGGAATAATTCTCTTCATGATTCTTAAGTTGTCTAGAGGCGTAAGCTATAACCTTTTGACGATGCATCAACACACATCCATAACCTAACTTAGAAGCGTCACAATAGACTACAAAGTCTTCAGATCCTTCTGGTAACGCTAGTATGGGTGCGTTGGTTAATCTTTGCTTAAGAATTCTAAAGGCTTCTTCTTGTTTTGTTCCCCATTCAAACTTAACAGATTTACAGGTTAACTTAGTTAAGGGAATTGCTATTCTAGAAAAATCTCGAATAAATCTCCTATAATAACCAGCCAATCCAAAGAAACTTCTAACCTCGGTTGGTGACTCAGGGGTTTTCCATTTGGTAATTGCCTCGATCTTAGTGGGATCCACATGAATTCTTTCATGATTAACTAGATGTCCAAGAAATTGTACTTGTTCTAACCAAAACTCGCACTTTGAAAACTTAGCATAAAGCTTTTCCTTTCTTAATAAACTTAAAAGTGCGTGCAAATGCTTTGCATGTTCCTCTTTATTCTTAGAGTAAATGAGAATATCATCTATAAAGATGATTATAAATTTTTCCAAATATGGCTTACATATTCGGTTCATCATGTCCATAAATGCAGCTGGGGCATTGGTTAGACCAAATGGCATGTCAGTAAATTCATAATGGCCATACCTTGTTCTAAATGCGGTTTTAGGAATGTCCTCTTCCTGTACATTTAATTGATGATATCCTGACCGTAAATCAATTTTTGAGAAAAATCGAGCTCCTTGTAATTGATCAAACAGATCATCGATTCTTGGTAATGGATACTGATTCTTAATCGTGACTTTGTTCAATTCACGGTAGTCAATGCACATACGCATCGATCCGTCTTTCTTCTTAACAAATAAGATTGGCGCTCCCCATGGGGATGAACTTGGCTATATGAATCCTTTTTCCAACAATTCGTCTAACTGTTTCTTTAGTTCCTGCATTTCTGCAGGTGCCAAACAGTAAGGTGTCTTGGCAATTGGTGCTGTCCCTGGTAGTAGGTGAATTCTGAATTCAACTTCTCTGTCTGGAGGTAATCCTAGTAATTCTTCTGGAAATACATCTGAAAACTGAGATACTACTGGAATATCTTTTAATTCTTTTCCTTTAGTGTTAGTGATTATAGAAATCAAATACACTTGTAACACCCCGAAAATGGGTTTGGTAATCAAACCCCATTAATACTAAAAGACGGGTAAAGTACCGTTAGTAGTAGAAGTAACCAGGTGAATATTTGGATTTAAATAAGAAATCCTAATAATAAATACAAATGAATCAAAGTTTTAAGGAATTGAGTTTATAAGAGCCCGAGTTAACGGGACTTAAAATAAAACGGGTTATAACTCCCAGAACCCACTAAATAACTAGGAATATCAACCTAGTTAGTCTAGTGTTTTAAAATAATGAGGAACTTGATGTAGTAACCTTTATAAACTTGGGTAAAGTTGAGGGACTAAAATGGTTAAAGTGAGAAAATGGTTTTTATTAATTAAAATTAAAAACACCAAAACACACACCTTGTGTGTGTGTTCTGGTCGTACAAACACAGGAGCCAGGAAGAGCTCTCAAGCTCAAACCCTAAAACACAGAAATTCATCAAATTGAAGGAGCAAATCAAGCCCGAATCGAAATCCAAGCATAGATTAATGATCCCCATTGCAGGGAGATCATAAGGTATGTAAAATTTGACAAAAATTCTCTACTTGAAATTCTCATGAATTTAGAGAACTTGAAATCTGATGATGCATGTATGAATTGTAGATGAATTAGGAACATTAAAATGTCTAGGAGTAAACCCTAAACAAGTACATGTTGAAATTATGCTAATTCTAGTGAAATCCATGGCCACCATTGTAGGTGACTAGTGGGTTATGTAGAACTTGATAAACACTAGGAAATTTGGGGTTGTTCTAGTGTAATTTGGCATATGTAAAGTTATTTCAGAATTGTAAAGACAAATAATTGTGCTAGATAGTTGATTGATGAAAAATTCGGGTTATATGACAAGTTATGAGCTTGTTAATGAATTATGTAAAGTTATGCCCGTTAGGTGTTCGCTAAAATGCCTAAATGAAAAATAAATGTTGAAAATCGGATAAAACGCATGTTTGATGGATATGGCAAATTGTGCGTTAAGACTTATAAAAAGGGTTCTAAACGGATTGTGAATTGAACTCTCTAGGCGAGGAATCCGGATCGTCAAGTGGACAAGCCAGTGGAAATACGCGTTTGAAAAGTATGCTTTAAAGGTACGTAACCACGATTCCGTTACGTTATGCTTGATTCCGTATTCTAGCTAGTAGACTTTAAATTAGCATAATACATGAAATTGGCATTTACTTGAAGTGATGAACATCACTAGGTAAATAAACGGGTCAAAAGGTGAAATTATCACCCTTTGACAATATTGTCTAATGGTTTGCCGAGTTACATGTTATAGGAATAAATAGCGAATGGATAAGTACATCGCTATTGCTTAGTGGCTACGAAGGCAATGTATTGAAACGGGTCAATATATTGATCCGAGCCAGGTATGTATAATAACACAACTCATCATGTAGAATTTGGAGTTCTATAAGAGTTAGACAATGTTAAAGTGTAGATATTCGGTTATCTTTAAGGTAAACCGAATAAATTGAATTATGTTCATGGTGTTTTAGAAGCACATAGGTTTATAAATAAGATTATAGTTAAAATGGTCGGATTTTGGGTCAATCAAGTATTTAAAGAACCCTTGTAGTTAAAGAAGGATGAAAATTGACCAAATTGCCCTTGTAAGCTAATTCGTACGAACGACCCTTAAAGGTGGTTCGGAAATAAGTTTTATGATTATATAAATGCTTAGGATAAGTTAGATAGGGAAAAACATAAATTCTTGGGTCGAAGGGCTTTATATGAGTCTTTGCCGTAAAATGGTAATCCGAGGGGTAAAACTCGGAACATATAGATATCCACATTTAATCCAACACACATATGGATGTAGTGGAAGATTACTTGATAAGAAACGTAGGAATAAGATGCTAGAAATGAATGAAAGCGATTTCATGTTTTAAAGTGCTTAAAATACCCTTAACGGGTCAAAATAAGCATACGAGCGATAATGGGTTTAAATTGGGTAATAAACCGGTGATTAGAATCTAATATGTTAGGTAACATTAATTTGAAGAATTGTATGTGATATAAGGATCAAATAAACACGTTTGGTGATGGAATCACGAACGGGTCAAAAGTTGGTAAAAAGGGTAATAAGCCGAAGAGTTAAAAGTCTGTAATTTTGTTAAACCGGATGTTAGATTTTAAATCCATATGATGGAGAATCAAATTACAAACACGTAGGAAGAAACGGTAGGTTAAACGGACAAGCGGATTGAAAGATACGAAAGTTTTCGTGTCAAAAACGGCAAAAAGGAAAGGAATGATGCAGGGGCCACCGTAACTTACGGTGCCACCGTAAGTTACGGTGGACATGATTTGGTTACGGTGGGTGCCTACTGTTGTACGGTAGGAGAATTGTAAACACAGAGGCCACCGTAACTTACGGTTCCACCGTAAGTTACGGTGGAGGTCAAAAATGAGTTTTTGTTTTGGGATCAAGATACCCATGTTGGATTTTCCTAATTACCCCGTCGTATTAGTTATTTAATTGTCAAAACTGATCTTTAAGTTGGTTTTGATCACAGGTGAATGTCGAGAGTCCCGGGTGAAGATCAAGCATCACGCAAGAACCGAACACACGTTTAACAAAGCTTCCGCAACGTTGTTTTGTCGTTATTCTAAACGGCGAATTAAATCACATTATGTATATCACTTAAATTGTAAAAGTTTTTAACAAACCCGTATTTCCGATGTATATGTAATCATTAATTACATGATTATTTTCGCAAAATATTTGTTAAACCTTGATTATAAGAACGGGTGTTACAAGTTGGTATCAGAGCCTTGGTTTAAGAGATTCAAGTATGGTGGGAAAACTATGCTTGGACTTAAACCTTATGCTCTTAATAAAGATTGGTGTTCGGTTCGAGGCTTGATCGCAAATCTGGTAAGTACATGTATGTAATAGTTTAGCATGCTAAAGTGTTGTAAACAACACATAGGGCTATCGTGTGATACACGTTACCCCAATTAAAATGACTGAGATAGTTGACAAAAATACGCGCGTCGACGCGTATAGTAGAGAGAGCCTTGTATTATAATATGGGCGATTATTTAAAGTTGACGTTACTAACTTTTGTGAATGTTTTAATTGAAGGACACTCGCGTTTGAAGACGACGAGAGTCAAACGAATAGTGGGTATGATTATGGAACGGTTCGAGATATGACAAGAAGAGCATACTCATCAAGGACCTAAATCGCGTAACGATCGCAAATAAGTAATGGCAAGAAAGCCCGTTAAGGCAAGCATTACCAGGTACCCATTTTAAATATAATTGCACAAATAGTAATATGCAACAAATATGTAGAAATTGAAAGTTGCATATGTAGATTAAAAACTTGGAAAAACCCGAATAGAAAATGTATTCAGGATATTGTTTCCAATAGAAACAAATAGAGGCATTACTTACATAGGGCGTGATGTGAAAACTATTAAAAAGGTCATGCGTGTCATGTGTTAATCGCTTACTCTGGCCAAGTAAGTAGTTGCATATGATACCATGAACTTCTTATAGCGGACACATTTATGTCCGATGTAGTAAGGGTGGGGGTGAATGGGACTAACTTAAATGGTACCCAAATGAATCAAATAAGTAAGATGTTTGATAGTAAACATAAACGTAAGTCGGATGACGGAAGCGTATTACGTAAGAATAACGAGCCCGAGAGAAGGGACAAGGATCAAGTAAAAAGAAAATACAGACCGACCAATAGGAATGCTAAGACATAGGGATAAAAGTTTGACTGTCACAAGTGATGAAATTCACATGGACAAGTCAAACGAATCGAATAAAGAATAAAGGACTTGATTGAATAAAAGCGATGGATCTCGCTAAGACGACCAAATAAATTAAAATAACGTCTAAAACCATATAAGAATGGTTACTTGAAAATGATTACGGTAAAGATACCCGATGAATGGGTAGGATTTGGAAAGAATGCGTAAACCAAGAGACGGGAACGCAAGATAGAAAGTCAAAAGACTCGGAATATGAGTCATGAATAAAAGACAATGAGAATTTGCAAACAGAAATGTTAATAACTACGCTCAGCTATTTCAAAGCTGAACGGGTCACACAAAGACTGAAGTTTGGCATTCATAAGTGATGAATGTTCACACAAACAAGTCAAACAAATTTAATAAAGCATGATACTTGCTAAAGTAAGTAAGCGCGAATCGGATAAATAATAGTGCAAAATATTAATAAACCTATGTAAAGGAGTTACAGGCGTTAAAAACATTGAAATAAAAGAACCCGGGTAATGGGACGTAAAGAAGTACAGGTAAGAACCGGGTAACGGTAAGTGTAGGGTAAACCGATGTGTAACTGACGTTAGAAGTCAAGAAGTTGGAAAGATAATTCGAAAGAAAACGAATGTAGCCTTAGACTACGGTCAAGGTCAAAGAAAATACCAAAGTGAAAATAAATGATTTTTAAACAAAAACAGGATGCCTTGACGCCAAACATGTATTTTAAGAATGACATGAGTAAGGAATGATCTACGGGAACAGCCTAACCATTGGGGTCATAAACAATGGAAAGGTCTACGAGACTAAAATGACCCACGGGTCACGACTAGAAAGAAATAGATTATAAGGACCTCGCCCTAAAGAGGTGAAAGTCTAATAAAATAGCCTACAAGGCAAAGTGATAAAACCTACGGGTTAATTAGACAAAGCGAGGGAATAAATTGAGAATCCCCGCATAAAACAAAGACTGTAAAAGAATAAATTTTGGACTGTCAATATCCCGGTATGGATAATTGACAAAAGTTAAGGAGAAGATGCTATACTAAAACTTCAGTTTTGATAAGAAATACCGTTTTTACAAATATAAATTCTAATAGGAATTTAAATAGTAAGCATAAAAGATACAAGTCTTGACACTGATAGGCGCAAGACGATATATTCGAAAAGAGATATTTTCAAAAAAATGAAAGGTTGATATAAATTAAACATGATGTGACACGATCACGGTCAAGAAATGCAATGTGAAGTAGAATCACATTATAACCAAGCGAGTGGTAAAAAGTAACTGGACTAATAAGTCTAGTTAGTGAGACCGGTTAAGGCCATTTAAATAAATTTGGTCGCTTGCAAGCGGTGGATTCGGTATAACTGAATTGAATAAATGAAATTGAAAACAAAAGAAATGGTTGCTAAAAGTGAAAGATTTCACTAAAAGACCTTTAAACGGGTCAAAGTAACGGATTCATAAAGAGTTCGATAATATATAAAAGCGATGGATTTCGCTAAGTTAACTAAACTAGTAGAAATAACGAAATTACGTTATTTCAAGTTGCATTATGCCGTATGAGATACGTAGATAAATAGTAACAAAAAAAGAGAGGATATTATCACACTTTTCTGGTAATACTAACAATTGATTAAAGTGTGAGTAATGCTCAAAAGATTACTCAGGTCAAATGCATTCAGTTTAGAACTCGATGAACTATGAAAGAAAGGTTTTGAGGACGAAACCTCTTTAAGGGGGGTAGACTTGTAACACCCCGAAAATGGGTTTGGTAATCAAACTCCATTAATACTATAAGACGGGTAAAGTACCGTTAGTAGTAGAAGTAACCAGGTGAATATTTGGATTTAAATAAGAAATCCTAATAATAAATACAAATGAATCAAAGTTTTAAGGAATTGAGTTTATAAGAGCCCGAGTTAACGGGACTTAAAATAAAACGGGTTATAACTCCCAGAACCCACTAAATAACTAGGAATATCAACCTAGTTAGTCTAGTGTTTTAAAATAATGAGGAACTTGATGTAGTAACCTTTATAAACTTGGGTAAAGTTGAGGGACTAAAATGGTTAAAGTGAGAAAATGGTTTTTATTAATTAAAATTAAAAACACCAAAATACACACCTTGTGTGTGTGTTCTGGTCGTACAAACACAGGAGCCAGGAAGAGCTCTCAAGCTCAAACCCTAAAACACAGAAATTCATCAAATTGAAGGAGCAAATCAAGCCCGAATCGAAATCCAAGCATAGATTAATGATCCCCATTGCAGGGAAATCATAAGGTATGTAAAATTTGACAAAAATTCTCTACTTGAAATTCTCATGAATTTAGAGAACTTGAAATCTGATGATGCATGTATGAATTGTAGATGAATTAGGAACATTAAAATGTCTAGGAGTAAACCCTAGACAAGTACATGTTGAAATTATGCTAATTCTAGTGAAATCCATGGTCACCATTGTAGGTGACTAGTGGGTTATGTAGAACTTGATAAACACTAGGAAATTTGGGGTTGTTCTAGTGTAATTTGGCATATGTAAAGTTATTTCAGAATTGTAAAGACAAATAATTGTGCTAGATAGTTGATTGATGAAAAATTCGGGTTATATGACAAGTTATGAGCTTGTTAATGAATTATGTAAAGTTATGCCCGTTAGGTGTTCGCTAAAATGCCTAAATGAAAAATAAATGTTGAAAATCGGATAAAACGCATGTTTGATGGATATGGAAAATTGTGCGTTAAGACTTATAAAAAGGGTTCTAAACGGATTGTGAATTGAACTCTCTAGGCGAGGAATCCGGATCGTCAAGTGGACAAGCCAGTGGAAATACGCGTTTGAAAAGTATGCTTTAAAGGTACGTAACCACGATTCCGTTACGTTATGCTTGATTCCGTATTCTAGCTAGTAGACTTTAAGTTAGCATAATACATGAAATTGGCATTTACTTGAAGTGATGAACATCACTAGGTAAATTAACGGGTCAAAAGGTGAAATTATCACCCTTTGACAATATTGTCTAATGGTTTGCCGAGTTACATGTTATAGGAATAAATAGCGAATGGATAAGTACATCGCTATTGCTTAGTGGCTACGAAGGCAAGGTATTGAAACGGGTCAATATATTGATCCGAGCCAGGTATGTATAATAACACAACTCATCATGTAGAATTTGGAGTTCTATAAGAGTTAGACAATGTTAAAGTGTAGATATTCGGTTATCTTTAAGGTAAACCGAATAAATTGAATTATGTTCATGGTGTTTTAGAAGCACATAGGTTTATAAATAAGATTATAGTTAAAATGGTCGGATTTTGGGTCAATCAAGTATTTAAAGAACCCTTGTAGTTAAAGAAGGATGAAAATTGACCAAATTGCCCTTGTAAGCTAATTCGTACGAACGACCCTTAAAGGTGGTTCGGAAATAAGTTTTATGATTATATAAATGCTTAGGATAAGTTAGATAGGGAAAAACATAAATTCTTGGGTCGAAGGGCTTTATATGAGTCTTTGCCGTAAAATGGTAATCCGAGGGGTAAAACTCGGAACATATAGATATCCACATTTAATCCAACACACATATGGATGTAGTGGAAGATTACTTGATAAGAAACGTAGTAATAAGATGCTAGAAATGAATGAAAGCGATTTCATGTTTTAAAGTGCTTAAAATACCCTTAACGGGTCAAAATAAGCATACGAGCGATAATGGGTTTAAATTGGGTAATAAACCGGTGATTAGAATCTAATATGTTAGGTAACATTAATTTGAAGAATTGTATGTGATATAAGGATCAAATAAACACGTTTGGTGATGGAATCACGAACGGGTCAAAAGTTGGTAAAAAGGGTAATAAGCCGAAGAGTTAAAAGTCTGTAATTTTGTTAAACCGGATGTTAGATTTTAACTCCATATGATGGAGAATCAAATTACAAACACGTAGGAAGAAACGGTAGGTTAAACGGACAAGCGGATTGAAAGATACGAAAGTTTTCGTGTCAAAAACGGCAAAAAGGAAAGGAATGATGCAGTGGCCACCGTAACTTACGGTGCCACCGTAAGTTACGGTGGACATGATTTGGTTACGGTGGGTGCCTACTGTTGTACGGTAGGAGAATTGTAAACACAGAGGCCACCGTAACTTACGGTGGAAACTTACGGTTCCACCGTAAGTTACGGTGGAGGTCAGAAATGAGTTTTTGTTTTGGGATCAAGATACCCATGTTGGATTTTCCTAATTACCCCGTCATATTAGTTATTTAATTATCAAAACTGATCTTTAAGTTGGTTTTGATCACAGGTGAATGTCGAGAGTCCCGGATGAAGATCAAGCATCACGCAAGAACCGAACACACGTTAAACAAAGCTTCCGCAACGTTGTTTTGTCGTTATTCTAAACGGCGAATTAAATCACATTATGTATATCACTTAAATTGTAAAAGTTTTTAACAAACCCGTATTTCCGATGTATATGTAATCATTAATTACATGATTATTTTCGCAAAATATATGTTAAACCTTGATTATAAGAACGGGTGTTACAACACTACAGATCATTTTCTTATATAACTTGCTGTTTTCATCACAGAGATGAATTTTGTGGATCTAGATGGTTTATCTCCTTTAATTGTGATCTTTTCACCATTTGGTGAATTTACTTGAATTGACTTTTGATCACATAAAATACTGGCTTTATTGGCTACTAACCAATCCATTCCTAATACAACATCAAATCCTACCAGCTTCATTGGGTAAAGGTTTGCACTAAACTTCTGATTTAAAAACTCTATTCTTGCTGCCTGCAAGATTTCAGAAATCCTAACGGTTTCCCCATTTGCTATTTCTACTAGGAATTCTTGTGGGAATTTAGTTAATGATTGATTGAGTAATTTGCAAAATGAAGTATTAATAAAACTTTGGTTCGCACCAGAGTCAAATAATACTTTAGCAAAAACATCATTAACTACAAACGTACCGGCTATCACGTCCGAAATCATCTTTGCCTCATCTGCAGTCAGAACAAATGCTCTAGCATTTTTGGTATTCTTGTTGTTCATAGCTGGAGCGATTTTCGGACAGTTTGGCCTGATGTGACCTTTTTCTCCGCAGTTGAAGCACATTCCATTATTAGGTTTCCTCCTGCAATCTTCTTCCTTGTGCCTTGGCATCTTGCAGAAATTGCAATAAGTGGAGCATTTTCCCGAATGCTTCTTCTTGTAAGTCTTGCAGTAGGGTGCAGAGGTAGAACCTACATTCCTATGGTTTGAATTACCGTAGTGAAATTCCTGGGTAAGTCTTTGAGCTAGGTTTTTCCTTTGATCCTCTTCCCGTGTACGCACTAATTCATCTGTCAAGGTATTTGCTAGTTCTACAGCTTCTTCTATGGTTTGTGGTCTAGCTGCCTTGACTACATGCCTTATCTCGCCAATTAATCCCCAAATGTAACGGGAGATTAATACGGGTTCAGGTGATGCAAGGGTTGGCACTATTCTAGCATATTCGAAGAATAACGTAGTGTACCCCTTACTATCCACTCCAGTCATCCTAAGATTTAGGAATTTATTTGCTATCTGTTCTTTTTCATTGGGAGGGCAGAATTTCCTTTCTACCATGTTTTTAAATTCTTCACATTCGATATTGTAAACCCTGTCACTTCCCCTAGACTGGAGGATAGTGTTCCACCATTCTAAGGCTGAATTCTTGAACAAATTAGAAGCAAACATTATCTTATCCTCTTCTGCGCACTTGCTTATTTTCAAGACTGCCTCAGTCTTTTCTATCAAGTGTAAGGCTGCAATGGCCCCTTCATTGCCCGATAATTCAATTGGTTTACAAGACCAGAATTCTTTATAAGAACAACCATAAGGTATGGTTCTTCTTCTTTTGGGAATGGGCACTTGAAGTATGGGTCCATGGTTTACGCTGTTTTCAGGTGCAGTTGGTCGCTTACTGCTATAGTTACTTTTATTTTCTGCTTCCCTAACTGTCTGAATAATATATGGCATCACATCTATTATTCCTTGGGCCACTATGTGTTAGATGGCACTGTTATCCACCGGATTTCCATTGTTATCGTTATTCGAGTTATTGTTATTCAGATTATTGTCATTCTGGTTTTCCGGGTTATTATCCAGGTTCTCTTGATTTACTTGGTCGGCCATCTGAATTTTAAACAGTTATCACATATTAATATCACAGGATAATATTTAATATCACCAATCACATAATACGCATTTTGGTCAAAAGCGTCGATCATTGCGACTTACTCTTTCTTATATATATAGTATGCATCTACTACAAACTTAGAACTGGAAATTTAAAATTACAACACAACTGAAATAAAAATCACATTATTAGTAGGCATCCATAGTGTTTTTTTTTCACACATATTATATATTATTATTATTATTCTTACTATTATTACTACCTCTACCATCTCCTTTACTGATATGGATTCATCCAAAAATCCATATGACGCTTGTCATACTTCCAGACGAGTCGTTCTCCTACTTGTCTCATCCTCTCGCTACTTTCTAAAATTTCTTCTCCAAAAGTTCGGAGCTCCTGCACATTTTCTACACTCATTGGGGGTGCAGGTGCGGGTACTGGATCTGGGTACTGTGGCATGGGTTCTTCCTGAGGATACGGATTCTCTAAGATTTCCCTAATGTATTCATCATTATCGTAGTAGGGATCTAGAGGGTGCAGACCTGGGTAAGCTGCTAGGTTTGGCATGGGTAGGTCTTTCAGGTGGTAGCGTTGCACATAGTCCCTATGATCATCAAATCACGGATCGTAGTCTGGGTCTAAGGGATTGGGTGCCGGTACCCTAGGTATCTCCTCTGGATTAAAATCATGCATTTCGACTTGATTTTCTGGGTTGTTTTCTATCTCCATTGGCTGTAATGGTTGGGGTGCCATCAGTTGATCCAGGTTAGGGTCGGCAGCTGTGGTTGCTAAAATATGGAAGTTTGCTAAACTCCTATTAAGCATGTCTTGGGTGTGGGCATCGGTTTCTCTTTTAGCTGCTGCTTGCACTCGTTGTTCTTGTAACTTTTTCATTCTCTTCCTACGCTCATGTGCTCCCTTACTGAACCATCCTCTCTTTTTCTGAGGGAATGGCTCTTCAGACTGAGCCTTAAACACGAATATCCCTTCTTCATCATCAGCAGAATACCCTGAGAGGGCAAGCTGTGAAGAGGTGTCTTCGCTCCTAGGTGAGCTGGATAACTGACGATACGCGTCGGATGGTCCTTGATCACTCATATTGTAAACTAACAAATAGTCAAATAACACATAACAATAAAATACAAATATGCACGTATTTTCGTAATTTATTTCCTAACACTTTAAATAATATCTGGGTGTCAGCAGAACACTTTTGTGGCTGAATTAGTGGCTAGCTCTGATACCACCTTCGGTCGCAACCCCCGATCCCTATCTCCCGGGAACGGCCGGCCGCGAGCCAGTTTTGGGTGGTATCTGGGTTTGTCAATTTGGCAGCGGAATTTACATCAGGACCGTAGTTAGGAAATGTTTTATCAGAATAAAATACCACGCTTTTATAATATTAAACATATGGAAAAATCCCAAGTTTTAAGTACATCCATCTTTATAGGGATAAAACCCTATTTTATTTAAATAAAACATCTATTCATTTTAGGTAACTTTATTGCCACTTTTCCAAGCCTTCAGTGCTGTCCAGCTGGCTTCTATTTGGCTTTCACATTTTGTCACCTGAAACGCGTTTTAAAAACATTTGTCAGTGGGAAATACTGGTGAGTGAATCCCAATTTAATCAAGTTTAATAAAAACCATTGTACAATATTGAGGGAGGTCGCGCAATTACATTTGTTTCCATCTATTCAATTACCACCCACGGTACTGTCAACCCGACTTGTGGTCATGTTACTCCTCGCAAGGCAGTAACAAATTTTGTATACAAAACCCCAACATACCGACGATAATTGTAGAATACAAATACTCAATAACTGTTTAATATATTATTAATTGTGTGAGGTTTTGTAAAAACAATTTGCAAAAAGGAGATTACTCACAAAAATGTTTACAAAAAGAAGGATTACTCACATTGATGTCTTAGATTATCCTTTAGGGTTTCCTGGTGATTATCTATAAATTACACAAATGAACACGTGTTAGTATAATAGCCCATTATTTATATTAATGATACCCTCCCCGAGACGACATTCCAACGACTACGTCGGGCAGAACCACGACAGCCGTTACGGAACCCTGGATCAATCGGGCAGCGTATCTAATACGTAACCGGGGTTATGATACTTACAACGGAGCAGAACTTCATTATTTAGGGGGTATTATACCCGAAGATTATGCCTACTATTCAGAAATTCGAGAGAGAAAAGAAGGGTGAGCGATATGGTTTGTTCTGCCGATGCCTCCTTTATATAGGGCCTGATTTCAGGTTTTACGCGGCCCGCGTAAGACGTAGCCAAGGGCTACGCGGCTCGCGAGGCTCCCTAGGGTTGCTGATTCGACTTGTAGCCTCCACACGCGTCGTGCCACATGGCAGCACCGAGTGCGACCTGATCTTCTTGCTGTCGCGGCCCGCGTAGGTAGTAGCCAAAGGCTACACGCCCCGTGAGAAGCCATAAAAACTTGTTTTTATTTAATTTTTATAAAAATAAAGGTATTCGGGGTCCATTTTTTGTGTATGGGGTGTATTTTAGGACTTATTGGGGGTATTTTTAATATATATTAGGGTGTCGGAAAATATTTGGAGAGTTGTTATACTTATGTCTTGTAAAAGTGTGAACCGTGGGAGCTTTGGCTTTCCAACCTAGTTCCACTACCTCACTTGTGAACCTTGTGTACGAACACCCAAGTAGCTTTCTAGCATCAAAGTAACATAACCCCGTCTAGCCTCCAACACTTAGTTAACTCTTTCCATGTTGTGGGGGTTCACCCGTGTTAAGACTTACTTAGCTACTTGATAATGTATTAGTTAGTTATTTCCATGTTTGACTTATATGATAATCTATGATGGACTTAGTTTTAGGATTATTATATAGTTATATAAATATATACATATACATATACAAACATGGCCGAACTCATGATGATAATCGGGTTATGATTATTTGTCATGAACTTAGGATACTTTATCTATGATTCTAAGTCTCTCATTGTTGATTCTAATGGAAAAACTAGGACCCATGAAATCACATACAACTTAGTGTAAAAAATGAGTACTTAGACTAGATATACTTTTATGCATAACATACTTTTGTAATTGAATTCTAAATCCCGAATCCAACTACTCTATAAACACCGTATAACCTTACCTTCGATTCCCCATCCTCAAACAACTCGTCACTCACGGATAATCGAAAAGCTTTTGCAAACTTGTGAGTATACTCGACACCCTTTTTTCGTTAACACTTTTGGGTGAAACACGTTTACATTATACAAACTTACATAAGCACACATTCTTTATGCAAATACACAACAATCCAATTCATGCATGCTAATATGTTATACTTGATTTGTTATTCTAGGGTTATTCTTTTTGTGAGAAACTCGTCATTAACTTCATACGAGCCTACTCTTAACATGTATAACGTTATAGGAGTAACGCACAACCAGTATTCTTGAGGTCATGTTAAGTCATTCATTCATTCATACTTGCGGTAATCTTTGGGTTGACTTGTTTATTCACATGCTAGTAATGCGTTAATCTTGTTAACTAAGTTTGTCATGTGGATTGTTCAACTTTTATATACTTATGCTAGTACTCAAAACTTGTATACTCGCCAATACTTTTGTATTGAACTATACTTTAAAACGTGTTGCAGGATTTTGATGATAATGCACGGAACTTAGTAGGATGCCTAGAAACACACCAAATTTAAATTCGTGTTTATTAGTTTAGTCATTCGATAATTATTGCATTGTAATTCAATTTGTTTCAACTTGTTGTATTCTATTTCAAACAATGTACTTGATCATAGAAATGAAATGAAATTGTTTATTTAATACTTGTCACATTTAGTGTTATGAAGTCTCGAGCAATCTCGTTCGTCTCACTCTGATGTTTCCGCCATCCGTTGGGGTGTGACACCGAAATGAGGAGTATCTTGAGGCTAGCAATGTCATTTATCCAACACCTCCACGTTTCGATGTTTACCCGGATGAAGTGGTAAGTAAAGAAAAGTTTAGGTAGGTTATGGAGACCTTGAACGAGATTGTTACTTAGGAGAGTAATGAATTTAGGTCCGATAAAGGGTCTCATAAAGGCTGTTGTGTAACGCCCTGCTTCTTCGTACTTTCCATAAGTAGAAAGCATTGTTCGTATTTATATTTTGGAAACCTTGTATTCTTGTAATTGTCTTTTCGCTGTATTTGTTGTAAAATCCGAGACTTGAATCATAAATAAAATTTGTATTTTTTACAATTCGTGCTTGACACATTCATACTTATTCATACGTTTGAATTCATTATACATATGATAACCTATTCGTAATTCTTGCAAGATGTGTTAAACCTACAAACCTTTGTCATACATGTTTAATTCATGCGTATACGATACTAAATCTCGATCTTCATACTTAATCGTACTTGTTTGTTACTTGTAACATGTTCTTTTTTTAATTAAAACATGTTTACTTTCATATCATCTATAAGAATATAATGTTTCTACCTTGAAACATGATAAATACACACATTTGGACTTGTAACATGTTAGGTTATACATTGAATATATTAAATACTTAACATATAACATAAATATGTAACATTATAATGTTAAAAAAATAAAAAGAATGGCAACCCAAATCAGCGCCAAAACATCCCTTCTTGGCTGGGTTTTGTGGGCTTGTTTCAATGATTAACCTCTTCTAAACACTTCCAAAGCCCAACCCAATGAAACTCTAATCCCTTCCCTATATAATAAGCGCTTCCCCATCCTTTATCCCGCTTTTACAAGCCTCTAAACACTTCAAAAACCCTCCCAAACTCAGCTGAGTTTCAGCATCAACATCAGGAACTTTCAGCAACAAAAAGTGAATTTTAACTCACTTCCACTTCAATTATCTTCTTATTTCTTCTTCTAAAACACTTGTATAACCTCGAGGAAGGTTCTCACAATTTTTATTGGGAAAACTAAGGTGAAACCTCACCATTTTTGAGGTCCAAAGTGCACCTAAATTCTGCTCATTTTTATCTTCATGTTTTGGAAGAAAACTGATGTTTTCTTCATACATTTCTTTGTCCTTATGCCACTAATCAAGACTATGATTATGTGTGCTTAAAAACAAGGTTGTAACATACAAATTCAGAGGTTTTAATCCTCTAAACTTTCTGTTTTCAAAAGGGTTTTAACCCACAAGTGATGAACAAGTCTTGAACTTGTATATGTGTGATTATTTGGATAACTTGGGCTATCCCACTTACAATCCACACTTCACTTGATGTTTTCTTCTTAGTTAGTTAGTTAGTATATTTCATTTCTGTAATAATCCATTCATGACCATCCTTGTTTTCTTTGACAACTTGTGCATTGGTGAAAATATAAAAGAGGTATTAAATGGACGGTTTATCCTCCTACCTCATGCATGACTTCTATAATAATCTTGTTATACTTGATGGACTAAAACTTATGATATATATTATATAGAATACATAATGCCTATAGTAACCAAACCTTTGATGATAATCTAATGATTATTTGTCAAAATACTAAGTTACACCATCTAAGAACTTAGTACTTGTTACGATTCTAATGGGTACTTTAACCCATGAAAACATTCAAACCCCCATGGGTTTCATAGTGTCAAAGACGAGTATTAGGTGTTAGATGGTTATTTTCTCATATACTTACTTTTGTTATACTTTTCATCCCGAATTCCTAATCCTCCGTTATCGTCCAAATACTCATACATCTATGTTTCCTCGTGTAGAAGGACTTGGTGTTTCCTCCTCCAACAACCAACAAACTCCTCGCGGATTAACAAGTGGAAGCTTGAAAAACCGTGAGTACACTTAACCCATTTTCATTTTTAACACTTTTTGGGTGCAATATGTTAACCTTATCAAAAATCACAAATACTTTATCCTTTATGCAAATGCACGAAAACAATCCAATTACATGAATACTATGTTGTTATACTTGATGCATATACTTGGGTGATTCTTATGTGATACTATAGTCATTAGCTTTATACGAGCCTCCATTTAACATGTATAGCGCTATAGGAGTAATGCACCACCCGTGAACGAGAGGTCATGTTAAATTTCATTCTTTATTTTGTAAACAGAGGGTTGACCAGAAGTATTGCATGCCATGATATGTTGATCTTGAATAACTTAAGTTGCCATGTGGATTCGTTTTAAACTTTTATACTTATACTTAAACTTGTGTACTCGCCAATGCATTTTTATGTTGAACTATATTTTGTTAACATGCTGTAGGTTGATGAGGTTGAATATGACGAAATCTAGTAGGGACAACACTAGAAACGCACTTAAACTTTACTAGATTTTGTACTTTAATTGTTGAACTTGTTGTAATGTTTTCCATGTTGTATTTGAATTTCGTGTTGTACTTTGAAATTTTTTTTATGATATGAAACCAATTTTGAATGAAATATTGTCGCAATAGCGTTATGTGTAATGAGCAATCTATCTTCGTCCCACTCCGATGATTCCGCCATTGGTTGGGGTATGACATGTTATGGGTCCTAAAAGAAAGCACGTGGATCATGGGTTAACAAAGCCTACGTACATGATTGCTGGGGTGGATGAAAAGTTTTAGGACAAATACCACGTGGTTCTCGGGTGTCACATTATGGTATTAGGTAATCATGGTTGGGAACTTCACCTTGCTTATAATGAGAAGGGTATTTTTGGGAATTTACACAACGAGTTTAACATGGTGGGATTTGGAGAAATTTGGGCCACAAGTTATTAAAGTTAGCCCAGGAAGTTGTGGGTCCAGTTTTAGCTAAGATCACCGTTAAAAGTCCACGTGGGCTTGCGATTTTAAAAGTTCCCAACTTACAATGACATTACAAAAAAAAGTTGGGTGGGCGAAGCAAATCTTATGAAGGGCATTAAAAGGTAGCTTGCTATTGGTATAATTAAACAATGGGGCCTAATGAATTGTGGATTGAGATAAGAAAAGAAGGCCTTTGCTTAGGCTATTTCATGTTGGGTCGGCATCTAAGGGCGGTACTCCAAATTTGGACTTACCTATCGACATAGAAAGCGTCAACAAGTAGGGTGGGTTAATCAAGTTGTGAGTACATTGGGACGCGACGGATCAGGAGCCGGGTGGCTACTTCAAGACATATCTACTGTCTTTTCCAACTTCATGCGGAGGGGGGGGGGGGGTTCATTCAAACCAGAGCCCCATGTTATTTCAAAGTCATTTTTCGTCCTCCCCACACACGATATGATTTCAAGTTCGAAACTAAGTGACTAAAGAGTTGTAGGCGGCTGAAGACAACGACGTTACAGTTATCACCAACATGGAGAATTAGGTTTTCCGATGGGCATAGTGTCACGACCCCCAACCACACCCTGGACGGGAGCCGTGAGCAGTCCAGTGGTACCGGTGGTTATTTTAAAAACATTGCAGCGGAAATGTTCATCAGGACCGTGAGTTAGGAAAAATATCAGAGTTTAGAAACACCGGATTTTATTCATTAAACAGATGGGAATAAACCCAGGTTTCACAAAGGTAGCTTTTATATTGGATAATCCGAATACATAAACAACTTTTCTTAATTTAATTTAATGATAAAATAAGCCACTTCTTTAAGCCTTTTGGTGCCGTATCCAACTCTTATTCCGATCTACTGTAATCACCTGAAACACATTTTAAAAAGATTTGGTCAGCAGGATATACTGGTGAGTTCATTCGTTTTGTAAAAAAAAATATTTGTTATAATTCACAGCATTAAGAGTTTTTACATTTGTCCCTATCTTATAATAGGATTTCCAAAGACTTAATCACTGCAAAGTATAACTAGAAAACAGTGTTATAAGTTACAGTATTAAGAGCGATTACAATGTTTATGGCTCTTCTAGAAAATACATTTTTCGTTTTATTTGTCACTCGACCATCCATTGGTAACCTCATTGTCCAATGGTGTCTGTGACTATGGTCATATCACCCCTTGGCTAACTCGTTGTCCAATGGTGACGGTTATCAAGTAGTGTATACAAAACCCCACATACTGGCAGTAATTGAAGATTACAAAGACTTAATCCCTGTAGTTATAACTTTGGAAATAAATAGGGTTTTGGAAACAGTTTGGTAAAAAGAGAATGACTCACATTATAAGCATGCAGTCTTGATTTAACGAGCCTCTTGATTCTATGTCTTCTGATGATTAACATCTTGTTTGATTGTAAGTGTATAGTTTAGAGTTTTCTGATAGTTAAACATTTAGTTTAACAGAGTGGAATACGTATTAGTGTAAAACCATATCAAACCTAACGATGGTCACGAGATCAGAACCTTAACGAAATTCACAAAGTATAGTCTTATTTAGACAGCACTTTGGCATTCGTTAGTTGGTTCCCGAATCGATCGGACAGAATATCGTATCGGCGATTATTGGTTAGAACACCAACGTATAGAGAGAAGAACAGAATGAATGAGCAAAGAAAAATGAATCCTAAGCTTCCTATTTATAGGTAAGGCAAATTCCTTTCTTAGCTATGAAGTTTTCTTACTTATTAAGTTTCCTTTATTTATTAGGTTTTTCTTACTGATTAAGTTTTCTTACCTATTAAGTTTACTTAATTGTTTTAGCTGTCCAGTTTACTTAGCTTTTAACTGATTATCTTACGTAGTTGTTTATCTGATTAATCTATCTTAACTGTTTAGTTAAGTAATTTACTTAGCCGATTAATTAATTAACTTAATTTAGCTGATTAATTAACTTACTCAGCTTGCTTAACTGCTAAGTTTCCTTTCCTGTTAAGTTTCCTTAGCTATTAAGTTTTCTTAACTGCTAAGTTTTCTTAATTGCTAAGTTTTACATAACCATTAAGTTTACTTAATTACTAAGTTTACTTAATCATTAAGCTTTCTTAGCCACTAAGTTTTCTTAACTGTTAAGTAATCTTAATCACTAAGTTTACTTAATCGCTAAGTATCCTGGTTTAGCAGCCCCCTGGTTATGAGTTCTAATTTCTAACTACAATGGAACTCGTATTAGTGTATTAAATCAATTCAACTTTAACGATAATCACGAGATCAAAACCCACAACGAATGACAAAGTATAGCCAGGTATCGACAGCACTTAAACATCCATTGGATCGGCTTCAATCGATCGGATAAAGTATCGTACCAGTGATTAGAGTTATTACCCTGATAAAGAGTAGAGTTTCGGGGTTTAGGGTATAACACCGAGCTACTATTTTGCTATAATAGAAGCTAAGAGAAAGAAAAGAATTGAACGATTTCAACTGAAGCTTGAACTCCTCATTTATAGGGATGGAAATGGGGTTCTCGCGCCCCGCGAAAGAGTTAATGTCACACCCCTATATTTCCACACTTTACCGGTGGGCCCGGTGGGGAGTATCGTGACGTAGTTGATATCATCATAGACAAACAACACAATATATAATGCACAGCGGAAGCAAAGATAGATTCATTTCAACTTGAATAAAGTGTAATATTTAATATCACAAATAGTTGAAACGGATCCACAGGCGGATCAAAATAAAATAAGATATTGTTCAACAGCTTTATTGTCGTCCAAGCTTGCGAGACTTATTGTGGACGCTCTAGAAGACCGCCAGCCTAGTACGAGTAGTACCTGCACTTAATCTTTTTGGAAAAATACGTCAGTTTACACTGGTAAATACAATTTAACTGACTCATTTTGAAAAGGTTGAAAATTGATTTGAATGCACATGGCACAAAACATTTTATAACTTGGGATAATTATGTAATATAATCTTGTGAACGTATTACATGTTCCTTGTGCGTTCAGTAGCCCGGTGCGTGCTGGGTTAAAGATCAATAGACCCTCCACATTAGAGTTATACACTGATAGGTGTACGCCTACACCCCGTGCTCAGGTCGTGGCCATCTCGTAAGATGATGCCGAGGATATCCGGGACATGGTCATTAACCCCCCAAAGGCTTTAAGTGAACAAGACTGTTTAAACGAGCCGATCAAATTATTCAATTAACCATTCAGAGATGTAAGATTTGATGCTCGATCAAGCGGTATTCTATATACCGTAACCCAAGCCCGTATAGGGAAAATAAGTTAAAAGTATTTACCTGAGCTAAATATAAATTCAATCTCAGCCGTATACCATCAAGCAAGTACAGATAGCTTTTACTGGTTCTTCTATTCTGGAACAAAGGTTTTTAATAACCTATTAGATTTCTAACGGGTCTTTATTTAAGCTTAAGCTTAGACCGGCTAGTTTTAAAGGACGATATGGTTCAAACGCACGATTAAGCGAAGACCGGATAGAATGTGATTTAGACCCGAAAAATTTGAATACTTGTATAATATGGGTATACTAAATACATTCTGGATTTTGAGACAAAATGATAATGTTTGACCCGTCTCGGTCAATTTATGCAAACTAGTTACATAAACCGAACCGAACGCGAAAAGAGCGTTACGGGTAACCGAAAGAGTCATATGCAAGTTCCCTGAGATAATATGCTCTAAGTATGTTATAATATCAGTAAGATATCTTCTATTATGCCCAAAATGGATTTAAACACAAATTATGCCTTATAAGGGCATTTTGGTCATTTAAAAGATTATAAAAGAGTTAAATTAGAAATCTGAGTTACAGGTCTGGTTTATATAGTAAATAAACTTAATTTAACATGTTATAACAGTAGGGTATGACCCGTATGTGAAACTTATCATTTAAAACCAAACTATGCACTTTAGGGGTATTTTGGTAATTTCACAAGGGCTAAAAATGTCAAAATTGGAAACCTGAGTTTATAAACTTGTACTTACTGTTATTTTATAAAAATATGCTAAGAACATCAGTAGGTATCATCCTTATATGTTTAATATGGTTATAGTACATACTATGCGTTAAAAATGCTTAAAAAGGCGATTTAGAGCCGTTTCCGGGTTTTTAAAAGAAAGCTGATACTTTTATATTTCCAGAATGCTCAAAATATTTTATTTAACAAATAAAATCATTAGAAAAAGGTTTGGAGTCAAAAGGATTTGTAAAACTCATTTTATGGCTTAAAAGGGCAAAATCGGTATTTACCGAATTAAACTTAGAGGCCTATGATATGATCAGCCAAAAATTAAATAAAAATCTTTAAAAATCCCAAAATATTATATAACATCAGTGGGTAAAAAGTTTGGTATCAAAAAGTGGGTTTAAATAGGTTATATGCGAATTACGTTGTTTAAGTAACATAAAGCTTTCAAATTACGATATTGAGCATAACTCTTAATCTAGACCTCAAACTGATATCAAATTTTTGGTGCAAGTTTATAAATCAGTAACAAATGTTTCTACTCTTTCATTTTTTCAAAAATCACGTTTTATAGTAAAAAGGGCATAATAGTCAACTTTTAAGCATTAATCGGAAACATGCATATGAACCGGATAAGTGTTGAACCAAGTTGTAAAATCTCAGAGAGTTATACTTATATGAAAATTGGTCCAAAATAAGCTCTAAGGCAGATCTCAAACATGCATGAACGGATCAGAATTGGAAGTCAAAGAAAAGTCAATTTATGCGACTTTCGGTTCCGATTCGGGTTTAAACTGAAAATTGTCGAGATGAACATGTTGAGACATGTTCTTACATTAATTACCAAGTTATTTTAATGATCAAATAGGTTGCATGTACCCTACATTGCTAATTATGCTTAAATTTGTAAATAATCATTCTGTTGACTTTTTAAGAAAAGCTTTGACTCGACAATTAACATACTTAGAGTGGAAATTTGAAAATACCCTTTTGAGGGTTTGTTACCCACATAAATACCAACTTGTAGGTACTTTCAATTTGAGAAATGACTGAGCAAATTTCGTTTAATCACAAAGTCAAACTTAAATTACGATGGTTTGACTATTAGCTAATTTACTAAGCTAGAACGAATTAGAAAGGGTTATGAACACTTACAAGAGTCCTAATTACGAGTAGGAAGCCTAATGAATCCTTGTTGATGTCCAGAGAGCTCCAGAATTGAGAATGCAAGTCAAAGTGAACTTGTTGCAACAATGGGTGTTCATAAATATCAACTTTGATCATTCAAGATGATGCCACAAGGGTATAGGGATGTTGTAAGATCTGTCCAAGTGCCCCTAGGAAGCTAAAAACCAGATATAGGAGCCCCTTGAATCGAAAAACCAGCTTTTAAGTCGGTGCAACCGGAATTAACAGGCAGCTGTCAAGAAATTCACATATGTGACCTGCTTGCGCACCGTAACAATAAAATTGTTGAGGTGCGCAAAGGACATGCCAGCACAACACATCTTTCAAATGTTTACAGTTTGGCCCCTGGACCTTCCAAACGTCGTTTTCACATTATTTCTTGCATTATAAGCCTTCTAAATTTACTTTTGAGGGTTCCAAGACTTATAAAAACTTTGTTAAGTCCTTGGTTAACTTTGTAATCTCCCGAAAAACCATAATTTCCAACGTTGACGCTTTTAACCCCTCGTATACGAATTTAATCATAACTTTCTCATACGATAACGAAACTTTATGAAATTTTTGTCACACATTCTAGTGAGCATATTTAATCGTTACAAAGCTTCGGGTTTGCTAAAAGGTCACTCAGAGGTATACTTTAAACATGTTGACACATTTAACCCCTGTAGTTTGTAATCTCTCACTTTCTTTTATATTTAGCTTCGTATGATCCATGATTCATTCGTGTGAATGTATAAACATCTTGTAGGGTTATTGTAAGGCATATTTATCCATTGTTGACATTTTGAACCCTTATATTCACATAGTTTCTTTATTTGTCAACTTTAATCCTTCTAAAGTATTCTTTCACACGTTCAAAGTTTATGACACGTGTCAATACACCATTGGGCATAAATTTTCGAGGTGTTACATCCTCACCCCCTTAAAAGAAATCTCGACATCGAGATTTGCTAAAATGCCGGAAGTACTTCTTGCCGCATAATGGACCTAACTCCTATAACATATCTGGAGTCTTTCCAAGCTCCCATAGTTGACCTCTATAATAGGCACATGTATCCTTTTGGAGCTTCTTCACCTGTCGATCCTTAATCGACATAGGTTGCTCATTATATCATAAATCTGCATATCATTATGTGATAGTGCTTCTTGACTTATTGGTGAAACACATCCTTAAATCATTAGTGTGAAATGTATTGCGAGCTCCATCCAACTCCTTAAAAAGGTTTTAGCTTATAAGCTACTTGATCTTGGTACATTCAATTTCCTTCGAATGATTCTATATATTCAGAGCTTAACTAGCCTGATAATCAAATTTGCACACCCTTCCAGGGTGATACTTTTGTTGAACCTTATTTTTAACAAGAACTTAGGAGGGTTGCTACATTCATAAATCCTTGATTTCCTGCCATATACTGGCAACTTACAATCGATTATGGATTTGTATGATCTTATTTGTTGTTTCCTAGACAACTTTCGAATCCTGATAAGTGGACTCACACATCTATTGTTCTAATAATAGATGTTTAACATTCCATCTATACAAGGTCCCCAAAGGAGTACCTTGATACTTACATAATAATTTTTATAGAAAAGCTTATTTTAAGGTGGGATGGTTATCCCAACCATTGCTTAAAACTAATCTTAAGGAATAGCTAATCCTTGCCGTTAGTCGAACAAATCGACGATCCTGGGCAGCTGATGACAATTCTTAATTGTTGCCTAATTAGGGTTGCGGTAATCAATGCATAAGCAGAATGAACCGTCTTTCTTATTTAACTCTCGGAATATCGAGTTAGACTATATGAATCTCTTATCTTAAAGTTTACTTAATTAGGGTTTCGATTATTCGATAATCAATCATGGGGTTCTACCACACTCCAACCCAAAGTGGGATGTTAATCTTAACTCTACTTGCCTCTCAGGGTAAACAGGGTAATCTTAGGAGAAGATAATTAAGGATATAAGGAGGTTATAGAGATTTTCCATATCTCAGGCTCTAGTTCATCCATTATAGCTTGTGTCAAATAAGTGACACATTTATGTCACAAGTCTATGAATTCCTTAATCGGGAACATTTACTTTGACAATTTCATTCTGGATATCTTCTTTGAATACCATTAGTTGACTTTAGTACCATATGACTATTAGAATATCCTTGCGGCTCCATGCATTAAACCTCCATACTGATCAGGCATGGAAGCAATCTATGGAACTTATTTAGATACATCAATCCTCATATGGCGCTTTTATCATACTTTCTGGTTTTCGCAATCTATAGAGATCAAAGAGATATCAACTATATATGCTGACGCGCCTCTTCTAGAGAGAGGATACTTCTAGAATTCCATAATTAGAGATTTCTAACTGGAACAGAAGAATGGTTCTTATGATTTCACCTGTAAGTTTTACCTTACACTTAATATCTGGGGTTCTTATGGGAAATTTTCTAAAAGTTTGCTAAGCTCATGGTCTTATGAGAGACTTAGCGGTATCTGAACCCAAACATAACTCTTAGCAATAAACTCACAATAAAGGATTTATCTAGTGTCATTATTAATGTGAACTGCCTCTAGTCCTTCATCAGGAGGGCTAAACGCCTCCATTCTTAAACCTTTTAAACTTAGCTATAAGATCTTTGACAATTTGTAGGGCAGTTTTGACCTTGACTGGTTATTTCTTAATCTATAAAACGTGAGTAGTTGAGGTTGATCCATAATGGATTCATAATAAGCAGGCTTTGAAATCTTAATGTGCCCTCTTATTGCCGATGCTAAATCATAAGATATATATAGTGCATTATGCTTAAATTCTAGGTTAACCGAATAAGGGCACTATTTCCATCAATGAACCAAGGTCTGCAGCACACTGCCGATAGTTTATAAATCTTATGGGGGAGTCGGAAAATTATTACTCAATCTTTTCCTATTCCGTGACGCGTATAATAGGTTTTCTAATAAGGTCCTTAAAACTTGGACCATCCTATACTGGATAAGGGGATCTTTCTTGTGGACTCCATTAGTGTCCCCACTAATCAAGGGTATTACCACCGAATGATTGTGACGCACACCTTACCGTGTGCTTTCCAGCATAACCACTGATATACCTAATGGTTTCTACTTCTTTCAACAATTCTTTGCAATCAATGGCCCCTTTTAACTATTGAAGTCTCTTGACTTCCAGGAGACGAAGTACTTTTTAAGTACATCCTAAAAAGAATGGGCTCCTTGCCACATATGATTTTATTTGGGTTATTCTTCGCATATGGAATATGAATAAAACTCTTCTCATGAGCAGTGTCATGTGTTTTAGAGCGAGCAGCGTTTGGCTCTTCATGGCTTTTCTCATAGCCCTTCTCAGCAGTGATAATTATAGTTTTGGAGATTAACTCTGTTAACATTGAGGTTCACACTTGGTGCACTATTAACATTGGTCGCATCTCTTAGCATCGCGACTGTTGTCTCTTCTGAGTTTTCCATACTCAATTCTTTTGGTATTAAATACCAATTTAATAATTAATTGAGTGCATTTCCCAGCTAGTCATCATCCTGACGACTTATCATACATCGATCATGGTATTATTAAACCATATGAACATTCCTAAGGAGTGTTATTTGATTGTACATGTGTTTATATTTAATCAAAATGGATATTTCACAAACTAGGCACCTAGCTCGGTTGGCTAGGCGCGCGAAAGGGTGCGTCCTAGACCCAGGTTCGATTCCGGGGACGGCCAATTCCACCATTTTTTTATGTTTAATATTTATTAATCGTACGGATGCATGTAATTATGAGGGTTGTCTCATAAGGAGTCTTGATAATTAATTGCTTCTTATCACCCACAATATGGGCTTGATTTTTCAGACAACCAATCAATTTTATAACTATATTGTGTCCTTATATTTTAACGGAAAAATAGGACATCGGAAAAAATGATTCCTAATGGACATAAAACATCCATCTAATATTGCTGAAGCAGTTTCTGAGGTACTATCGGCCAATTTTACTTCATACTTAACGCTTAGAGTTTTAACAAGTAGATTTAATGATTTTCAATATCTATTGTCTACGAGAGACTTATCTGAACCTGAATCAATTAATACTCTAGCGTGAGCGTTATTGGTAAAGAAAGTACCTGTTGTGACATTGTTATCCTGAACAGTCTCTTGAGCACCCATTTGAGAGCTTCCAGCTTTGATCTTTTTAACTTCCTCAAGCTTTTTAGCATATTTAGGGCAGTTGGTCTTAATGTGCCCTCTTACATTGCAACCATAGCAGGTTGCGTCTTCCATCTTCTTGCAGTCCAAGGTCTTATGCCCCTTGGACTTGCATATCCCACATGCAAAAGTTCTCGTCTGTGTATGCGAGTTCGATCCATACCTGCACTTCCCGAAGTGCTGTTTCTTGCAGATTTTGCATCTGGGTTTTTCACCCGCTTGCTGGTTGTCCTTTAAATCCAGACTTAGCTGCTCCTTCCTTGGCAGCCTTAAAGCAATTGGTACTGATGTGGCCTTTTTCGCCACAACTGAAACAGTTTGCATCTTCCAATTTCTTGCAATCCAAGGTCTTGTGATCCTTGGTTTTGCAAATTCCACATAATTTAGCACGTGGGTCGATTGTGCATTTTCCAGCATGTTGCTTTCTGCAGTTATTGCATTTGGGCTTTGCCTCCTTTGGCTTAGACGGGTTATGGTTTGAACCGGTCTTACTCTTTTTACGACCTTTATTTGGGGTATTTTTGCACTTTCGCTTATGATCCCTTAACGCTCGGTTCACTGCCTTGTTTACAGCTGTATCTAACATAGCCTGTAACTCGGCGCTCGTTAAATTCAATCTTGTATCATCATTCTGATTAACTGGATGATTGTGAGCTTCTGAGGAGTCAGCCATGGTGAAGCTTTGCAGGCTACTAACCAAGTAGAAACAATTTGTTTAATCATATAGCGAATTGTTGAATTTTGATGAATAAATAACCATGGTGCAATTAAACCATATAGGCCAATAGATAGTATTTAATTTATTTGATTATGTTTTGCCTAAGTTTTTAAATAAACTATCTTTGGCATTTAAGCGGAATATAATCCTTCATATTTATTAGACAGGGGACATAAGTCACGACTGCCAATGTCATACTAACATCTTTTATATATAGCACAAGGGCTTGTTCCAAAGGACTTATGATGGCTCAGAGGCCTTGTCACTAGGGAAATTTTAAAACATAATCGATGATTCCTTTGGGTCGGAAAATTTCATAGTTCATTGTCTTGACAAGAAGTTATGAAATAAAACTATCTTTTTCATGTATTCATCTTTACCCGTATGTATACATCCCAAATGGATGTTTTGATGCGTACATCATTTTCGACGTTTACCAGCCATGATTCCTAATGATCATTTACGCTAAATAAGGGATTTGGAAAAATTCCTAATATAAGGATGACAAGTGTGATTTTATCGCATCACGGTTGTCGGGAGTGTTAACACATTTTCAGGTGTTAACAAGGATCTGAATCTCTTTTTAAACAGATTTTACCATCTTAGCTAGGTCTTCAATTAACATTCAAGCTAGGTCAAACCTTTTAAGATTCTCTTTTAATATCTATATTGGCAGGAAAGGAATGATATTTATTTTATTCAGGATTTTTATCATGAATCCTAATTTATAAGTTAATAATAGCACAAATGGCCTAGTCGCGTAGACAAGTTTAATTTATAAGCCATGATTTCAGAGAATCAATGCATGAAGGTATACTGGCACAACAGGCCTAGCCACAAGGACATTTATAAATTATAAGCTATGATTTCAGAGAATCAAAGCATGAAGGTTCGAACCTAGTTCATTACCTTTATCTGACAGGGAGTCATCGCTACCACTGTCTTTTGGTTCATATGGAAATGAGCAGGGCCTGTAGGCGCTATATTACCACGTATGGTCAAAATATGATCATCTCAAGTGATGATCTAAACCCATGATTCAGAGATCATTACATTGGGTTAGGAATGTTTTGAAGAATCCAATAATAAGAATGACGTGTGTGATTTTAATGAATCACGTCTGCCAGGAGTGTTAACATATTTTCAGATGTTAACTGGGATTTGAATCCTTGAATAGGTCCTACCATCTTGGCCTCGTCATATAGGCTAGGTTTACCTTTAAGATTCATTTTTAATAAAAACGCAGAACAATCCTAACTCAGGATGTTAATAAGGATCTGAATCTAGTTGAGGAACTACCGTCTTTGCCCTGTCTCAAATTAATGCGTGGCTAGGTCTTGTTCTTTTTAGATTTTGCCATTTTATATAAAGGTAGATCTTATAAAAGGAATATTTGAATGAAAATTTAAAGTTAATTATTCCACTATAAAATAAAAAAATACAGATGTGCCCTAGACGGGACTTGAAAGGAATAATGTTGTCCTCGAAGGAACTGAAAGGTAATTATGTCCTTATAAGGACTATTAAGGAAACGATTTTTAGCAAAAGGAGTTTCTTCTTCATTTTATTTCTGAATGCTTTCTCCTTGGTTGCATGTTTCGTCCTAGCCGCTGTACGAAGGTCAGCGAATTAAGGCTCCGGGTGTGGAGAATTATTATTACGGCTTCTTCGCTTGGCGACGTATCCAAAAATTTGGAAGCAGAATTTCCAGATAAGGATTGAGAATTTTCCTATGTTAAGTCTAGACTCAGAAGGTCAAGGAATGTGCTAATGTGTCATTGAGATTAAACACAAAAAGCTAGTGTTTAATTCACTCAATGTTGGCTCTGATACCAACCTGTCACACCCCTATATTTCCACACTTTACCGGTGGGCCCGGTGGGGAGTATCGTGACGTAGTTGATATCATCATAGACAAACAACACAATATATAATGCACAGCGGAAGCAAAGATAGTTTCATTTCAACTTGAATAAAGTGTAATATTTAATATCACAAATAGTTGAAACGGATCCACAGGCGGATCAAAATAAAATAAGATATTGTTCAACAGCTTTATTGTTGTCCAAGCTTGCGAGACTTATTGTGGACGCTCTAGAAGACCGCCAGCCTAGTACGAGTAGTACCTGCACTTAATCTTTTTGGAAAAATACGTCAGTTTACACTGGTAAATACAATTTAACTGACTCATTTTGAAAAGGTTGAAAATTGATTTGAATGCACATGGCACAAAACATTTTATAACTTGGGATAATTATGTAATATAATCTTGTGAACGTATTACATGTTACTTGTGCGTTTAGTAGCCCGGTGCGTGCCGGGTTAAAGATCAATAGACCCTCCACATTAGAGTTATACACTGACAGGTGTACGCCTAAACCCCGTGCTCAGGTCGTGGCCATCTCGTAAGATGATGCCGAGGATATCCGGGACATGGTCATTAACCCCCCAAAGGCTTTAAGTGAACAAGACTGTTTAAACGAGTCGATCAAATTATTCAATTAACCATTCAGAGATGTAAGATTTGATGCTCGATCAAGCGGTATTCTATATACCGTAACCCAAGCCCGTATAGGGAAAATAAGTTAAAAGTATTTACCTGAGCTAAATATAAATTCAATCTCAGCCGTATACCATCAAGCAAGTACAGATAGCTTTTACTGGTTCTTCTATTCTGGAACAAAGGTTTTTAATAACCTATTAGATTTCTAACGGGTCTTTATTTAAGCTTAAGCTTAGACCGGCTAGTTTTAAAGGACGATATGGTTCAAACGCACGATTAAGCGAAGACCGGATAGAATGTGATTTAGACCCGAAAAGTTTGAATACTTGTATAATATGGGTATACTAAATACATTCTGGATTTTGAGACAAAATGATAATGTTTGACCCGTCTCGGTCAATTTATGCAAACTAGTTACATAAACCCAACCGAACGCGAAAAGAGCGTTACGGGTAACCGAAAGAGTCATATGCAAGTTCCCTGAGATAATATACTCTAAGTATGTTATAATATCAGTAAGATATCTTCTATTATGCCCAAAATGGATTTAAACACAAATTATGCCTTATAAGGGCATTTTGGTCATTTAAAAGATTATAAAAGAGTTAAATTAGAAATCTGAGTTACAGGTCTGGTTTATACAGTAAATAAACTTAATTTAACATGTTATAACAGTAGTGTATGACCCATATGTGAAACTTATCATTTAAAACCAAACTATGCACCTTAGGGGTATTTTGGTAATTTCACAAGGGCTAAAAATGTCAAAATTGGAAACCTGAGTTTATAAACTTGTACTTACTGTTATTTTATAAAAATATGCTAAGAACATCAGTAGGTATCATCCTTATATGTTTAATATGGTTATAGTACATACTATGCGTTAAAAACGCTTAAAAAGGCGATTTAGAGCCGTTTCCGGGTTTTTAAAAGAAAGCTGATATTTTTATATTTCCAGAATGCTCAAAATATTTTATTTAACAAATAAAATCAGTAGAAAAAGGTTTGGAGTCAAAAGGATTTGTAAAACTCATTTTATGGCTTAAAAGAGCAAAATCGGTATTTACCGAATTAAACTTAGAGGCCTATGATATGATCAGCCAAAAATTAAATAAAAATCTTTAAAAATCCCAAAATATTATATAACATCAGTGGGTAAAAAGTTTGGTATCAAAAAGTGGGTTTAAATAGGTTATATGCGAATTACGCCGTTTAAGTAACATAAAGCTTTCAAATTACGATATTGAGCATAACTCTTAATCTAGACCTCAAACTGATATCAAATTTTTGGTGCAAGTTTATAAATCAGTAACAAATGTTTCTACTCTTTCATTTTTTCAAAAATCACGTTTTATAGTAAAAAGGGCATAATAGTCAACTTTTAAGCATTAATCGGAAACATGCATATGAACCGGATAAGTGTTGAACCAAGTTGTAACATCTCAGAGAGTTATACTTATATGAAAATTGGTCCAAAATAAGCTCTAAGGCAGATCTCAAACATGCATGAACGGATCAGAATTGGAAGTCAAAGAAAAGTCAATTTATGCGACTTTCGGTTCCGATTCGGGTTTAAACTGAAAATTGTCGAGATGAACATGTTGAGACATGTTCTTACATTAATTACCAAGTTATTTTAATGATCAAATAGGTTGCATGTACCCTACATTGCTAATTATGCTTAAATTTGTAAATAATCATTCTGTTGACTTTTTAAGAAAAGCTTTGACTCGACAATTAACATACTTAGTGTAGAAATCTGAAAATACCCTTTTGAGGGTTTGTTACCCACATAAATACCAACTTGTAGGTACTTTCAATTTGAGAAATGACTGAGCAAATTTCGTTTAATCACAAAGTCAAACTTAAATTACGATGGTTTGACTATTAGCTAATTTACTAAGCTAGAACGAATTAGAAAGGGTTATGAACACTTACAAGAGTCCTAATTACGAGTAGGAAGCCTAATGAATCCTTGTTGATGTCCAGAGAGCTCCAGAATTGAGAATGCAAGTCAAAGTGAACTTGTTGCAACAATGGGTGTTCATAAATATCAACTTTGATCATTCAAGATGATGCCACAAAGGTCTAGGGATGTTGTAAGATCTGTCCAAGTGCCCCTAGGAAGCTAAAAACCAGATATAGGAGCCCCTTGAATCGAAAAACCAGCTTTTAAGTCGGTGCAACCGGAATTAACAGGCAGCTGTCAAGAAATTCACATCTGTGACCTGCTTGCGCACCGTAACAATAAAATTGTTGAGGTGCGCTAAGGACATGCCAGCACAACACATCTTTCAAATGTTTACAGTTTGGCCCCTGGACCTTCCAAACGTCGTTTTCACATTATTTCTTGCATTATAAGCCTTCTAAATTTACTTTTGAGGGTTCCAAGACTTATACAAACTTTGTTAAGTCCTTGGTTAACTTTGTAATCTCCCGAAAAGCCATAATTTCCAACGTTGACGCTTTTAACCCCTCGTATACGAATTTAATCATAACTTTCTCATACGATAACGAAACTTTATGAAATTTTTGTCACACATTCTAGTGAGCATATTTAATCGTTACAAAGCTTTGGGTTTGCTAAAAGGTCACTCAGAGGTATACTTTAAACATGTTGACACATTTAACCCCTGTAGTTTGTAATCTCTCACTTTCTTTTATATTTAGCTTCGTATGATCCATGATTCATTCGTGTGAATGTATAAACATCTTGTAGGGTTATTGTAAGGCATATTTATCCATTGTTGACATTTTGAACCCTTATATTCACATAGTTTCTTTATTTGTCAACTTTAATCCTTCTAAAGTATTCTTTCACACGTTCAAAGTTTATGACACGTGTCAATACACCATTGGGCATAAATTTTCGAGGTGTTACAGTTAAGACAGGGCTTTGCGGCCCGCGAGGAAAGATAGGGCGGTTTAGGGTTTGCTGAGTCATGGTGTGGTCTTGACACGTGTAACGACACGTGTCCCTCTTGCTTATCCGGAAACCATAGGTCGGTCGTGCCCCTCGAAGACCTTTGCTAAATCTGTCGCGCCCATCGACCGAGTGAAAAATTTTGTTTTTCTTGGAGTTTTATTAATATGAAAATTATTCGTGTCCGTTTCTCATATACGGGGTGTATTAAAGAGCGTTTAGGGTCGTTTTTGAGGGTTGTTACATCCTCCCCACCTTGTTTTAAATCTCGTCCTCGAGATTTACGGAAATTTGGAGGAATACTCTTACTTTGACACTAATCGTAGTTTTCAAGTATACTCTGGTCCTTGCTTTGAATTCCACTTTACTTTGACCAGAACCATTTTCCATTCTTTGAGATTCTTATCTTTGGCTTGTAAGATCTTTTAATGGACTTAAATTTTTATTTTACCTCTATATCTTGAAGAGGTACAACTAAAGATTTATCAGCTGGACATTCCTTAAGTGGCATACATGAAACACATCATATTTATACCTACCATTCCTTCAGGAAATTTTAGCTAATAAGCTAATGGTTCAATTCTTTTAATAACTTCAGATGGTCCAACCCATCTTGGGCTTAGCTTTCCTTTATTACTAAATCTGACTTATTCCTTTCCAAACACGGAGAGACTTTTAGTAATATCCTTTTTCTGATTTAAATTCCAATGGTTTGCCGATCTCATGGTCTCATATTTATGTCTAACATACTAGATGGTACCTTCATCCATGAAGTGCTTCAAACGGGTAACACTAATACTTGTAGGCCATTTATTGAAAAATCTTATAAGTGATAAATGATAGTCCTACTTTTATCAATATTTATCGCACATGTACTTAACATGTCTTTCTACGTTTGTAGTGTTCCTTCACACTGCTCGAAATAATTCGGGTTAAAATTTTCCCAGAAATGAGAAGTGAAATGACTGTCTCGATTTAATACAATAGATAACGGGATTCTATGTAATGAAACTATTTCGTCCCCACACCACTTAACTAAGCGTTTTATATTAAAGGGTTTCCTTTATTTGGTAGAGATTTAACTGACTTGGTTAGTATCTCCCAGATTGTGTCGTTACATTTTCTTATGTTGGGTAATTTGGTAACAATATCCATTGTTATCAATCTCATTTCCATACTGATATCTTTATCGTTGAGGTAAACCTAAAGGGTTCTAATGTTTAGTTTTAACTTGCAAATAAATTAAATACTTGTAACTTGCCACATCTTTCTTCATTCCTATCTTTCCATAATTCTTATTCAACATTGATACCCCTTATTACTTCAACGATGCATCATATACTTAGTTTTATGAGTTTTCCTAAGAATTATGTATGTTTCCTTAGATAGGTATCCAAATTCTTTTCTTATGGAATTTTCCAAATTCCATCAGTTCCTTTTTCTGATTCCTTCATTATTCCTTTATAATCCTTCAACATTATCCTTGATTGCTGTTTCTTGGGTACTATTTAATTGTTTCATTAAATCTAAGAGCACGTAGTTGTTTCGGCTTCTTATGAAACTTATGACTTAGAGAATTAATTACTACATTAGTCTTAAATTTATGATATAACAATCAGTGTTGTTCCTAGTCTCAGATGAATTCCGAGTTCCTCCTTATGATCGAGTGATAGTCCAAGTAGATCCTCTGGGAAAACGTCGGTCGGAATTTCTTTCATTTCCATGCCTCTAGTGTTAATGAACTCCGAGACCTTATGCGCTATGTCTTACTTCCATGCATAACTCGTAGCTTTCATCACAGAGACAAACTTTGTCAGCTGGTCTGTCTTGTCTGGTCACTTCTCCGGTTGGCTTGCAACCTCAGGAATCATTGTTGCCATTTTATTCCTTTTTATGAAGCAGACATGATTTCCTTTCTGTCAGTTCTTTCCGTTTCATGGCATACGTCGTGATCATGTGTTTTGAGGATCGGGTCTCACTATCTTAATGTCTAAATTTTGAAGCATACATTACTTCATTCTTCTTAACATATATACTAATGGTTTGGACAACTTTAGTCCTTTGTAGCCCATGTATTTCGTAACAACTTCTTTATTACTGGTAATCTTAGTAGGATTATAGGTGAAGAGAGTCTTTGTAAGTGCATCTATTCGTGGTTACTTTTATCATTGCAAAAATTCTTAAAGAAAGTAGAATTATCCTCATTAACGTAGGTTTTTAGATGTTTTGTGCCTAGCACAACTTTAGCTACAGGTTTCCTAATGCGTTAATAATCTAGGGTAACGCAAAGGGAATTCTTATTCTTTCGATGGCGTCCCCACTTAAAGGGTTCCCATTGTTTATATTATCGCACGAGTTACGAGATAGATGACCAAACAAAATAATGTTCGATATCAGAATTATAGATGTATACGAGATGTTCCTGATAAAAAAATCTAGAATTTATTATTGACACACATGCTCGTGCTTTATTATAAATTGTCAAACCTTATGGTTTTTGGATTTCCTTATAGATATACATATCTATATAATCATATATTTCACATACTGTAATATACAAACCCTTCATAAGGTTAATGTATTTAACATATTTATATTTCCAAAACTAGTCAGATATCAAGTCATGATACTATTTAGGGAATTATGTTACTTGTTTGACATATCATATACCCCATCTTACTCGGTTCTCGCCGGAGAGGTAACCCCATCTTACCCGGTTCTTACCAGAGAGGTAATTTAAATTTCCCATAAATAGATCCTTCTTAAATCATGATTTTGAAAGTGCATCTTTTATTATGGCTTGCATCAAGAAGCAAGGAAATTAGAATTCTCATGATGGATCATATTCCAGAACTAAGTAGTACCAATAAACAAGAAATAACAGTGGCCAAGTGTTATCGCTTATTTACCATACTTGCAACGTTCTAGTTATCATCCTTATGGAATACCCATACCCATCACACTTTATTTATGCAAGTAATTAGCTTATCTTGAAGCTTATACTAAAGCATCTTTCTTAAGTTCAAGTCTAAATACTATCCTGGGTGCTACCAGTTAATAACAATTTCCTAACTCTATCGTTCAAGGTTAGGTATTATTACAACACCCAATTGCTTAAACCAGTGGTTTGGCTCTGATACCACCTTCTGTCACGACCCCCGACCACACCCTGGACGGGAGCCGTGAGTAGTCCAGTGGTACCGGTGGTTATTTTAAAAACATTGCAGCGGAAATGTTCATCAGGACCGTGAGTTAGGAAAAATATCAGAGTTTAGAAACACCGGATTTTATTCATTAAACAGATGGGAATAAACCCAGGTTTCACAAAGGTAGCTTTTATATTGGATAATCCGAATACATAAACAACTTTTCTTAATTTAATTTAATGATAAAATAAGCCACTTCTTTAAGCCTTTTGGTGTCGTATCCAACTCTTATTCCGATCTACTGTAATCACCTGAAACGCGTTTTAAAAAGATTTGGTCATCAGAAAATACTGGTGAGTTCATTCGTTTTGTAAAAAAAATATTTGTTATAATTCACAGCATTAAGAGTTTTTACATTTGCCCCTATCTTATAATAAGATTTGCAAAGACTTAATCACTCAAAGTATAACTGGAAAACAATGTTATAAGTTACAGTATTAAGAGCGATTACAATGTTTACATATCAACCAATTACCCCAAATTGGTATTTGTCACTCGACCGTATCTGTGACATGGTCATATCACCCATTGGCTAACCCGTTGTCCAATGGTGACGGTTATCAAGTAGTGTATACAAAACCCCACATACCGGCAGTAATTGAAGATTACAAAGACTTAATCCCTGTAATTATAACTTTGGAAATAAATAGGGTTTTGGAAACAGTTTGGTAAAAAGAGAATGACTCACATTATAAGCATGCAGTCTTGATTTAACAAGCCTCTTGATTCTATGTCTTCTGATGATTAACATCTTGTTTGATTGTAAGTGTATAGTTTAGAGTTTTCTGATAGTTAAACATTTAGTTTAACAGAGTGGAATACGTATTAGTGTAAAACCATATCAAACCTAACGATGGTCACGAGATCAGAACCTTAACGAAATTCACAAAGTATAGTCTTATTTAGACAACACTTTGGCATTCGTTAGTTGGTTCCCGAATCGATCAGACAGAATATCGTATCGGCGATTATTGGTTTCTCAGCCACTAAGTTTTCTTAACTGTTAGGTAATCTTAATCACTAAGTTTACTTAATCGCTAAGTATTCTGGTTTAGCAGCCCCTGGTTATGAGTTCTAATTTCTAACTACAATGGAACTCGTATTAGTGTATTAAATCAATTCAACTTTAACGATAATCACGAGATCAAAACCCACAACGAATGACAAAGTATAGCCAGGTATCGGCAACACTTAAACATCCATTGGATCGACTTCAATCGATCGGTTAAAGTATCGTACCAGTGATTAGAGTTATTACCCTAATAACGAGCAGAGTTTCGGGGTTTAGGGTATAACACTGAGCTACTATTTTACTATAATAGAAGCTAAGAGAAAGAAAAGAATTGAACGATTTCATCTGAAGCTTGAACTCCTTATTTATAGGGCTGGAAATGGGGCTCTCGCTCCCCGCGAGAGAGTTAAGACAGGGCTTCGCGGCCCCCGAGGAAGCATAGGGCGGTTTAGGGTTTGCTGAGTCATGGTGTGGTCTTGACACGTGTAACGACACGTGTCCCTCATGCTTATCCGGAAACCATAGGTCTGTCGCGCCTCGCGAAGACCTTTGCTAAATCTGTCGCGCCCCGCGACCGAGTGAAAAAAATTGTTTTTCTTGGAGTTTTATTAATATGAAGTTTAAATTGGGTGTTCATTTTATGCTATAATTATAACATAAAAAGGAAAACTGACATAATATTTTATGAATTTAATGTAATTTTATTATATAAGTTTGTGTTTTTGTATTAAATGTTAATTTTAATATATATTAATTTGCTTAAAAAGTAAAAAAATCATGTTGAACAGGTCGGGTTCAGGTCAGCCTGAGAATATTCGGGTCGGGTTCGGGTTCCTATGCATGGCACGATTTTTGGGTTCGGTTTCGTCTAAAATTTTCGGTTTCGGGTAGGGTTGAACCCGCCAACCCACGAACACAACCCGTTTAGCACCTCTAGTTGAGATTCAATTTACATAAATTAACTTTTCTAACCATGTAACAGACTGACACGTAACAGCCTTTCCTTTTTCACTTTTCTATGTGACACAAAAAGTGTAACATGTTTTGTCTGTTACACTAAAAATTTTCTATAAAACAAGTTTTTTACATGCATTATACATTGAAAACTCGTAAATTTTTAAGTTCGAAAGTGTTACATTTCGTAAAACTTGCTAAATTATTTGTTAAAAAAATGTGTAACATTTGTTGTTACATCTACGTAAACGGGTGAAAAAGATGTAAGATATCAACTTTCTCTCTTCTGATAAAACTGTTACATGTCAGAATTCTGAAAAAGTGTTGTAACACGTGGCAACTTGTGGTCAATATATTGAGCTTCTTAAGTTTTCTCAACTTAAAGGGGGTTTTTCCTCTATCCTTCCCCTATATATATATAGTGGAAAGTTCAAATGAGAAGAATTTTTTTGAAAGAAGAAAAAAGAAAAGATTTCAACCAATAAGAATGCTTTATTTTACTTCATTTAAGATAAGTATTTAATATTCCTATAAGGGTACATTGGTAAATCTACATAGGTCATTAATTTGTAGTATTTGTCACACCCCGATTTCCACGTGTCACCAGTGGGCCCGGTGGGGAGTATCGTGACGTCATGGTTGGCAACATAATAGTCAAACAACACAATATTAATATGCACAGCGGAAGCAATTGAAAATATAATATAACCGAATTTATTATTGTAATATCAATGTTACAATATTCGGAAGTTTATCCACAGAAGGATCGAACATAAATTGGAAACAATAGTTCAACAGACTTTAGACGCCTAGAACTTGCAAGATTCCTTATTAACGTCCTGAGCAGCTTCCAGCCTATTACGTACTTGTACCTGTCACTTAGACTTTTGAAAATACGTCAGTTTTCACTGGTAAATACACTCAACCGACTCATTTGAAAAGAGTTAAGAAAATTGGTTTAGATGCACCAGGCACAAAATATTTTGACACAATGATTAAAATGCACAGAGGCAATATTAACCGTTTATACCTGATTAAAATGCACAGAGGCAAAATTAATCTTTTATGCTTTGGGACAAACTATATCTCATGTTATCAGTTTTACATAACTTGCTCTACATACGGGGCCCGGATCTATGCCGGTTCATGATTAACCGACACACCACTATTCCCTTATTGGGCATAAACAATTAATTAGCATATAGCATCTGTCAGGTGTATGCCTACACCCCGTGCTTAAGTCGTGGCCATTGCAATTTAATGAGTCAAGGATATCCAGGACACGGTCGCATTAACCCCCAATGTTTCAGTCAAGCAATACGAATTAAAACAGGTTATTTGGATTTCCCGACTCATTGGTCTTCGAATCCCATACCTGACCATGCGGTATTTATATTACCGTATCCCAAGCCCGTAATAGGGAAAATAAGTTAAGAGTATTTACCTGAGCTAGCTCCTGTCTTAAATAGCAAGAATTAATAACTCAGCCGTATTCACTTAAGTAAGCGTAGGTACAATTTACCGGAAGGCTCTAGTCTGGAATGATGGTATAAACAACCAATTAGAATGCTAACGGGTCTTTAATTAAGCCTAAGCTTAGACTGGTTAGTCTTAGGGAAATATACGGTTCAAACGCATGATTAAGCGAAGACCGGAATAGAATGTGTTTTAGACCTGACAAGTTTGAAGACTTGAATAATATGGGTATTTCATACACATTCTGGATTTTGAGATAAAACCGATAAGGTTTGACCCGTTTCGGCTAATGTATGTAAACTAGTTACATAAATCGTACCGAACGCGTAAGAAGCGTAACGGGTATTCACGAGAGCCATATACAGGTTTCCTAAGTTAATTATGCCTCAAATATGTTGTGACATCAGTAAGATGTCTTTCATTATGCCCGAAACGAATTTAAACACAAACTATGCCCCGTAGGGGTAGTTCGGTCATTTTAAAGTTTGTAAAAGAGTCTAAGTGTTTAACTGAGTTACAGGTCTGATGTGATCAGCAAATATACTCAATTTGCTAAGTCATATCAGTAGGTTAAAGCATATATGTGAAATTTATCATTTTTAACCAAACTATGCCCCGAAGGGGCATTTTGGTAATTTCACATTAGCCGAAAAGCTCAAACTGAAGTCTGAGTCTATCAACCTTTGCTTACTGTTAAAATATCATAATTTGCCTCACATATCAGTAGATATCAACCCGGGTATGTCCAATATGATTTTAAAAACATACTATGCGTTAAAAACGCTAATTAAGGCGATTAAAGGCCATTTCCGGGTTCGATACTTAAATCTGATATTTTTATATTTCCAGAAGGCTTAAAATAATTTATTTATCATATGTGATCAGTAGCAAAAGGTTTGGAGTCATTTAGATATGTAAAACTCATTTTATGGCCCGTAAGGGCAAAACCGACAATTACCGGATTAAGCCTACGACTATGAGTTATGCTCAGCCTAAAATTAATTAAAAATCTTTAAAAATCCCAAAATAATATATTACATCAGTGGGTAAAAGATTTGATATCAAAAAGTATGTTTAAGTAGGCTATACGCTAATTACGCCATTTTATTAACATAAAGTATTCATTTAGCGATAATGAGCATAACTCTTAATCTACAATTCAAACTGATGTCAAACTTTGCATACACGTTTATATATCAGTAATTAAAGTTTCTACTCTTTTACATTTCCAAAAATCACGTTTTAAGGCAATAAGGGCATAATGGTCAACATATGAGCAATTAACGGAAATATGCATATTAATTGGATAACTAATGAACCAAGGTGTATAATCACAGAGGGTTGTTCTATCATGTATCCTAATCCAATTTAAGCTCTAAGGCATTTCTAAAACATACCTAAACGGGTCAGAACTGAAAGTCAAAGTGAAAGTCAAACTATGTGACTTTCGGTTCCGAACCGGGTCTAAACAGGAAATAGTCGGGTTGAACATGTTTGGACATGTTCTTACACTAATTACTAAGTTATAACAATGATCAAACAGGTTGTATATGTTCTAGGTACCTAATTATGCATAAATGACATTTTAAGCATCCTGTTGACTTTTTAATTATATGTTTGACCCGACATTTGACCTGGTTAGAGTGATGATCAGGGGAAACCCTTTTGAGGTTTTATTACCCACATAAATACCAACTCATAACTACTTTTAATTCGAGATATGACTGAGCCATTATTGACTAATCTCGAAGTCAAACCGTAATTACGACGGTTTGGCTTTTAGCTAATTAACCAAGCTAAACTCAAATAAAGAAGGACTAGTAGACTTACAAGAGTCCTATGCACGACTTAAGATCAGTTGGACCTGCTTGAGAGCTCCAGAAATGATCCAAATATGCAGGAGAATGTGTGAAGAACAGTTGTTGCAACCAATGCCTTATATAGTGGTTTAATCCACCATAACATGTTGACAACAAAGTCTAGGACACACCACAACATTCCCACATGTGTCCTAGTACTCTAGGATAGTTTAGGGGTTGTCCACATGTGAGAAAAACCAATGAAATCGGTCATAATCGCGAAAGAACAGGCTGCAGCCGGTTTTTGGGTACTGGGCGCTGCTTGCGCATCGTAGGGGTATGAAGCCTACGATGCGCAAGGGTTCATCAGGGGACAAAAGTTGTTTGTTTGTTGGTGTTTCGAAAGGGCAAGCTCATAATTCGAATTTGGGACATTCTTTTACATTGAGGGGCCTCTAATAAGTGTCTAATACAGTATCATGCCCTATCACTTTGGTTTATTTCAATTGAATTCAAAATAAAGTATCGAAAACAAAGGTTATCCTTAGGAATTTCTTCGTAGGAGTCCACCACTTCAATTATAAATCATTCAATGCAATTATTCCCCGAACTTGAACATATACTAGATGTTTTTAATATAATATGGGTCTTGGGATTTGTAACGAGGTCGTTCAGAGGTAACAATTAACATGACGCCACCTTTAAATCCTACCAAAACATCTTTATCAAATCCGGGTTCACAACGCGTTTTGTCGTACATGACACGTGTCGTTACCTTATTGAACACGAAATTTTTGAGGTGTTACAGTATTCCTCTTTAATAGATAACTACATTAATTTTTTTTGTAACTTATCTTCAAAATATATATTTTTTTCAAAAAAAAAAAAATAAAATAATTTAAAGTGTAAGATAAATTAGAAGGTGTACAAGATAAATTACGAGTTATGTAGGATAAATTTCTACGTGTAGGATGAATTTCGAAATATTGTAACACCCCGAAAACGGGTTTGGGTAATCAAACTCCGTTAATACTAAAAGACGGGTAAAGTACCGTTAGTGGTAAAATTTACCCGGTAAATATTAGGATTTAAATAATTAATCCTAATATTAAACAAAAAGTCAATAAAAGCTTTTAAAGAAATAAAATGGATAAAAGGCCCGGGTTAACGGGACCTAAAATAAACTTAGTCATAAATATTCCCGAACCCGCTAAGTTAACTAGGAATATTAAACCTGGTTAATAAGTGGGAATATTATTGAAAATAATTAGGTTATGACCTAATTAATAACTAACCAAACACGAGGGACCAAAGCGGGGTAACTTGAAAATGGAATTATAAACTTAAAAATATAACACAACACACACACTTGAGGTGTGTGTGCGTGCGTGAAGTAGTCCAGGAGAAGGAGCAAGAAGCTCCAAACCCTAGCTCAAACAATCTCAACAAATTGAAGGAGCAAATCAAGTCCAAATCAAAATCCGAGTATGAATTAGTGATCTCCATTGAAAAAGGAGTCACGAGATATGTAAATTTCTTGAGAAATCTCTAGTTGAAATTCTGAGCAAACCTAGAGAATTCGAATCTGAGCTTGCATGTTTGTTGTTTGGATGAAATTAGGGATAAAACTATGTCAAGTAGTAAACCCTAGCCATGTATTTGTTGAATTTATGTTCATGGTTGTGAATTCATGATCATACACTCATGTGTCAAGTGGGTTTTGATTATGTAGTAAAGATGATGATGTACACATGTTTAAAATCATCAATAGTTGCTAGTAGAAACAAGATACTTGAACAATTTGCAAGTTGGGTGTTGAACATACATGACTTGAAATGGGTTTTTGGATAATTTAATGAAATTGATGTTCTATTGGTGTTTATAAACATCATACTAATTCATATGAATGAACTACTTGAACAAATTAGAGATTTTGTTAAGAGTTCATAAGTGACTAGAAGTGAGTCTTGACATAAGAGTTAAAACCATGATTTTGATGGTCAAAGTGAGTATATGCTTATAATAACTGAAATTTACATGTTAATTTATTATTACTTGAGGTAGGAATTGGATGACATGTTAGTTAATTTGGCGTCTCAAAAGATGATGCTCACTAAGTGTTGATAATGTGCCTAATTGAGTCTTGTGAACTTGATAGTGCAATCATATGTGATAATTGGCGATTTGACTTTTTAAAAAAAAAGTCAAACCGACCTACAATATGATGAATACTAATTTTTATACGAAAAACGTAAGGTGGGAATAGTCATGATTTATAATGACTAAACTAACCATCTTACGAATTATGATTATAGTTTGACGCTTAACGAGTTAGGTGGAGGCTTGTGGAGGAAGCGGGTCAAACGGATCTAGTACAAAAGAAAAGCGTGGCTTGGATGCAAGGTAAGTATAGCTTACACTAGTCATAAATCTTAGAATGTTCTTTGTCGTATTAATTACGAATAAGATAAATGCTTAATTGAGATATGGTGTTCTGGCGTGTAGTCGTACGGAACAAGATAACCAAATAGAATAAGAAACCGTATTGATGGTTAAAAATGAGTTAAATCGGTAATTCGATCATGTTATGACGAATGAAATATCCAATTTTAAAGGTTACCATATAAGGTAAATCATGATAACCAATAATGGTAAAATTGTAATAAATGTCACCTCGCTAGTAATTGGTCATAGAGACCAAACGGGTCAAAAGGTGAAATAATCACCCTTTGACAATATCGACTAATGGGTTGTCGAGTTGTATGATTTTAGGGAATAAATAGCATATGGATGTTTACAGCGCTATTACTTAGCAGCCATTAAGGCAAGGTATTAAAACGGGTCAATACATTGACCCGAGTCAGGTATGTATAATGATACAACTCATCATGTAGAAATTGGAGTTCTATAACAGTTAGACAAGGTTAAAATAAGATATTCGGTTATCTTTTAGGTAAAGCGAATAAATTGAGTTATGATTAAGGTGTTTTAGAAACATATTGATTTCTAAACAAGAATATAGTTAAAAGGTCGTAATTTGGGATCAAACAAGTACTAATAGTCCTTCGTCGTAAATGAAAGACTAAAATTGACTAAAACGCCCTTGTCGACGAAGGACTAAAATTGACTAAAACGCCCTTGTAAGTGAAATTGAGCAAACGAACCATAAAGGTTGTTTGGAAATAAGCGATAAGATGAAATAAATACTTTGAATAAGTATGAAAAGCAAAAGACGTAAATTATTGGTCAAAAGTCTCTATAAAGAGTCTTTGCCGTAAAATAATGATTTGAAGTGTGTAATTTGGAATATATAAATCACCACATTGAATTCACCACAAATATAGTTGTGGTGGGAGGTCATTTGATAAGAAATGTGGGCATATGTATTTAGAAACGAATGAAAGAGATTTGTGCTTAAAATATGCATAAATACCCTTAACGGGTCAAAATGAGCATATGAGTGAAAATGGGTTTAAGAAGGTATATAAACCTGTAATTTGAAACCTATTATGTTAAAATTTTTTGAACTTGATAGGTTTATGGGAAATAAAGGTCAAACAAACTTGTTTGTTTGATAAAAATAGAACGGGTCAAAAGTTGGTAAAAAGGGAAATAATCCGAAGACTTAAGAGTCTAAAATTTTGTAAAACCGGAGGTTGGATTTTAACTCCATAAGGTGGAGAATCAAATTACAATCACGTAGGAAGAAACGGTAGGTCAAACGGACAAGCGGTTTGAAAGATATGAAAGTTTTCATGTCATTAAACGGCAAAATAGAAAGATGGAATGCAGGGACCACCGTAACTTACGGTGCCACCGTAAGTTACGGTGGAGCTGATATAGTTACGATGGGTTTATACTGAGTTACGGTGGAAGAATATACTTTCAGGGGCTACCGTAAATTACGGTACCCACCGTAATTTACGGTGGACCCAGTAAAATATATATATATATATATATTAATTAGTTTCAATTCCCGGATTCGTTTAGACATGTTTTAAACCCCGTATGACTAAAGCATTTCATATTTATGAAATGTAGGTACACTTTGGATGCCGGAAGACGATCAAGCTCAACGAAGAACCGAACACGATATAGATACATGCTTCCGCACCTTGCCACGTTGTAAATTTTAAACAACGAATTCAACCACGTTATGTAGAATAACATATGATTTGTAAAAATTTTAATAAACCCGTATTTTTATAGTATGTGTAGTCTTAGCTACACATCTAACTGTTGGTATTTACACATAAAATCATTAATTAGTAACTATGGTGTTACAAATATATAGGATAACTTTTGATATATGTAAGCAAAAAAAGTTAGTGTGGATGATGACAGTCTTTATGACTAATAGTTGGTCAAAGATGATAATAAATGAGACAAGTGAAAAAACTATTTAATGTTTTACAAAATTACCTTTTGTTCCTTTTTTCTCAACTAAGTTTTCTTCTCAAATAAACCTTCCATATATAGGAACAGGATCAGGAGAGAACGCCTCAAAGTGTGAGAACGGTGAGAACGATTCTCAGCCACAAGATCTTAGTGGTTTGTGACAAAGATCGATACGGTGACATTTTTGTAAATAATAGGGGCATTGGAACTATCAGGAGGGGTAAAATAGGAAGATCCAAATAAAGGTGCACATGCTAATCACATGCCATTTCCCCCCATCATATTTAAACAACAATAACCTTTTTATACGTGATTATGTTTTGAAAAAAATTACACCATAAAACTCAGCGTTTTTTTATCTTTCCAACGAGTATACTATTGATATACTTTTCGAAAAAAAAATTAACTGGGTTTTATGGCGTTTTTCTGAACTGCGTGTTTTATGGCGTTTTTACACTAGTACAAATTATGATTTTTCTGAGCTAAAAAAATATTAATTTAGGCGGTTAGACACATAAACCGTCCAAAAATCAGCACAAATAAACTTACCGCACATTTTTAAGCTATATGGCTCAAAAAAATGTTTTTTGAGCTGTTGTAAATTATAGCTCAAAAAATACTTTTTTTTTTTGTGTATTTTCATGGCGTTTTGAGCTATATGGCTCAAAAAATGTTTTTTTAGCTGTTGTAAATTATAGCTAAAAAAAAGTTTTTTTTTGTGCGTGCATAACAATAGTTTTTTGAGTGTTTTACGTTTTAACTGGGTATTTTAATGGCGTTTTCCTGAATTGAGTGTTTTTATGACGTTTTTATTTGAACATCCAGTTCATGTGAGTGAGTTTTTTTGACAATATTACCCCTTAGTGTAATTTAACATTAATGCCACATGTCACCACCAAAATCGTTCTCACCGTTCTCACACTTTTCACCGTTCTCTCTAAATCCTGGCCCTATATATATATATGGATGAGTTAAAATGAGAACCACCTTGAGTTGTGAGAACCGTGAGAACTAGGCCATTCAAAAGGTTTTTTCGTTTTTTTCTCAAAAATCATAAAAAAATCACTTGTTTAAACAAATTTTTTTGAAAAAAAATTTCGCATACACACATTTACATGAGGCGTAAAAAAATATTTATCTTCATACAAAATTTACAACAGAGCGTAAAAAAACTTGTATCAGTTAAAACTACCGACTCGACAACTTTTTTTTTTTTTTTTACTTTTTTAAAGATGTGTTTATAATATTTTTATCTACGTTTGTGCAAAAAAAAATTGGCCCAACTCGTGCGGGAAAAAAGAGTTATCACGATTCTCACAACTCGTGATGGTTCTCATTTGAACCGAGCCCTATATATATATATATATATGGTAGGGTTTATTTGAGAACCACTATTATTACGAGAACTACAAGAGCCAATGTGAACAGAACAAAATAAATCCACTCACCACCACCAAAATCCTAAACGCCCACCCCCACACAACCCAAAAACCTAAACACCCCTACCCCAACCCCCTCCCCCCTCAAAAAAAAAAAATAAATAATAAAAAAATAATAAAACTATGCCTCACCAAAACCCGCCCCTCAAAAAAACCTAACCTCCCATCCCCCCCCCCCCTCCAAAAAAAAAAAAAAAAAAAAACCCTAAAAAAACTTAACCCTCACCCCTAAAAACCTAAAATAAAAACCTAACCCCCCACCTCTCACCCACCAAACACCTAAACAAACCTAACCCTCCACCCACACCCCCCAAAAACCTAAACTCCCTACCCACCCCACCTAAGGCTATGGGGTATGCGGCTTGGGTTGGGGCGTGGGTTGGGGGAAAACGCCCAAGCCATCACTCTGGGTGGGCTTGGGTTGGGGCGTGGCCCATGGGGCTTGGCTTTCAAGCCGGGCGTGGGGTGGTATGGCCGTGCTAGCTGGCTGCCTCCCATTCGCTTACCCCGCCATGTCATAGCGGACTTTTCAAATTTTGAATTTTAAATTCAAACGGTTTGGGGGAAAACCAAACCGCTACCCGGGTCTCCCAACAACCTCTATATATTGTAACCCCCAACCCACTGGTCCCCCCATCCCACGAATCCAACCCCACCGGCTACCCACTTCTCTCGACAAGATCGACCTTTTTGAAATTTATTTAACGCTCTAGGTTTGTTATTTTGTAATTTTTAGAAATTATATAATTTTTAGGATTATGTAATTTTTAAAATTTTAATGAAGTTGTAGGTTTTTTTATAAAATGTTGTGTGATTTTTTATAAATTATTTGTAATTTTTTTAATATTCTGCCACGCGGTGCACCCAACCCAAGCCCCGCCATACCCCGCGGACACGTAACCAGGCGGTGGGGGGGCTCCCATTGCACGTGTCAACAAATTCCCAAACCCAAGCCCAACCCAAGCCCCGCCATACCCCACGGCCTAAACTAAATACTAAAAACTAATTAATAATGCTAAACCCCACAACTAAATGATAAAAAAGTTTTTTATATTTTTATTAAAAAAACACTAATTTCCGTCACTAAAAAAATTGAACAACAGTACCAATGCACTATGTGTATCACATGTGCATGCGCTTATGCATATGCATGTACATGTGCAATGCTACTTTTTGTTCAATATTTTTTTAATAAAAAAACGCTAAATTTCGTAACTTAAAAAAAAGAAAAACAGCACCGCTGCACATGTGTATGCGTATGCATATGTGCATCAGTACTGTTGTTCAGTTTTTTATTTATTTTTTAGTGACGAAATGTAGCGTTTTTAAAGGATGCTCCACTTTAACTCAATTATAGAACTAGTATTATTATATGAAAAAAGTAAAAAAAGACAAAAGAAAAAGAAAATGGGCTAGTTTTCTCTTTTACCCTTCCAACCATTATTAACTTTCAATTAATTACTGTTGGAAATTTTGTGAAAATAGCATTTTTCACAAATATAGGAAAATGATTTTTTTCTATTTTGGACTAGAAATAAATATAATAAAATGAACGGGCTTTATATATTTATTTGTGGGTTTGTGTTCTATGTCGGAAGGGCTTCGCAACGAACTAAACCACATCCAAAACGGAGCTAAGATGAATGAGATATCGATGCTCAAAGTTCGGTGTTTTGAAACTTGAATGCTGAAATAAGTGGGAAAGTGGCACGTTGTCCCACATCGGATGAGAGATGAAACTTAAAGGGGTATTTAAGTGGGAACTCTCCATCCTTATTGTTTCATGGAAGCACTCACTAGTGTACTCGCGAAGGGTGCGGAGCACCCTAACTCGCACTCGCACGCGCGCGTGGCGTGGGCGATGAGGCGCAATGTGGCGCTTTGATGGCGCACTTTGCACTTCGCATCACCGCTTGAGAGCCGCCTTTGTATTTTTGACCGCGTGCGCGTGGTGGAGAACAAGGGTTGCAAGGACCAAGTGGTAGGTGACGTGGCAGTCATGCGCGCGGGTACACATGGATGGGGGCGCGCGGTTGCGCATGGTGCATGTGCACTGATGTCACACCCCCAAAATCCACACGCGGAGTATCACCGCTTGGAGGCGTGGCTGACCAGGATCAAGCCACCAATCATATTGAACAAGTAGATAAGTAAACATAATTCAACAAACCAACATGAAAGGTGTTCAAAACCAAAGCATAGTTAAGTGTTTAGTGGAAGCATAATTTGTAAACCCATAGCAAGTATAAAATATGAAATAAAGTAATGTTCGAAGCATGGCACACATCGCCATGTCCCACAACGACCGTTCCTCCCTGTGCAAGCTCCATGGGTACCTAATGACCTGCAAGGCATGTAGCAACGAATCAACAACAAAGTTGAGCGAGTTCACAGTTGGTTGTTGGTTTTAGTTGTTCCAAAAATAGTTCCTTTAACTGGCATCCCTGCCGTGGGGGTTACCCCATATTTGAAAACGTAAGTTGTTTAACCCATTAATTCTGGAAATCCAGCCGTAGGGGCTACCCCATGATAGTTATCTGGCATTTCGGCCGTGGGGGCTACCCCATGTATTACAAGACCACGCGTATCGACTGCTACGAAAATGTAATAAGTGCCCTAAGTCAATGTCTATCAGCATTGACCCTTTGCCCATAGTCCATTAGTACACGCCCGTCCGACTGGCACGGTGTGAGGTTTGTTAAACCTAATAGCGCTATTAACTAATGACCCGCTCGCCCTAGGCCTCGGCGATTAAGTCGATAATTGAGGGACTTCCTTTGATAGAGGTGATGGTCTTAAGATCGTGTACGTAGGCTTTACGTACGTGCCCTTCAACCCGAGGACAGTAGTAAGTATATATATAACTGTACGTAGGTTTTACGTACGTGCCCTTCAATCCGAGGACAGTAGTAATTAGTTTCAATGTAATTATTGTACGAGTAGTTATCCAATCCCATTCCCAACCCCTGGGAATCCCATGCCTTGGCTAGTGTGAACTCACCTTGGTTTGCTCGGCAGATTACACAGAAAAGTCAAGTCTAGCAGCTAGTGGTCAACCACGTCCTAACATGGTTACCAGTACAAGTCAGGTTTTGGTTTCAAGTAGTGCGTACAAGCATCACATAGATAGCACATAAGAAACACATACAGATCATGGCAACATGCAACATCACGTTTAACAGTTATAACACATTCGAGATTGGGCCCGCACAAGCTTATTGGCCTTGTGCGAGTCATCCGTTAGAGCCCACTAATACCCGGCCCAATATTCAGAAACCCAATAATATAAGTCGTTCAATAAATGACCGGGCCAAACATATCCATATATACGGTCCAAGTAACAAACAACAAACAATCTTGTGCGGTCCGGATGAGCTTGTGTGATCTATTTGGGTTGTGCGATTAGAGCTAGCCCAGCCCACATGATCATCCGGCCCAACAGTTAAACTAACATACAACTTGTGCGATCAGAGGCACCTTGTGCGACCGAGGACCTCTTATGCGATCAGGTTCTCTTGTGCGACTGGTCCCCTTGTGCGAGTGGACATCTTGTGCTACCAAGATGCCTTGTGCGATTGTTTTTAAGTTTCCGATTTTTATGCATATCAGTTACCAGATTCAATGATTTCCAAATTTAGCATTTATCAATTAACAAAATCACCAATTCCAACTAACCTCCTACTCGATCAAACAAGGATTTTTTATCTTATTTTTCATATTAACCATAATCAGTACATGAACAATAAACATAGCATCCACCATTTAACAAGATTCATAATCTCGATTACTAACAACCATCATATCTTAATCATAACACAGCCGAAAATACATATATATATTCGGTCCAATTAACAATCAGTTCATGTAATATAATAATCAAACAAATCATGCAATTTATCATTCCTATAATCAATCATGGCCATAACATCATCAATTAAGTAATCATCACTTTCACATGGCAATTTTGTTTAGTCAAAAAGTGGTCAGATCTCAAATCACTTATACAAATCCCTATGTTCTCATGTGGCCGATTACTTTTTCTGATTTATTGTTATCCACTTCTATCAACCCATGAATCTCTATATCTATTGGACCAATATCTCAAGTAACATGCTTGCAATCATATATAAACAACATTAATTAATAACATCCACATGCTCACTTACAACCAACATAATTTATAAGAATAATATTAACACTAACCGATCGAAGGAAAAGAGTAGGGATTGATTCGAACACCAAGGGCTTCGAGAGCAAAGATGTTGTTGCCGTCGAGTTCTAGAGAGAAGGAAGAGAGCACTAGGGTTTTGTATGTGTAGGTGTTTTGCAACAATAAGAAGTTTACCCTATCCCCTTAGTGTTATGCGATATGGGGGAGTGGGCCAAACCCTCACTTGGGCTGCCCATTGGTCCGAATACAAGTTGCGTAGCCCGAAAGGCTTGTGCGGTCGGGTGAGTGTTGTGCGTTTACATAATACATACACTCACATAACATATAACACATAACATTCAATAAAATAACATTCCATTAAATCATCTAATTCACATAGTCACATAATGTTTACGTTACATCAAGGTACAAAGATAGGTTCGAAATACGAGTTGTCACAACTGAGGTGACGTGCGCGGCGCACCTAGGTGAGGCAAAACGGCGAGACTGTGTGGCGTGCTCGTAGAGGCTACCAGGTGACGTGGCGCGCGCGCACTGGTGCGCATGGGATTGAGCCAGTGGGGCGCACGCGCGCATGGCAGTGAGCCAAATGGACGCACCGCGCATGAGGGTGCAGACCTGCGCGCGCGCGCAGAAGCTTCCAGCAGCAGTTACTGCAGTGCAGTTACGTTTTCAGCATTCGAAACTGACGTAGTTAATGCGTTTGACTGAGAATTTAATGACGAATTAAGGTGCATTGAAGACGTTTAATGCAGTTTAATTCTCCCATTAATTTCGCTTTTCAGTTTTGACATTATATGCAGTATAAATAGAGGCTTCAGGTGCAGAATCAAATACACTTAATTCACCAACTATTCAATCTCTCTCTACAGAATTCTTCTTCATCTTCAAGTGTTCGAGGTACTCATTCGGGTTGGAGTCAAGACCGGCAGTGCAACTGCTTGCGGCTGTTGTATCCTGGAAACAAACGTGTTCTCCTGGGAGACATGAAATTTGTTTTAAGGGACCCGTGTCTAACAGGATCCTCAGCCAAGAACAGTTTCGTCTGTTTGAGTTTTCAGTTCTTGTATTTCTATTTTTTCAGTTGTAATTTGTACTGTAATTTATTTCATTCTGATTTGTTTCTGTAATTCAAGTTAATAAAGGAATTTTTATTTATTTCACACGAACGGATTCCTACAATCTTAAAACAATTTTTTTAAAAACACCGTTCGTGTAGGATCACAAACATTTTCTGTTGTGAATTCGATCCAGTTTTGAATTCATACAGTTGTGTTTAAAAAAAAACAGATTTTCTTCCTGTTTTGATTCAAAGTAGCGACTTTGTCAAAACAGAATCTGCTTCTACTCCTTTCTGTCGCTGAAGTTCTAAAAATCCTACTGTTGTAGTCTTCAAAGTTGGACTTAGAAGCTACACGGCTGAATTTTTTGAACCCCTAATAATAATAAAGTAGCTTCTTTATTATTTTGAAAACAGAATTTAACTTGTTTTCTTGAAACTTTTTCAGAATGTCGACTGAAAATGTGAACACGAGCAACACTAATGTTGTCGTTGGAACCCCTGCCAACACTGTGGGAGCGTCCACAGTGGCAAATCATGCTGAACGACCCGAGAAGTTCTCGGGTCTCCACTTCAAGCGGTGGCAACAGAAGATGTTTTTCTACTTGACCACCATGAACCTTGCGAGGTTCTTGACGGAGACCGTTCCCCAACCTGCGGAAGGGGAGACCGATGCTCAGGCTCTGAGCACGGTAGAGGCGTGGAAGCACTCGGACTTTATATGTCGAGGCTATGTTCTCAACGGTCTCTCGGATGCGCTGTATAATGTGTACTATAATATCAAGACTTCCAAAGAATTATGGGAGTCTTTAGAGAAAAAGTACAAAACGGAGGATGCGGGAACAGAGAAATTTGTTGTCGCCCGTTTCTTGGACTTTAAAATGGTTGATAACAACTCTGTTATGAACCAAGTCCAAGAGTTGCAAATTATACTAAATGACATCCATGCTGAGGGAATGGTACTTAGTGAAACTTTTCAAGTGGCAGCCATGATAGAAAAATTACCTCCTGCTTGGTTGGATTTTAAGAATTATCTTAAACACAAGCGAAAGGAAATGTCAGTCGAGGACCTTGTTCTTCGTCTTCGTATAGAAGAAGAAAACAGGGTGGCTAAAAAAGGCACCATTTTGCAAGCCTCGGCTAAAGCAAACATGGTGGAAGTTGGGGAGTCCTCAAAGGGCAAGAAAGGCAAGGGTAAAAAGGACAACAAAGGGAAAGCAAAGGTTAACAACCTTGGACCTAAAAAGGGGGTTGTGAAAAAGAAGCCTGCGCCTTTCCAAGGTACTTGTTACAATTGTAACGAGACGGGGCACCGTGCTAACCAATGCAACAAACCTAAGCGTGAGCGTGCGCACATGGTTGATGAGGATGGTATGCCTCTGATTGCAATGATAACCGAGGAAGCGGCTATGATTGAAGAAGTCAACGCAATGGGTGAAAACCCAAAAGGATGGTTCGTTGACACGGGTGCAACCCGCCATGTTTGTGGAGACAAGGCTCTTTTCTCTACATTCAAGGAAGCGTCGGGTGAAGAAAAGCTTTATATGGGGAATAAAGCTACCGCAAGCATCAAGGGGGAAGGCACGGTCGTCTTAAAGATGACTTCGGGCAAGGAGCTTACCTTGACAAACGTGCTTTATGTTCCAGAGATACGGAAGAATCTCGTGTCGGGATGGATGCTCAACAAGTTTGGATTTCGTCTAGTGTTTGAATCGGACAATTTTGTCTTGTCTAGACGTGGAATGTTTGTTGGTAAGGGCTATGCCCTAAATGGAATGTTCAAAATGAATGTATTGGTTGTTAACCAAAACAAAAATATGAATGAAAATGTTTCTTCTACTTACATGATTGAGTCTTCTAATGTTTGGCATGGTAGACTAGGACATGTAAATTTTAATTCGTTATGACGTTTAATTAAATTAAACTTGATACCAACATTCCATATCGAGTCCAATCACAAATGCGAGACATGTGTTGAATCCAAACTTACGAGATCATCATTTAAATCGGTTGAACGAATAACCGAACCCCTTGATTTAATTCATACCGATGTGTGTGATTTAAAAGCGGTTCCCACGCGTGGAGGAAATAAGTATTTCATCACGTTTATTGATGATTGTACGAAATATTGCTACGTGTATTTACTAAAGAGTAAAGACGAAGCAATAGAGAAGTTTATCTTGTACAAAAATGAAGTTGAGAATCAACTTAAAAAGAAGATAAAAGCTTTGAGAAGCGATCAAGGAGGTGAATATGTTGCACCTATCGCGGATTTATGCGCAAAAAGTGGCATTGTACATGAGTGTACACCTCCTTATTCTCCACAATCAAATGGTGTTGCGGAACGTAAGAACCGCACATTGAAAGAGATGATGAACGCCATGTTGATAAGCTCGGGAGTGAACCGAGAAATGTGGGGGGACGCCATTCTCTCAGCAAACTATCTTTTGAACAAGATACCTTTGAAAAATAGGGACGATACTCTATATGAGCTATGGAGAAAAAGGAAACCATCGTACAAATACTTGAAAGTGTGGGGGTGCCTAGCTAAGGTGATTGTACCACCTCCTAAGGCTCTTAGGATAGGACCCAAAACGGTTGATTGCATTTTCATAGGATATGCACATCAAAGTAGTGCGCATCGTTTTCTTGTACATGAGTCTAAGAATCCCGATGTACACAAACACACTATCATAGAAGCAAATCCTAATGTCGTCTCATATTTTGAGAATGTGTTTCCTATGTTAGGACAAACACATGCGCTTTCATCAAGAGCGGTTGATGAAGCAGGTCCAAGTTCGTCTACATGGTTAGATGAAGCAGGACCAAGTTCATCTACGAGGATAGATGAAAGACATGAACGACCTGAGGTCGAGGAGGGTGAGCTTAGACGAAGTAAACGACAAAGGGTTGAAAAAACCTTTGGTCCAGACTTCATGAGCTATATGGTTGAGGGTGAGCCCAATACCTACCGCGAAGCAGTTACCTCCGCGGAAGGACCTCAATGGCAAGAAGCAATTAAGAATGAAATAGATTCTATATTACAAAATCATACTTGGGAGTTAGTAGATCTTCCACCTGGTTGTAAACCACTTGGATATCGTTGGATATTCAAAAGGAAGATGAAAGCCGATGGAAGTATTGATAAATACAAGGCAAGGTTAGTAATCAAAGGATTTAGACAAAAGGAGGGTCTAGACTACTTTGATACTTACTCGCCTGTAACGCGAATAACATCTATACGATTGGTTCTTGCAATTGCGGCTCTAAGAGATTTGGAAGTTCACCAAATGGATGTAAAGACCGCGTTTCTAAATGGCGATTTAGAAGAAGAAATTTACATGGAACAACCTGAGGGTTTTTCCGCCCCTGGAAACAAGGGCAAAGTATGTAAATTGGTCAAGTCTTTGTATGGCTTGAAGCAAGCTCCAAAACAATGGCACCAAAAGTTTGATCATGTCATGATTGACAATGGTTTCAAGATAAATGAGTGCGACAAGTGTGTTTATTTTAAAGACACACCAAGAGGTTATGTGATTCTATGTCTTTATGTAGATGATATGCTTATCATTGGGAGTGATGATAAGATGATCAACTCAACGAAAGACATGTTGAAAGCGAGGTTTGACATGAAAGACATGGGTCTCGCGGATGTGATTCTTGGAGTAAAAATCACTAGAACCCAAAATGGTCTTGTGTTGAGTCAATCTCACTACGTGGACAAGATCCTTGGGAAATTCAATTCGGACGATACGAGTATAGCTCGATCTCCAATTGATAATACCCAACGCCTAAGGAAGAATAGAGGCGAGAGTGTTTCTCAGTTAGAATACTCAAGGATCATTGGTAGTCTCATGTATCTAATGACATGTACTAGACCTGACTTAGCGTACGCTGTGAGCAGGCTAAGTAGATACGCCAGTAATCCGAGCGAGGATCATTGGAAAGCTATCACGAGGGTGCTTAGATACATAAGATACACGAGAGACTATGGATTGCATTATACCCGTGATCCAGCAGTGATCGAAGGATTCACTGATGCGAACTGGATATCGGATATAAAAGATCATAGATCGACAAGTGGATATGTGTTTACACTTGCTGGCGTAGCTATAGCTTGGAAGTCTTCCAAGCAAACGGTTATAGCTAGATCTATGATGGAATCCGAATTCGTCGCTTTAGATAAAAGCGGGGAAGAAGCGGAGTGGCTACGTCAACTTGTGGAAGATATTCCAAGATGGCCAAAGCCGTTGACGGCGATCTGCATACATTGTGACAATCAGTCTGCTCTTGCTAGAGCACAAAACATGATGTACAATGGCAGATCAAGGCACATTCGACGTAGACACAACACGGTACGACAACTTATCTCAACGGGTGTGATCTCAGTTGACTATGTGAGGTCAAATGAGAACATTGCGGACCCGTTAACAAAAGGCTTAAGCACAGATAAGGTGTATAGGTTGTCAAGAGGAATGGGACTAAAGCCCATAGATGAAGGGAATATGAGGGAAACCTAACCTAGTTGACTGGAGATCCCAAGATCTAGGTTCAATAGGCAAACTTAATCATAAACCCAAAGGGAGTCACTGTGGGGGGGTGCCCCAAAAGTCAATAAAGGGAGTTGTATACTTCCTAGTCCATTCCAATCAGTGACATGAAGGAAAGGTTAAGCATGTTGAGGTTAAGGATTTTGAGGAAATCAAAATTTACCATGATGCTTTTAATGATTCAGAGGAATCACCTATGTTAGAGAGAAGTGGGGTCGCTTCAAATGGATTTGTGGGGAGGCGCAAATCCTAGAGCTCTCGCAGAACCAGGAACGTGTTCCATGACCATGAACGGACACAACCATGAGGTCTTAACTCGACTAGGGCGAGTATTGTGTGAATGTATATTGTCGCCTACATAAATGGGGGATTGTTCAAGGACACCGCGTCTACAAGACCCTAGGAGGCTAAGTATGCTTCACAAAAGAAGGTTTAAAGGTTACACCTACCTATCTTGCAATACTCAACTGTTGAACGTGTATCGTTGAAACTTGATAGATCGATTTCTATTCATGTGGGGGATTGTTGGAAATATTGTGAAAATAGCATTTTTCACACATATAGGAAAATGATTTTTTCCTATTTTGGACTAAAAATAAATATAATAAAATGAGCGGGTTTTATATATTTATTTGTGGGTTTGTGTTCTATGTCGGAAGGGCTTCGCAACGAACTAAACCACATCCAAAACGGAGCTAAGATGAATGAGATATCGATGCTCAAAGTTTGGTGTTTTGAAACTTGAATGCTGAAATAAGTGGGAAAGTGGCACCTTGTCCCACATCGGATGAGAGATGAAACTTAAAGGGGTATTTAAGTGGGAACTCTCCATCCTTATTGTTTCATGGAAGCACTCACTAGTGTACTCGCGAAGGGTGCGGAGCACCCTAACTCGCACACGCGCGCGCGCGCGTGGCGTGGGCGATGAGGCGCAATGTGGCGCTTTGATGGCGCACTTTGCACTTCGCATCACCGCGAGCCGCTTGAGAGCCGCCTTTGTATTTTTGACTGCGTGCGCGTGGTAGATGACGTGGCGCGCGCGCACAGGTGCGCATGGGATTGAGCCAAATGGACGCACCGCGCATGAGGGTGTAGACCTGCGCGCGCGCGCAGAAGCTTCCAGCAGCAGTTACTGCAGTGCAGTTACGTTTTCAGCATTCGAAACTGACGTAGTTAATGCGTTTGACTGAGAATTTAATGACGAATTAAGGTGCATTGAAGACGTTTAATGCAGTTTAATTCTCCCATTAATTTCGTTTTTCAGTTTCGACATTATATGCAGTATAAATAGAGGCTTCAGCTGCAGAATCAAATACACTGAATTCACCAACTATTCAATCTCTCTCTACAGAATTCTTCTTCATCTTCAAGTGTTCGAGGTACTCATTCGGGTTGGAGTCAAGACCGGCAGTGCAACTGCTTGCAGCTGTTGTATCCTGGAAACAAACGTGTTCTCCTGGGAGACACGAAATTTGTTTTAAGGGACCCGTGTCTAACACGATCCTCAGCCAAGAACAGTTTCGTCTGTTCGAGTTTTCAGTTCTTGTATTTCTATTTTTTCAGTTGTAATTTGTACTGTAATTTATTTCATTCTGATTTGTTTCTGTAATTCAAGTTAATAAAGGAATTTTTATTTATTTTACACGAACGGATTCCTACAATTACAACATTGTGATCGTGTCAATCTCAACTATGATTGTTTCTAACATTTTTTAGGCGAAATCTATTTTGTATTTAATCCTATCTGTGTGAATAATACAAAACTTTTAATCCTTGCTGGAAAATTCATGATTATAGTTGTTTGTTATAACTCACTAGGATTTTGACCCGCCGTGCGTTGCAGCGGCGTCAAAAGTTAAAGTCACTCGTATTTATACTTTATATTTAACCCGACTCTTTACTGAAAAAAATTACGTCGCCATCGAATGAAAACGTATTATATTTGACCCAACTCGCTTTCGAATACAGTTTACGAACGTACATAAAATAAGTATAAAACGTATTATTTTTTAACTGGCTCACTTGAGAAAAAAGTTTATGTCAAAACGTGAATTTAAAATGACAGGTACGTTAAAACTGCGATACACAACACACTACGCCGGCGGCACCTTAGTTGTTTATAGCGGACGACACATTATGTGATGCGTTGACCATATAAAACACGTGTTTGATGTATCCGATCAAACTAAGTGTAACCTATATAAGCATTTGTGGTTACAACGTACAATGATGACAATAACGTTTGATGCACGCACGTGACATTACACCTTTTTACTTTGTTACACACGGTACGTTCATGACATTAACGCCATTAGATATATATATATATATATATATATATATATATAGTATGGCTCGATCATTGCGGTGTAAAGTTGTAACAATATTTTAGACAATCGTGTAAAGTCGTAAAAGTAATTTAGAAATTAACATGGTTATACATAGATAAAAAATAGTATAATAATGTGTGATGTTATGGTCTAAAGTCGTAAAAGCAATTCAAATAAGATGAGACGTCAAGTTATTAAGTAGAAAAAGTTAGTGGATCAAAGTTGTCAATTACCAAAAGTTATAAGTGAATGTTTAACTTACTTAGTTTGAAAGTGTGATGTGAAAAAGTTAAAAGTATAAGAGGTTAGAAAGTAAAAGTATTAGAGTTAAAATTATAATATGAAAATTGAAAAAATATAAATGTTCAAGGGCTAAATGTGTATTTTTTGTAAATGTTCATGACTTAAAACACAAAAGGACTAAATGGGTACATTTTGTAAATGATGAGGACTTAAAACACAAAGTCTCCACCGACTTTGTGTTTTAAGATGTTATAGAATTTTTCCAACTCGTACTATACGATAACTTATTTGATGGTAAAAAAATGAAGACAAAAGTAGTGGCTCTTTTGGATGATGATAAGGTAAATTAAGAGTTTTGCTAAGTACTTAAGCAGACTGTATAAATACATTAACAAAAAACGAAATCCCAGTAGAAAGCACGCCTTGTCTTGTAGATTGGCCTGTTCTTTTGTATATGTGAAATGCAACTACCCTCAACTTTTCCAAATTCTTTAGCCCCAAGAAATAGCTTACAGTCGCAGAAAAGTAACATTAATATAATATATAAATAAAAAAAATAAAAAAAAACAAATCACATCATTGATGAGAGAGTGTTTAGGGGCAACACTAGCAAATGCAGCTTTCATCCATGCATGCCATTTCCATCCAATAACCCCAAGACAAATTCTCCTTTAAAAATATATTTACATATATGTTTTCTAGAGAGAGAGAGTGTGTGTGAGTGAGTGAAGAGAAACAAAGAAGTTGGTTATGTGTGTGTGGGAGAGAGAGAGAGAGAGAGAGAGAGAGAGAGAGAGGATGATATTGGTTGTAGAACCAATGTAACTTTTTTGCATTGAGAATAGAGATAAGAGAGAATGTTGTATTTTTAAAGGAATATTTCATCTATAGAAGATCATGGCATGCTCTGACTTCCATCTATATATTTGTTGTTGACTCATCTTGTATGAAGTTACTGATGGACAACACAAGATGACATGTGACATAGTAAAAGAAATAGGTTTTGAATTTTACTAGTTCGAACATGGTTGCAAAAGTCGCGAGGCGCTGACTAGTCGGATTCGGAAGCAGTGGCGGATCTTGCTCGTTGAACGTGACATGGCCGAAAGACATGGGCACTAAAAGAAGCCCGGGCAAGCCCGGGCCAAACATAGTATATATAAAAAATTTCGATCGAAATTCAGAAAATTAGCACTACGGCCGAAAAACTTGCATGGGCCGTGGCCCTGCCACAGCCCTATTAAGAACCGCCCCTGCTCGGAAGTACTCGGGAAGTACTCGGCTTAGGCGGAGATTACTCCCGAACAGTACTCGTGCCTCGGCAGCCTACCTTGCAGCGAGTACTCGGGGAGTACTCGGAGCCTAGACGAGACTTTTTACAACCATGATTCGAAATGTCACTTATGACATGCACTACATGAATTCCAGCTCAAGCATTTCAATAAAACCATTGATTATTTTTCGGTTTTTTTTTTTTTTTTTTGTTATTTGAATTTATATACTTTATGTTAAACAATCTTTGCTTGGTATTTGTTTGTTATGTGGTCTATATTTAACATTGACATTACCCATGATTCAAGATCCTATTTGATCTTAATCTTGGTTATCTTTAATCGATTTTTTACGTGACAATAGGAAGAAAGCAACCAATTGGGAGTCGCAAAAAGGAAAAGAAAGGGGAAAAAAGGTGGTTGCCAGTATATGTTGAAATATATTTCTTTCTTAAAATAGTTTGTAAATATATATATATATATATATATAGAGCTTGGCTATATAGGAAACTCTATCTTTTTTAAAAAACTTTGCAAACTCATTGTCATCCATTGATTATGTTTCAATCAAGTTGATCAATGGTGCTCATCATTTTGGAAAGAATTATAATTAAAAGAAATGTAATAATACACTAACTGGAAAGGCATTTTGGGTAGTATATTCCTTCTCTCTCCACTGTCCATTCCTATCATCTCTCTTTAGTGCACCTCTCTTTCTCTCTCTTCATATCCAATTCAAAATCACAATCTCATCTTAGCTCTCTCAATTCCCTCTATCTAAAATCACAGATCTCATTATCTCCTCCTCGAATCAAAACCCTAGCCCCCATGACTTTCCCTTCTCTCTACACAACACTTACAACCTGCAAGCCTAGAGAGAGAGAGTGAGAGCCGTGAGAGAGAGTACCAGAGAAATCGAAAGAGAAAGAGAGGTCCAGAGAAATCGAAAGAGAGAGAGAAAACTGGTGGGTTTCCAGCCACCCACGGCAGCAGCAGCGCTGCGGCGGTGGTGTTGTTGACCGTTATGGTTGGGGGAGGGGAGGCGGTAGATGCACGATGAGTGAGGCACGATGGTGGTTGCAGATCTGGTGGTTGGTGGAAGGTGGTGGCTGTTTGCAGATCTGGTGGTTGGTGGAAGGTGGTTGCAGATGAGTGAGGCACGATGGTGGTTGCAGATCTGGGTTGTTGGTAGTTGATAGCGGCGACAGTGGGTGGTTGTAGAAGGTGGTGGAGGGTGGGTGGTTGGTGGCGCCGGAGTTCGGAATGTCGTCGGAGTTAAGATCTAGTAATGGTTAATGTTCTCTCTCTCTCTCTCCCCTCCTCTGTCTTCAATCAAGATCTAGTAATGGTTAATGTTCATGTATTTTAAATAAATCTAAAACTTTAGGATGAGATTTTGAACGGGATTTTTTGTTGGTTTGGTTGCTTGTTTGGGGATTTTGATCTTAACAATAATTGTTTTTTTTTGTTGGTTTGGTTGCTGGTTTGGGCTTTTGATCTGAACAGTAAGTGTTTTTTTTTTGTTGGGTTGTTTGATTTAAAGAAACAGGCCAATAACATGTGTTAAGCACCTGTTAGAATGATATATAACGTGTGTTGATTTACAGAAACAGATCCATAAAGATATTCAATTTACAAGCTGGATGGATGTAGGCGACGTTAATGCAGGGACATTGAATAAGTCAAATCTTTTGGGAAAGAAGTTTTCGTTCGTTTATAACATGTGTTAGTGGTTCATGCTGTAACAGAACACCATGATGTAACCTGACATGTGTTCATGTATAACATGTGTTAAGCCCTGTTAGAATGATATATAACGTGTGTTAACCTTTTGTTAATTAAAAAAAACAAGTAATATCTATTTTATTTTTGTTGATGTTTAAAATATCCGATAATGTGGATACTGAGCGTAAAACTTGTACAAGTAATAAATGTACAAGTTAGTATGTAACGTGTAATATGAAACGAGCCATTTATGGTAACACATATACCGGTAATTTTGGAATATATAATATGAAACAGGTCATTTGTTTTGCACATTTTGGAATGTATAACATGTGTTAAGCCACTGTTATAATCTTTTTGTAACCTGACATGTATTCATGTATAAGCTAGTGGTTTACAAAACACCATGATGTGTATATACTGATCTAACATGTGTTACAATTTGTCTGTTCGGAACATGTAATTGCTTAACATGTGACAAAGGGTGAAAACATTCGACGAGGGCGATGAGTTTAATGGTGAGCTTAGTTAATATCGTAATCTTGTTGTAACCCCACTTGTATACATATGATAACATGTAAGCATCCATTATAACCCGACTTGTATTCATGTATATGAAAGTGGTTTGCAAAACACCATGATGTGCATATACTGATCGTAACACGTGTACAAGTTAATATGGAACATACAAGTTAATGTTGTAACACCGTATACCTGGGATAACATGTGTTAAGCCTCTGTTATAATCTTGGTTTAACCCAACATGGTGTCATGTATAAGCTAGTGGTTTCCAAAACACCATGATTTGTATATACATACTGTAACATGTGTTACGCGCCTGATATGTATAACTTGTGTTAAGCCTCTATTATAACGTGTGTTAAGACTTCCAAAATGGATGCATAAACTCCAATAGTAACTTAATAACAACATAGTATACCTGATATAACGTGTGTTAAGCCTCTTTTATAACGTGTGTTAAGACTTCCAGAATGTGTTAAGTCCATACTGTTTTAACATCATGTACTAGACAAAACAAAATAAGAGTCTCACATTACATATTACTAGTAAACGAAAATACATAGCACTAAGAAAAATGGTGGAGCTTCCTTTGACAGTCTGCCTTAGCTTTTCAACGGCTACCTTTGCTGCCTTAGCTTTTCAGCGGCTACCCTTGCTTTATTGTTTGAGTCGGTCTTGAAAAGGTTTGTAAACATGTGGGTGTGCGTATGCCAGGGAAGTTATAAAAATGTGTTTTCATGTCACACGTTACACGTGTTACGTCGTACATGGGTTTCATGTCACATGTAACACATGCATGTCCGAGAAGTTCAACCTATAACACGTGTTAGTTGTGTTGTGCTGTAACATAAACATGGTCATGATCCTTGAGCATCTGATCCACGTTTGACGAAACCAACTGGCCCGAGAATTGGATCTTATTTCCCTTGAATCCATCACCGTCCTAATAACGAAAAGATAAGATAACCGTTAAGTCGTTAACCGGACATAAATATTAACACATTCATAGCCAGAAAATCTTTTTCCTCAAATAACATCACAAAAACAGTTACTATTCAGATCAAAAGCCCCAAACAAAGCAACCAAACCAACAAAAAACAGTTACTATTCAGATCAAAAGCCCAAACAAACAAGCAACAAACAAGGGTGAAAACAATCGACGGGGGCGATGAGTTTAATGGGGAGCTTAGTTAATATCGTAATCTTGTTGTAACCCCACTTGTATACATATGATAACATGTAAGCATCCATTATAACCCGACTTGTATTCATGTATATGAAAGTGGTTTGCAAAACACCATGATGTGCATATACTGATCGTAACACGTGAACAAGTTAATATGGAACATACAAGTTAATATCGTAACACCGTATACCTGGGATAAAATGTGTTAAGCCTCTGTTATAATCTTGGTTTAACCTAACATGGTGTCATGTATAAGCTAGTGGTTTCCAAAACACCATGATGTGTATATACATACTATAACATGTGTTAAAGTGACTGAAAATGTATAACGTGTGTTAAGCATCTACTATAACGTGTGTTAAGACTTCCATAATGGATGAATAAACTCCAATAGTAACTAACAACAACATAGTAAACCTGATATAACGTGTGTTAAGCCTCTATTATAACATGTGTTAAGACTTCCAGAATGGATGCATAAACTTCAATAGTAACTGTAACAGTAGAGGTACAAATACGGGCGCCTCCACCATTATAATCTTGTTGTAACCCGACTTGTATTCATGTATATGAAAGTGGTTTGCAAAACACTATGATGTGCATATACTGATAGTAAACAAGTGTACAAGTTAATATGGAACATACAAGTTAATATCGTAACATCGTATACCTGGGATAACATGTGTTAAGCCTCTGTTATAATCTTGGTTTAACCTAACATGGTGTCATGTATAAGCTAGTGGTTTCCAAAACACCATGATTTGTATATACATACTGTAACATGTGTTAAGCGACTGAAATGTATAACGTGTGTTAAGCATCTATTATAACGTGTGTAAAGACTTCCATAATGGATGAATAAACTCCAATAGTAACTTAATAACAACAGAGTAAACCTGATATAACGTGTGTTAAGCCTCTATTATAACATGTGTTAAGACTTCCAGAATGGATGCATAAACTTCAATAGTAACTGTAACAGTAGAGGTACAAATACGGGCGCCTCCAACAGAAAATGTGTTAAGTCTAGACCGTTTTAACATCGTGTACTAGAGAAAACAAGAAGAGTCTCACATTACATATTACTAGTAAACAAAAATACATAGCACTAACACGTGTTACACTTTTTCTGTTCGGAACATGTAATTGCTTAACATGTGACAAGGGTGAAAACAGTCGACGGGAGCGATCAGTTTAATGGTGAGCTTAGTTAATATCGTAATCTTGTTGTAACCCCACTTGTATACATATGATAACATGTAAGCATCCATTATAACCCGACTTGTATTCATCCCGACTTGTATTCATGTATATGAAAGTGGTTTGCAAAACACCATGTTGTGCATGTACTGATCGTAACACGTGTACAAGTTAATAACCTCGTGGTTTACAAAACACCATGATGTGTATACACTGATCTAACATGTGTTACAATTTGTCTGTTCGGAACATGTAATTGCTTAATGACAAAGGGAGAAAACAGTCGACGGGGGCGATGAGTTTAATAGTGAGCTTAGTTAATATCGTAATCTTGTTGTAACCCCACTTGTATACATATGATAACATGTAAAGCATCCATTATAACCCGACTTGTATTCATGTATATGAAAGTGGTTTGCAAAACACCATGATGTGCATATACTGATCGTAACACGTGTACAAGTTAATATGGAACATACAAGTTAATGTTGTAACACCGTATACCTGGGATAACATGTGTTAAGCCTCTGTTATAATCTTGGTTTAACCTATCATGGTGTCATGTATAAGCTAGTGGTTTCCAAAACAGTTACTATTCAGATCAAAAGCCCCAAACAAAGCAACCAAATCAACAAAAAACAGTTACTATTCAGATCAAAAGCCCAAAGAAGCAACCAAACCAAGCATAACTTTTTAACACAAAAATAAAAACCTGTAAATTAATCTTACACAACTGAAACAACAACTAACAAAGTACACAGAACTAAAAACCTGCAATTAATTCGTCATACCCTAATACATGTCTCTAATACATCGTCATACCCTAATACATGTCTCTATAACATGTTACTATGGTTTAGCTGTGAAACAGGAGTTCAGACTATAACACTTGTTACGTTGGTTGCGCTGTAAGACAAACTTGGCTTAGCTGTGAAACAGGAGTTCAGACTATAACATGTGTTACGTTGGTTGTGCTGTAAGACAAACTTGGCTTTTCGTTTCTAAAAACAGATGTCCAGAAGTTCAAACTATAACACGTGTTAGTTGTGTTGTGCTGTAACATAAACATGGTCATGATCCTTAAGCATCTGATCCACGTTTGACAAAACCAATGGTCCTGAGAATTGGATCTTGTTTCCCTTGTATCCATCACCATCCTAATAACAAAAAGATAAGATAACCGTTAAGTCGTTAACCAGACATAACTATTAACACATTCATAACCATGGTTTTTTCATTCAGCAAGTGTAACGGCTGAAAATGAGAAAACAACATCAAATAAGGACACAAATGAAGATAATGACATAAACATTAAAGATCTAAAATACGAAACATTAACGGTCTATAATTTGTAATCTATACGAACATTAACGGTTGTTCGTGTTTCACAATAACGATTGGAATTATACAAACTGTAATTTGTAATCTATAAGTCCATACCTATATCATTTTTAAATTCAATATTTTATTGGTTCAAATATTTAAGTGTAAAATAATAGAACCGTAAATTATAATCATCTTTCAAAAGTTCATACCTACATGCTCAAGTTATCAACTAACATAAACTCCACAAAATCAGAAAAATCCATACGAAATACCCAGAATCAAACATATATGAAAACATATGTTGCATAAAACTAAAAGAGTGTAAAAACGCACAAATATCAAGATCTGAAACAACATATACAAATCATATTTTACATAAACTCAAAAAGTGTAAAAAACTCACAAATATCCAGATCTGTAACAACATTATGAAACATGTGGACAAACGAGATCTAAACGGGAATAGAACAAGATATGGAAGGGGTTTTCACGTGGATCTGACTTCATATATTAACATCTTCATCACAAAACCACGTTCTTCATCAGGGATTGATCGATCTGATTTTTGTTCTTCATTTCGGTCTAAATTTGATTGGTAAAATGTTGGATTTCTTCATCAGGAAAAATGATACAAAAAACATGGATAAGAAAGTGAAATAAGAAAGAGAGAGTTTGATCTTTTTGATTAACAAGATGTTAATGGAGAAAATGTTAAAGAAGATGTAAAATGAAATAATGTAAAAGAAATATGGGGTTTGGTGATTTGTACAAATGAGTTGATGGGCATTAATTGATAATGTCAAATCAAATTGGGAAAAGTTCTTAGGTTGGGTGAATTACTGATATACCCTTGTATGCAAAAAGAAAGATGAGATGACTATGGGATACGTGGATAGATGTAGGCCACAAGTTGAGTTTGCTAAGTTTCCTAAAAAAATGAGGTTTCTTGTAGAGCATTCCCCTATATATATATATATATATATATATATATATATATATATATAGGGGAAGGTTCATTTGAGAAGAAAATTTTATTGAGAAGAAAAAGAATAAAATGGTATAATTGTAAAACATTAAATAGTTTTTTTCTCATCTCATTTATTATTATGTTTGACTAATTAATTAGTCATTAAGACTATAATCCTCCACACTAAATATTTTTGCCTACACACATCAAAAGTTATCCTACACATTTCGAAATTTATCCTACACATATTGAAATTTATCCTACATAACTCGTAATTTATCCTACACGCCTCGTATTTATCCTACACTTTAAATGAATTTTTATTTTTATTTTTTGTGAAAAAATATATATCTTAAAAATAAGTTACAAATTTAATATAGTTAGTTATTAAAGATGAAACTACCAATTAATGATGTATGTAAGTTTACTAATATACCCTTATAGTTGCATTAAGTACAAATATTAAATGAAGTCTAATGAAGCATTCCTATTGGTTGAAATTTCTTCTTTTTTCTTCTTACAAAGAATTTCTTCTCATTTGAACCCTCCACTATATATATATATATATATATATATATATATATATATATATATATATATATATTGTTATTATACGTGTGTTGATATCAATCACACATGTGTAAATGCATATTTGACTTATTTCTTTAGGGTTTATTTCTTATATTTGTTACGTTCATTTTTTTTTTTCCTGACATTCATATTTTAAACATCTGATTTTGGTTATCTACACATGCAAACACTAATTTTTTTGTTACCGACACATCTAAATATGCTATGTGTTTTTTGTTACCTACATATATATATACATGTTGTCGAAAAACGTGTCACCTGTAAATGCATATATGTAGGGGTGCTACTATTCTCACCCCCCCTAATTACTTTTCTCACCCCCTCCCCTCACATACGATCAGGTGGGGCCTGCGTGGGACCGATAGTTTTCCTCTCACAAGGGGGGGTGTAATCAATAAAGAGGGGGGTGTGTATAGAATTAGCCATATGTAGATTGAAAATATATGTGGAAGTGATTGATGATCCACATGCGTAGATAACTAGATATATAAAAAATCTAAAACACACTATTAAGAAGCATACGTACATACGTGTAGGTGACTAATTATTCTACATAGATATGTAATAACACTATAACACACTATTAAAATATCTTTCAAGTATGTCGTAGTTACGTAAAAATTCAAGATAACATGATGAAATAATACACCTACATATATGTAGATATGTAGAGGGTCAAGTTATTCTACAAAGGCTTCTAATTGTAAGAAGTGTAAGAAGGATTTATAAAGTGACAAGTGTCCAATAACCTAAAACTAAACTCACTACATCACCACCAAAAACCTAAACACCCACCCTCACCACCAACCAAAAACCTAACCCCCCCCCCCCCCCCCCGGCAAAAAAAAAAAAAAAAACTATACCTCACCAAAAAAAACCCCAAAAAACCTAAACCCCCCACCCCCACCCCCCAAAAACCTAAAAAAAAACTAACCCCCCACCCCTCAAAAACCTAAAAAACCTAACCCCCCTCCCACCCCCCAAAAACCTAAAAAAAAAATCTAAAAAAAACTAAACACCCACCCCCACCCAAAAACCTAAACCCCCACCCCCTCGGCAAAAAAAAATTTTTTTTGGGTGGGTGATGTGGTGTGTGTGGGGGGGGGGGGGGGGGGTTAGGTTTTTGGTGGTGGTGGATGTTTAAGGGTTTTTTTTTTTTTTTTTTTTTTTTTTTTTTTTGTAGTGGGGTTTTTTTATGGAGTGGGTTTTTTTAGGTTATTGGACACTTGTCACTCTATAAAACCTTTTTACACTTCTTACAATTAGGATCCTTTGTATTTGATCCTAATCCTATATGTAGATATATTTTTTTTAAACTTCTAATATTGTTTTCATTCCAATCATCAGGGCAAATTACATAAGAATAGCAGGTAGACGAGCAACAAACTGCGCCGCCATCCCTTTCTGAATAGAAAACCCTAATCTACTAATTAAAACAAAGCCTCGCCCCTGAGGGGTCGAAAAGTTGCTGTGGACTACACGCTGAACTCTGGACAAGAAACGAACTGCCTCTGGCGCCAAAGAGCCAAACGTGTCAAACGCTAGGGGGACAAAGGCATGCTGATTATCCTCACAAGCTTTCGCGTGCTTTTCCACCTTCTTCGACTCTGCTTTCAGTATCGCTTGCCCCGCCACAAACCCATTTTCCCCAAACCCGGCTAGGGGGGATACACCTGTGAGATCGACACAAGCATGTTTCCCGCCCTCCCAACCAAAAACTAGCACGTCAGCCGGGCGTAGAGTGTATCTCCCCTCCGACGGGTCTGTAAGAAAATTCACCGGTGCCTCTTTCTTTGCCGAGATCCCTGCTCATCTGAGAATATCCATTAACGCGTCTCGAACAAAGTCATGGCGATACTTAAACCCCGGCAACTCTCTACAGTGTAACGCATGCTCTCCGTATTTATCCAGGCATGCTTTACGGCAGACTAGGCAAGTTTCATCATTCGGGAACATGGGGATCATCAAACGGTACTTAAGGATTGACCGGTACTCCACCGCTGACATACGTTGACCCAAACCTTCAATAGAAATAACTTCTTTAAATGCATGGTATACAACCTATATATGTGTACCAATTTTTGGTTTTTTTACAAATCTAAATACTCTCTCCGTCACTAAAACTTAGATTCCACGTATTAATAATCTTGAGATTTTTAAAAATTATTTTATTACTATAACTATTTTCAACATCTTATAAATTTTAAAATATAATTATATTTTATAAAATTTCTAAGCAGATTCTTACGACGTTATTTTTATTTCCGTCTTTATATAAGTTTTATTAAAAACCAAGTTATTAATAGTAGCGCACAAAATATAATCAAAACGCACATGTTTTCGAAGCTACCTCACGGTTTACTTATTTATCATTATTTTTGTTGCAAATTCCTATAACAAAAAACCTCACAGTTTACTTATTTATCATTATTTTGTTGCAAATTCCTATAACAAAATATAATCTTTTACAAAATTTTGACATTACTATTGTTACGTGCTTATTTTTATCTACGTCCTAATTTAAATTTTATTAGAAATTAGGTTTTGCACGCCCGCGTTGCGGGGCATTAAGCCGAATATTTCTTTCTCATAGCATGTGCGTTTGTGTTTTAGTTATTTGTACATACTACTCATAACACGATCTCAAAAAAAAATTACATTGAGTAAACAAAGTAAAACAAAATACTACCATACTTTTGCTAAAAAAAACTAAAACGATGGAAAAACTACCGCTTGGCATGACGAATAAAATTAAATCGAGCCAACCAATTAAAACAAAACACTACCATAGTCTTGTAAAAAAAAAAATATTAAAACGAATTTTATACTGGGGGCAAAATCATAAATAAACACATAAAATCATGTCGAAATGTAAATCAACTTAAGTTTATATCGACACGTAAATAAAAATAACGACGTAAAACTCGATTAAAAAGTATTTAGAAAGTTAAGGGATTGTAAGAGTTAATGCTAAAAATTAAAGGGTAAAAGTAAAATAGAAAAAAAAACACAAAAAAAAAAAAGAAAAAGAAAACGAAAAAAAAAAAGAAAAAAAAATTTGACAACACCACTGTAGCAAAGTGGTGTTGTCAATTGATATATATATAATAATGTGTATATATAATCTTTTAAATTTTATTAAGTTCTCTCCTTCGATTGCTATATCGAGTACCGATGGCGTACTGTACCGACTAATTTCCCGTCGCAACGCATGAGAGATTTCCAGTAGTTAGTATTAAATTATATACTTACAAAATGTTTATATATGAACAAATCAATAGATCGAAGAACAAACAGTAGATAAGATGAGAGATAAGTAACTACTGACTAAGAGAAAAATTATTTGAATGATTACTGTCAGTGGTGGAGCTTGACCAAAAGTTTCGAGAGGGCGTAAAGTGATGAGACCTAAATTTTTTTTTCCTATTGTTATGTTTCGGGTCGGGTTGGCTATTCGATTCAAGTCGGGTCAAATTATAATAGTTCCAAATAAAACCAAGTGTATATTTACCAAACTACCCATCATTTATATACAAAGTTTATAAATATTTAGGATATACAATTTAAGAAAAATAATCGGGGGTGGGGGAGGGGTGATCCTATATAATTTTAAATTTTTTGGACGAAAAATCGGAACTTATAAACTTCTAACCGAAACATTGGGGTGGGCGGGTGCACCCCCGGGCACCCACTATACTTCGCCAGTGATTACTGTTTACTCAATTTTTAATTAAAAAAATGAGTGGTTGGTATGATTCTCTTCAAGTTCTCACCAACAAATACAAACTAGATGATTCAATTCGCGCGTTGCCACATGAACGCAAGGGAAATTCGAACGGTATCGGTTTAATTAATTTGTTATCAACACACTACATGCTACATCAAACGAAAAAGACCTAAAAAATAAAGTCATTTCGTAAACGCAACGTCAATGCTAAAACATTAAAAATACCAATAAAACGAACAACGATAAACAATATAAAAACCGCAAAGAAAATAAAAGGACTAAAACCCAAAAAAATGAAACATGCTCATTTTAACATAGCGGAAGGGCTTAGCAACAGATGGCTCATTTTAGCATAGAGGAGGCTCAAATTAGCACCATCCCACTATTCATAAACTCTTGTGATTGTATAGATAGGTAATAATGTTTTGTTTGTTTGCAGAGCACAATAAAACAAGTAGGTGTATCTGATAATCATTTCACAAGCTTGCAGTCTCTTGTTTATAGTAGTTAATAGCCAACCCACTTCTAAACTACTTAATTATTAACCCTTTAGAAACCTTCTTAATTATTTGAGATATCCGATTTAAATAACCTCAACTTTCACTATTTGACTGATAACATTCTCAATTTACGAATTATACCACACTGCTCCCAACTTTTAACTTATTTTCCTCTGGCTCTCCCAAACTAACTGAACCCTAACCCAATAAGTTTTTTTTCCTGACGTGGCACTTGTTTATTGATATGGCATCTGACGTGGCTTTTTTGATGACGTGACATCTGATGTTGCACTTTTTTAATGAATGGCAACTGACGTTAGCTAACTAATTGGGTTAGGGTTCAGTTATTTTGAGAGTGCTAGACAGAAATCAGTTGGGAGTGGTGTGGTACAATTCATAAATTAAGAGTGTTATCGACCAAACGGTGAAAGTTGGAGTTGTTTAAATCCGATATCCCTAATTAATTTTTCTACAATTTATTAAACATTGAAACAAATATTTGAATAACCTATAATTTTATTCACCCTTAGTTGTAATGCTATATATTTTTGGCCTCAGGTATAATTTCAAAATTTTTAGGCTATATTAATTAATAAATTGTTGGGCTATATTTATGAATGTATAAGTTTTCAAATAAGAAGATTAAACTGTTGATTTGATAATATAGTTAAAATATGAAAAATATTCAAACTCATACTTAGGTTTACAATTGATTATTCTCCATAATAACTCAAAGCTTGTTTCCAACATATATTATTGTAATATTTAAAAAATTCGTAGAATCTGTATTTTTTTGGTAATTTAATTCAAAATGGATCATTATATATAATATTTCAAAAAATATATATATTTTTTAAATTAAAAAATATTATTATCATTATAAATTATAAATTAAGGATATATTTTAATTAAAAGCGAATGTTGTGGGAACGTTTAGTAGATCTGGCCAACTAAATATATTGGTTATCTTAATAAGTATATCTAAAGTAAGAGCGTATATTAAGGTAAGAATTTTAAGATAAGAAATACTGTCAATATGTAGGTCCACACGGAGGATCGAGTTAAACCTCTTTTCCCTGTTTTCCGACGAACCCGAGAGTGCGGAATCCAAACGGGTAAGTTAAACCAAGTTAGAACACGAAATCACAGATACGGTTCAACGATTAACACTCCAATGTATTAATACGTAATGCGGTTACAATGCGGTGTTTACAAGATCTCCTTATAAACTCTCAGTGTGTGTGTGTTTTACAGTGTGTTTTCTCTCAAATCTATTCAGACTTGCACCCTTTGTGTTCTGTTCTGCTGAGTATATATACTGCAGGTTGACGAACTACCCTCATCGACGAACTACTGCCGGCGAACTTCCCAAGTCGACGAAGTATGGTAACTTCATTGTTATCCTTTGGTGAACAACCTTCGTCACTCATCATTCATGGCAAAGATTGATTCTTCACCATGGGGAACTTTGCCATGGGGAACCTTCGCCATGGGGAACTTCCTCATGGGGAACTTTGTCATGGGGAACTTCCTCATTTGGAACTTCGTCATGGGGAACTTCGTCATGGTGAACTTTGTCATGGGGAACTTTGTCATGGGGAACTTTGACATGGGGAACTTCGTCATGGGGAACTTTGTCATGGGGAACTTCCTCATAGGGAACTTTGACATGGGGAACTTTCTCAATAGAAAAAAACTTAACAGTTAACACATTAATATGCATACTGTACACACGCAGTTGCATTTACATCGTACATTACAAAGTAAACAACGTACCAAGTCAAGATAGGAGGATATCTTGACTTCGGCCTTCACTTCGTAGCCGAGTCGAACTGGAACGATCCCAGAACAATCCGTGTCCACACATTATGCATCAACAAACTCCCCCTTGGACGCTGGTCATTTCGAACACATCTCAAAGTGTAACAACAAACTCCCCCTTGGACGCTACTCGTTCTTCTACTCGTTTCATTCTCCATCTCGTGATGGTTCATTCATTCTTGTCGTAGGATCTTCAAAGTCTTCACGTGTCGCAAGTAGAAAATGTATCAACAAACTCCCCATTTCAATTAGGAAGTGCATCAACAAACTCTCCCATAAGACAAACTCCCCCTTGAGTTATGCTTGTGAATCTTTTGATTTTCAGCACTTTAGATCCTTGTGGTGTTGATTGATTGGTCAACGGCACCTCGATCATCTTGATTCTTTGAGTGCGTCCATGACGTGTCTTTATTCCGAAGCTTTTCATCTAACACGTTATCTTCGCCTTTAGCTAGATTGGATGTCGCATCTGCACATACAAGAAAGCTAAACGCGTAATGAGAACAACCGCTTGGAATATAGTTAACATTTAAACAAATGACACACATGTGACCAGTTGTCTATCAACTACCGTCTGACAATTTGAAAGTTTAACGTATTTTTCAATTTTAGTTTTTAACTTTCAAAAACTTACAAATTCTGACCGTTTATGAAGATTCAGTCGTTTTGGTTTTCAATGAGATTACAGGTACCAAAGACTTGAGTTCCAACATCGGGCTATCAAAGATAAAATAGAAATAAAATCTTTTTGGCTTTTATAAAGTTTATACTAAAACACACTTAAACTCTTTTTGGAATTTTGAATATTTCAAAGGTAAAGACTGAAAGCAGTAAATAAATATATACAAAGATGCAGAAACTGAAAGCAGTAAGTAAATATCTACAGACATTCTTTTTGCGAGTTTTGAGGGTAAGAGAATCATATCAGTGAAAGGTCATGCCAAAACATTCTTGTTGTTCATTTTGTTAACAATTAGATAAACATCCTATAACAATTATCGGTATTGTTGTCCACATAAGCTCAACTCATCATATGTAATCATGGCGAGGGGATACGATTAGTGTATGATTTATACTTACCGACCGGTGTTCATCCACACACGACACATTCCCGTATCAAGGTATGCACGAGAGTTCATCTTATTGGTGAGTATACCATTTATCATCTGTTTGACCGTATAAAAAGATGTGAGATACTCACTTATTTTTTAGTGAAAACAAGCCCTATGTGATAGAATCACTTATTGATGAGGAACTTGATTTTCAGATGCATGAGGGCACATGAGCAAGTCCGAGAACAGGTTAGTACCATCGTACAAAGAAAGAGACGAACTTGACTCCCATATAAACTGTGATATATTATCACTTATTTTGTTGACATGTGATTGTTGATCACTTATTGAGGTCGTATGCAATATGTACACGTATGTATGGTATCATGGAAGATCTAGACTTCGTCTCCGTTATATTTTGGTAAAAGAAACAACCATGATACCCAGATGATAAACAGCATAAAGACCACATATCTCAGAACCTCGGCAATCTCTCAAACGAAATTTCGCTACTAAGACCATATGCCAATGAGCGGTTCCCACCTGGTCTTCAGTCGATTTAAGTTTATATCACCCTGCACACTTTAAAATGATTGTGAGCCTACTGATACATCTTATATAGAGCTGCTTAACATTTTTCTTTTTTTCTTTTTTTAAGCTCAAAGAGATTTCGACAGACCACTGATGTACTATCATTTTCTCTTTTTCTCGCCAGGAAACTCATTTTTGTCATTTTTTATTGTTTTTGTGTTTTTGAAATTCTTCGATGTTTTTGAATTTTTCAAATTTGGATTTACTCCCCCAAAAATGTAAAAACAATAATAAATTAAAAACATAAAGATATTTACAAAAACGATTTTCCGATGTCGGTTTTACTCTTGCTTGACCTTAACGCCATTTACCAATAATAAAAAGTCAAATCGTGATTTGTCAAATGCTTTGGTAAAAAGGTCGGCACGTTGGTCATCGGTGTGGACCTTAACAACATCGATAAGCCTTTTATCAAAGCAATCACGTATGAAGTGATACTTAATTTCGATGTGTTTGGTCTTTAAATGCTGCACAAGATTTCTAGTGATCTGTAAGGCAGCAGAATTATCAACTAAAATAGGAGTAGATAGGAATTCAAAACCGTAATCACGCATTTGTTGCTGAATCCACAGGACTTGGGAGCAACAACTTGGGCAGCAATGTATTCAGCTTCACATGTTGATGTAGCGACACAAGTCTGCTTCTTGCACTGCCATGTGACTTGGCGATTTCCTAAAAACTGACATTCAGCCGTTGTGGATTTGCCGTCGATTTTGCAGCCACCAAAATCAGAATCACTAAAAGCGATCAGGTCAAAACTATCATCCCTAGGGTACCATAGACCAATGTCCAGGCATCCCTTCAAATAGCGAAAAATCCTTTTCACAGCTGCAAGATGTGAGGCCTTCGGGTTGACTTGATATCGGGCAAGCAGGCACATAGGATACATTATGTCTGGTCTTGATGTTGTGAGGTACATAAGAGATCCGATCATTGCGTAGTAGTATGAGGAGCTAACAACTTCACCCTTCAAGTTTGGATAAATTCTGTGATTTTGCGGAAGAGGGGTACCAATGGGCGATGTGTCGGACATCTGAAATCGGTTCAGGATGTCACTTACATACTTAGTCTGATGGATGAATATCCCAGACTTTGTTTGTTGTACTTGTAGGCCCAAAAAGAAGGTCATTTCCCCCATAGCGCTCATTTTGAATTTCTCCTGCATAACATGCTCGAAATTCCTACACAACACATCATTAGTAGAACCAAAAATAATATCATCTACGTATACCTGTACCAGTAGAAGATCTCCATCTTGTTCTTTGATGAATAAAGTGCAATCGATAAGACCTCGACGAAATTCATTCTCCAGCAGATTAATGAGATAAGGTTGCGTACCAAGCTCGTGGTGCTTGATGTAGACCATAGAGAGCTTTGTTCAGCAACCAAACCCGATCGGGGTAAATAGGATCTTCAAACCCTGGAGGTTGTTCGACATACACCTCTTCTTCAACCACACCATGTAAGAATGCACTTTTCACGTCCATTTGGTAGATCTTGAATCCTTTGAAGGATGCATAGGCTAGAAAGATCTGAATAGCTTCCAGACGTGCAACAGGTGCATAAACTTCATTGTAGTCGATCCCTTCAATCTGACGAAAACCTTGAACGACTAATATTGCTTTGTTTCGAATGACTACTCCACGGTCATCCTTTTTGCACTTATACACCCAACGAGTACCATTCTTCTTGTAATCATCAGGTTTATTAACGAGTTTCCAGACACCTAGCTTCTGGAATTGCTGCAGTTCTTCCTGCATAGCTTCCACCCAAGAATTATCTTTCAAAGCTTCTTTCCAAGATTTTGGTTCTTCTTGTGAAACATAACATGCGAAGGACCAATCATTCTGCAAACCCGATTCTCTAATTGCTGCATACAAGCCTGCATTGTTGTTGTTTCACAACTGGTTTCTCGTTTGAACGCCACTTTGTACATTTCCAATGATGTTTTGTTGAGGATGGGTATTATGAATTCTTGTTTCTGGATTATCTGGAACTAGAATATTTGTACCCAGATTGTTGAAGTTGAGATCAACAACCAAATCAATACCTTGAACTGGCGAAGAGGATGATGCAGTAGCTTCAGCTGTTTTAGGGGCGTCCACTGGAGGTGTAGCCTCAGAAGTACCATGAACAGCTTCTTGGTCTGCATCGAGAAATTCATTATCCTCTGAAGATTCATTCAGTTCGGTAGCATCATGAAAATCCTCATTGTCAAGAGCATTATTGTTAACTGAAGATGGTTCTTGATTTGTAACAATAATTGGACGAACCAATGGTGAATCTGTTGCGTTGTCACTCTCGAAAAACATCCTTGCCGCAGCACTTTCTTCGACTTCTTGAATATTGATTGAATTGAAAAAGTCATCGTACTCAAACATCCATGGTTGACCTGGACATTTGACTGGCAATGTGTGCCTTTGTACTCTGACCTCAGACCATTCCTCAACCCTTTTAGTCTCTAGGTTCCTGACTCTTAAGTTCTGGGTGGCATACCCAAGAAAGTATCCTTCAATAGCTTTTGCCCCAAACTTTCCATTAGGATCAATCATTGTGCAAGGAGCTCCAAACAGTTCAAGAAATTGTAAATCTGGTTTTCGTTTGTGAAGAAGCTCATAGCAGGTCTTGTTGTGTCTTTTTACTGTAAGGACTCGGTTCATTGTGTAACAGGCAGAGGCCACAGCTTCACTCCAGAATGGAATGGGCAACTGCGATTCTACCAACATAGTCCTAACAGTTTCGATCAGTGTACGGTTTTTACGCTCAGCAACGCCATTCTGTTGAGGAGTGTAACTTGCACTGAATTCATGAAGAATACCTTTGGATGTACAAAACTCCGCCATTGCATGATTTTTAAATTCGATTCCATTGTCGCTGCGTATCCGTCTAACTTTCAAAGTATACAAATTCTCAATCGTTGTGATCAAGTTTTTGATAATTTGGAAAGTATCACTCTTGTGTGCCATGAACGCCACCGAAGAAAATCTTGAATAATCATCAGTCACCACCATGCAGTACTGATCATTCCTAATGGTTTTATGCTTGACAGGACCGAACAAATCCATATGCAAACGTTCAAGCGGAACGGCTACGGTGTTGACTTTCTTTGACGGGTGCGACTTCTTTCTTTGCTTCCCTTTCTGGCATGAAACACAGACGTCTTGAAGATGGAAATTTTTAAGAGGAACACCATTCACTAATTCATTTGACACCAAATGATTCATTTTCCTTAAGTGAATGTGACCCATCCGTCTGTGCCAAGAGATTGAGTCTTTTTCAGTGGCTTTGGTAATAAAACAAGTTGCTTGTGCAGTCGTTGTGATTGTTTGCTTCATATCAAGGATATACAAATCATTTATCCTTGGAGCTGATAAGAGAATCCATTCTTTTGGAATCTTGAAGCCGGGTTTCAGCACATAACATCCATTTGCGTCAAAGTGTACTGAAAACTACTTATCACAGATTTGTGAAACGCTGAGAAGATTGTGATCAAGTTGTTGTACAAAGTTGATCTTGTTAAAACTTACAACCCCGTTGGATACCATTCCTTCACCAGTAATATATCCGCCTTTATCTCCAGCAAAAGCAACATAACCTCCTCTAATAGATTTAACGTCGTAGAGAAGCTTCATGTCGCCTGTCATGTGCGTGGATGCCCCACTATCAACAATCCAATGACAGCTGAAAGTTCCTCCTGGACCACCCTGCACATGTACTCACATGATTAGTTGGAGATGGGGACCCAAGCCATTGCGGTCTTGGGTCTTCCATTTGCATCGACAAAAGTTACTTCGATTTTCCGATGGTTTGGAAATTGTGATGTTCCCCCTGAATCATTAACTGTTTTAGGTTTCCATGTCTGTTTTGTTTTACCAGTTTATTCTTTAAAACTTTAACTTCATGATTGTTTGAAGTTTTTGAATTTTCTGGTTTGACAGAAATAGATTGTTTGTTAACCACATCGGTTTTAATTGCTTTTTCAATAACCTTGACTTGTTGGCGTTTCTGTTTCTTTTCCTTTTCTTTTACAAGACGGGGATCTTGTTTTGAAGAAACTGATCGCTTTCGATCATTTTGGTCATGGGGATCATCAACTTTGGCTTTTTGTTTATGAAGGTGTGGACAATTTTGAATAATATGTCCAAATGTACCACATGAGAAACATGATCTTCGTTCTACAAACCCCGAAGTATCATGTGATTGTCTTGTTGATGAACTTTGTGATCCCGAGGTACTTGGTTCTGAACTGTTTTGTTCATTTCTTTTCAAAATTTTAACTTGATTTACATGATCTATGTTAGTTTTATTTTGAAAAGTTTCCAATTTATCCGTTCCCTTCGATTTTACAAAGTTCACCTTTTGATTCTTCTTTTGTTTGTCTTGTTCTTTTAGACCTTGATTTGTCAATTTTCCTTTTGGCTTGGTGTGATTTTGCTGCTTTTTCACAGTTGGTAATCTTTGATTGCCATTTTGTTTGCGAATTTCAGCTTTCGGAATCGACTGACACTGTGTTACCACAACGTGTAAACCCGACTTTCCCAAAAACCTACTTGTTGATTCTTCAAAAACTTTACTGATTAAAGATTGATTAACATTTTTAATCGGAAAATATTTGTCAGAATAAACTCTGTCATCACCAACAAGAGTGTACAGTAAATTTACACTCTCGGACTTTTGTGAGGAAGTAGACGTGGACTCGGTCAGAACAGTCGTAGCAGGTTTTGCGGGAGGATCAAATAGAATATGATTCTCGAGAGGTATGTCCTCTTCTTTGATTACCGCATCTGACTGTGCTGAGTCAGTATCATTGGATTCATCATCTGAAGAATCAGCATCCTCAACAATGACCTGAGCATCCTGATTCTGTTCAGCAGTTACAAATGTATCTGCTGACACATCCGAATATGATGATACTTCCTGTTTGTATCCAAGTCCAGTTGTAAACTCCTCAAAGTTTAAAGGAACCGATGGCGCAAAATGAGCTCTATTTTCCTCATTAGGCATTGCGTCATAATTGTGTCTAACCGGTGGTGGACATTTTTTATATCCAATGCACGTGAAATTCTTTTTCTCTTTCTGAACATAGATGATGTGATCCAACACATAACTAGAGTTTAAATAACTATTTAGCTTAAGATGGATCGCCTCACTTTCAGATTTAACACAAGCCATTTCTTTTTGCATTATCTCGAGCCTATTGATGTAACAGTTAATGGTTGTTTGTTTTCTTGAAACCATTTTTGTTAGCTCGGATTTGTTTTCCCTTAATGTTTCAATCATTGTTTTATACTCATTTTCATGGTTTGTATGAAACATGTTGGCTTCTGTGCATTTAGAAAGATCCACGATCAATTTCTGATTGTGGATAAATGTCACGTCATACTTACTTAGCAAATCATCATATTTGCTTTGCAAGTCCGACAACATATCACCTAAGTCGGCACAATTACTACTTAAATCAGCACATTTATCACATTTAACTACAGTTGGTTCATCGACACATACCTGACTTGATGAACTGCCATGTCACACCCCGACTTTCCACGTGTCACCGGTGGGCCCGGCGGGGAGTATCGTGACGTAGTTGATATCATCATAGTCAAACAACACAATTTATGAATGCACAGCGGAAGCAAAAGATGAATATATTACAATCCAAATATAAAGTAATATCAAGTATTACAACGGGAAGTAAAGGATCCACAGGCGGATCTTAAAACATAAATATTGTTCAATAGACTTTAGACGCCTAGAACTTGCAAGATTCCTTATTAACGTCCTGAGCAGCTTCCAGCCTATTACGTACTTGTACCTGTCACTTAGACTTTTGAAAATACGTCAGTTTTCACTGGTAAATACACTCAACTGACTCATTTGAAAAGAGTTTAAGAAAATTGATTTAGATGCACCAGGCACAAAATATTTTGACACTTTGATTAAAATGCACAGAGGCAAAATTAATCTTTTATAATTTGATTAAAATGCACAGAGGCAAAATTAATCTTTTATACTTGGGACAAACTATATTTCATGTTATCAGTTTTACATAACTTGCTCTACATACGGGGCCCGGTTCTATGCCGGCTCAAGATTAACCGACACACCACTATTCCCTTATTGGGAATCCCTTATTGGGTATAATTAATTAATAAGCATATAGCATCTGTCAGGTGTATGCCTACACCCCGTGCTTAGGTCATGGCCATTGCATTTAATGAGTCAAGGATATCCAGGACACGGTCGCATTAACCCCCAATGTTTCAGTCAAGCAATACGAATTAAAAACAAGTTATTTGGATTTCCCGACTTATTGGTATTTGAATCCCATACCTGACCATGCGGTATTTATATTACCGTATCCCAAGCCCGTAATAGGGAAAATAAGTTAAGAGTATTTACCTGAGCTAGCTCCTGTCTTAAATAGCAAGAATTATAATAACTCAGCCGTATTCACTTAAGTAAGCGTAGGTACAATTTACCGGAAGGCTCTAGTCTGGAATGATGGTATAAATAACCAATTAGAATGCTAACGGGTCTTTAATTAAGCCTAAGCTTAGACCGGTTAATTATACGGTTCAAACGCACGATTAGGCGAAGACCGGAACAGAATGTGATTTAGACCCAACAAGTTCGGAGACTTGCTTAATATGGGTATTTTATACACGTTCTGGATTTTGAGATAAAACCGATAAGGTTTGACCCGTTTCGGCTAATTTATGCAAACTAGTTATATAAACCGAACCGAACGCGTAATAAGCGTAACGGGTATTTATAAGAGCCATATACAGGTTTCCTAAGTTAATATGCTTCTAAAATGTTGTGACATCAGTAAGATGTCTTTTATTATGCCCGAAACGAATTTAAACACAAACTATGCCTCGTAGGGGTAGTTTGGTCATTTACAAGGTTATAAAAGAGTCCAAGTATTAACCTGAGTTACAGGTCTGATATAATCAGAAAAAATACTTAGTTTACTAAGTTATAACAGTAGGGTAAAGTATATATGTGAAATTTATCAATTATAACCAAACTATGCACCGTAGGGCCATTTTGGTAATTTCACATAAGCCGTAAAGCTCAAAACTGAAGTCTGAGTTAAACAACTTTTTTCTTACTGTTAAAATATTATAATTTGCCCAAAATATCAGTAGGTATCAACCCTTGTATGTTTAAAATAGTTCTAGTACATACTATGCGTTAAAACGCTTAAAAAGGCGATTAGAATCCATTTCCGGGTTCTATACATAAAGCTGATATTTTTATTATTCCAGAAGGCTTAAAATAATTTATTTATCATATGTAATCAGTAGCAAAAGGTTTTGAGTCAATTAGATATGTAAAACTCATTTTATAGCCCGTAAGGGCAAAACCGACAATTACTGGATTAAGCCTACGACTATAAGTTATGCTCAGCCTAAAATTAATTAAAAATCTTCAAAAATCCCAACATAATATATTACATCAGTGGTTAATAAGTTTGATATCAAAAAGTAGGCTTAAATAGGCTATACGCTAATTATGTCGTTTAATTGACATAAAGCTTTCAATTTACGCTAATGAGCATAACTCTCCAACTACACCTCAAACTGATGTCAAACTTTGGGTACAAGTTTATATATCAGTGACTAAGGTTTCTACTCTTTTACATTTTCAAAAATCACGTTTTAAGGTGAAAAGGGCATAATGGTCAACATATGGGTAATTAACGGAATCATGCGTATTAATTGGTTAACTAATGAACCATGGTGTATAATCACAGAGGGTTATACTAGCATGTAACCTGGTCCAAATAGAGCTCTAAGGTATTTCCAAATCATACCAAAACAGGTCAGAACTGAAGTCAAAGCAAAAGTCAAAGCTTTGTGACTTTCGGTTCCGAACCGGGTCTAAACAGTAAATTGTCGGGTTGAACATGTTTAGACATGTTCTTACACTAATTACCAAGTTATATTAATGATCAAACAGGTTGTATGTGTTCTACATTGCTAATCATGCATAAATTAGAAAATACGTATCCTGTTGACTTTTTAATAACAAGTTTGACCCGACATTTGACCTAGTTAGAGTGGGAATCAGGGGGAACCCTTCTAAGGGTTTATTACCCACATAATTACCAACTTATAACTACTTTCAATTCGACTAATCACTGGACCATTAGTGATTAATCTTGAAGTCAACCGTTAATTACGGTGGTTTGACTTTTAAGCTAAAACTAAGCAAAAACTTAACTAAGAAAGGTTAAGCATACTTACTGAAGTCCTATGCACGATTAGGAAGGCTTAGGGTCTGCTCTTAAGCTCCCAGAAGCTCCAGAAATGCAGAAATGAAGTGTGATCACTTGTTGCAACTTAAGGGCCTTTATATAGTGTTTTAAACACCTTAGATCATTGACAAATCATGCTATCAATGGCCATGGATCATCAACAGATGTCCCTAAGTGACTAGGAACATGTAGGGGGCGCCCATGAAGTGAAAATATCTGATCTAAGTCGGTTCCAAGGCTAAACAGCCAACAAAAACGATTTTCTGCATCTGGGGGCCTGACGCGGCCCGCGTAAGGATTGCCAAGACCTTACGCGGCCCGCCTGGAGTCTATCTTCAGTTTTTAAAACTTTTTCAGTTTGCATCCTTGGCTCTTGGCTCTTCGAAAGGTCAACCAAACTTTGTTTCTTGCATTTTGACCCCTTCTTATTTACCTACAAGGGCTTCAAGACTTATACCCACTTTGCCAAGTCCTTGGTCACTTCTGGTTAACCCGAAAAGTCATAATTTTCAACGTTAACGCTTTAACCCCTCGCATACGAATTTGATCATAACTTTCTCATACGATAACGAAACTTGATGAAATTTTTATCATGTATTCTAGTGAGCATATTTAATCGTTACAAAGCTTCGGGTTTACTAAAAGGTCACTCAGAGGTATACTTTAAACATGTTGACACATTTAACCCCTGTAGTTTGTAAGTTTAAACATTATGTAGGGTTATTGTAAAATATATTTATTCACTGTTGACATTTAGAACTCGTATATTCACATACTTTCCATGATTGTCAACTTTAGTCCTTCTATAACATTCTTTCACACGTTCAAACATATGACACGTGTCAACACATTATAGGACGCGAATTTTCGAGGTGTTACATGCCAACATTAGCCATAAAGGCTGAATGAAGAGAAGAAGAAGAGTAAGCAGCTTGATCCACCCGAATAGATCTTCTATCATTCCCTGCTGCTGTTTCTCCCAATAATTCATCGATGTCGGCATCGACTGTCACCCTCGATAAATGGTCATCGCCTGACGTTGAGGTTTCCTCATCTGAACTCCTAGAATAGCCAGAACTTTCTTCATCTGAAGATTCACCACCACTGGCGGAAGATTCTCCACCACTGACATGATTCAAATCCTTAGCAACTTTAGCAAAACAAGCTGCTCCTCCCTGATCACCAATGCCTAATTGCATTGACCAGTCACAACCTTCATCCACTTGTACCACAAGAGCTTGATTGTTGTTGTTTGATGGTCCTACTGCTTGTTTGTTTACAGGTATCAAGGTGCGTTCATCATTCCTGTTTTGATGCTGATTCTGCTGGTTGCCTTGACTTCTGAAAGGGTTTTGGTTCCCATGCTGAGCTGGCTTTGTGCATTCCCTTTTGAAGTGACCATGTTCACCACAATTAAAGCACATTACAGATTGCTTGTCAAACCCATACTTGGTGTCTTTCTTGCTTTCCAAGCTGGTTCGACCAGTCCTTTCCATGAAGTCCTTTGCCCGCCTTACAGCACTGGCGAAAGCCCATTTGATGTCCATCATATCCATCTCCTCTTTATCAATCTGTTGATAATCTTCTTGAGTTAGATTGATGTTTCCAATCTGCCCGGCTATCAATCCATAGTATGCGCTCATCATAGTGTTCAGTATCTCCATGTGATCCTTAGCTACTTCGACACTTACTTTTGAAAAGCTTGAAGTGTCTAGCCGAACTGTAGATGGTTGGCCAGCAGATGACGTGCTTCCATAACAGGCTTGCTGTTGAACAGGTAGTGGATTTCTGTACATATCTGTTGTTCCAGTAGATCGATAGCTTTGCTGTTGAGGAACTGGTTGTACTGGTTGTATTGGATTTCCATATAAGTCTGTTGTTCTTTGCGGTTGGGCAACTATCTGTATCGGATTTCCATACAAGTCAGTGCTTGTGACAAATGCTGTTTGTAGCGGAGCATGTGGAGCAGATTTTGCAACAGTGCTAGAACCTCCACAGTTCCCATAATACATATCCGGATTCTGTTGCACAGGAATTCTTTTTGCCTTCCGGATTTCTTCTTGATCTTTGTTCTCCAAGAGCTGAACGAAATCATTGATGTTTGTCGTAGCCAAAGTGCCATTGTATTTCAAGATTTCTAAGAAACCATTCCATTGAAGTGGCAATGCATCGGCAAACTTTGTGACAACCTCTGCTGGAGTTGTTGCTACCCCATAATCATTCAATTCAGTCAACAAGTGATAAAATTGACTTGTCATATCTCCCAAAGATTCTCTTTCCATACATGTGAAACCATCAAACTCTTTCTTGAGTAAATCATGTCGTAATTTGCGTGACGCTTCATTTCCTTCACCTCTCATCTTCAATGCGTCCCATAAACGCTTTGTTGTCTTGAAGCTTACAAACTGATGATAGATATCCTTGTTTAGCGCTTGAGTTAGAATAGAAAAGGCCTTCTTTTCTAAATCATAAATTTTCTTATCATCTGGAGTAAGATCTGCAAATGACACGGCAGTTGAAGTGGCAACATCAAGGGCTTGATCGAAGTCTGTAATGAATCGTAACCACAACTCCGTGTTTTGCCCAAGAATATACGTATGGAATCTGTCTTCCCATCCAGGATATTCATTCATGTGCATTAGCTTCGGTGGACGATTATTGCTTCTGGTTTCATTTTCGCTTAAAAGTATACTTTGAATACTTTGATTTTGATTTGAAACGAATGCCCATTGACTTGATGAAACTTGAGATGAAGACGATGGTGCAGAAGGTTCGGCCCATAATGGAGATAAACCCGTGCTTCTATACTTGCTCTCCGTATTAGATGGAATACCCCACCAGTCTGAACTCATTTTGGATGTATGTTAATGAATACCTGCTAAAAAAACTCAGAACAAACTGTTAACTAGGAATTTCAAAGCTTCTGTTTAAAAATTGAAGTAGATGTCGACGAAGAATAAGTATTGTTCGTCCAAGATACGTTTGATGAAGGATGGAAGGTTCGTCTGAGACACAACTTGACGAAGGTTAGAATGTTCGTCAAAGACAATGTTGACGAAGTATAGGAAGTTCGTCCAAGACCAATGTGACGAAGACTTGTATTCTTCGTCAAAATCAAATATGATGAAGGTTTTGTTGACAAATGTGACACAGACAAGTTGTTAAATATTTTGTTTTTTTATTATTAATTTTTTTTAAAGTAAAACAAATTTTATCTTCTGACACAGTGCCCAATTGTATGGCCAACTTGTCAAACCACCTTATCTTCGAACCACTATTGTCAAATAATCATCATTTCAAATGGCAAATAATTCAAACAAGTAATATTATAATAAACAACAATAATTCACCACATCAACCAAAGCAGATGTTAACTTAAAATCCTAGAATTTATGAATAACAATGAAGAACACTTTGAAGATGTTGACGAACTATATGAGTTTTCTGAGTTTACCGGTCACCGGAAAACTTTCCGAACACAAATTTTGCAATAAAGTTTCAAGAACAACCCAATCTTAACATGTATAAATGTATTCTAACAAGGTTTTTGTCAAAACTTATAGGAGTAAATTGCCATTTTAGTCCCTGAGTTTTGTCCAAATTTGCCATTTTAGTCTAAATAGTTTTTTTTTGCCTCTGGGTCCCTGACTTTTCCCTTTTGTTGCCATTTTGATCACATACACTAACTCCATCCAAAAACTCCATCTTTAACCAGGGGTATTTTGGGGATTTTCATTTTAAATGTTTTCAATTGCCATTTTGATCCAATTCCAAATAATCAAAAAAATTCCAAAAAATTCTAAAAAATAATAAAAATCAAAAAAATTCTAAAAAATCAAAAAAATTCTAAAAAATCCAAAAAATCCGTTTCGGCGCGAACCGTTTCGAACCCGAACCGTTTCGAGCCGAACCGTTTCAACGCGAACCGTTTCGACCCGAACCGTTTCGAGCTGAACCGTTTCGACGCGAACCGTTTCGAGCTGAACCGTTTCGAACCGAACCGTTTCGAGCTGAACCGTTTCGAACCGAACCGTTTCGAGCTGAACCGTTTCGAACCGAACCGTTTCGACGCGAACTATTTCAACCCGTACCGTTTCGACCCGAACCGTGTCGAGCTGAATCGTTTCGAGCTCGAAACGGTTCGGTTCGAAACAGTTCAGCTCGAAACGGTCGGTTCGATAAGGCACGGTTCGGTTCGAAACGGTACGACTTGAAACAGTTTGGCTTCGAAATGGTACGGCTTGAAACGGTTCGGCTTGAACCGGTTCAGCTTCGAAACGGTTCGGCTTCGAAACGTTACGGGTTGAAACGGTTCGGCTTGAAACGGTTCGGCTTCGAAACGGTACGGGTCGAAACGGTTCGCGTCGAAACGGTTCAGCTTCAAAACGGTACGGGTTGAAACGGTTCGGCTTCGAAACGGTACGGGTCGAAACGGTTCGCGTCGAAGCGGTTCAGCTTCGAAACGGTTCAGCTTCGAAACGATACGACTTGAAACGGTTCGGCTAGAAACGGTTCGGTTCGAAACGGTTCAGCTCGAAATGGTTCGGTTCGAAACGGAACGGCTTGAAACGGTTCGGCTTCCAAACGGTACGGGTCGAAACGGTTCGCGTCGAAACGGTTCAGCTTGAAACGGTACGGGTCGAAACAGTTCGCGTCGAAACGGTTCAGCTCGAAACGGTTCGGGTCGAAACGGTACGGGTCGAAATGGTTCGCGTCGAAACGGTTCAGCTCGAAACGGTTCGGGTTCGAAACGGTTCGCACCGAAACGGATTTTTTGGATTTTTTTATGATTTTTTAGATTTTTTTTGGAATTTTTTTGATTTTTTTGAATTGGATCAAAATGGCAATTGAAAACATTTAAAATGAAAATCCCCAAAATACCCCTGGTTAAAGATTGAGTTTTTGGATGGAGTTAGTATATGTGATCAAAATGGCAACAAAAGGGAAAACTTAGGGACCCAGAGGCAAAAAAAACTATTTGGACTAAAATGGCAAATTTGGACAAAACTCAGGGACTAAAATGGCAATTTACTCAAACTTATAGCAAAACACAAGATTTTCAAGACTTTAACAACTGTTTTTCCAGAAAATGTATGATCTTTAAACTCAAAACACAAGAAAAACACCTAAAAATCTTCAAAATCATAAGAAAACAACTTAGTTTTAACAAGGAATCGAGCCAACGCTCTGATACCAATTGTAGGTCCACCCGGATGATCGAGTTAAACCTCTTTTCTCTGTTTTCCGACGAACCCGAGAGTGAGGAATCCAAACGGGTAAGTTAAACCAAGTTAGAACACGAAATCACAAACACGGTTCAACGATTAAAACTCCAATGTATTAATACGTAATGCGGTTACAATACGGTGTTTACAAGATGCCCTTATAAACTCTCAGTGTGTGTGTGTGTTTTACAGTGTGTTCTCTCTCAAATCTATTCAGACTTGCACCCTTTGTCTTCTGTTCTGCTGAGTATATATACTGCAGGGTGACGAACTACCCTCATCGACGAATTACTGTCGGCGAACTTCCCAAGTCGACGAAGTATGGTAACTTTGTTGTTATCCTTTGGTGAACAACCTTCGTCACTCATCATTCATGGCGAAGATTGATTCTTCACCATGGGGAACTTCGTCTTGGGGAACTTCCTCATGGGGAACTTCGTCATGGGGAACTTCCTCAACAGAAAACAACTTAACAGTTAACACATTAATATGCATACTGCACACACGCAGTTGCATTTACATCGTACATTACAAAGTAAACAACGTACCGAGTCAAGATAGGAGGATATCTTGACTTCGGCCTTCACATCGTAGCCGAGTCGAACTGGAACGATCCGTGTCCACACAATATGCATCAAAACAATATATGATATTAACCATAATTAAAAAAATTATAAAAGTCAGTTATTATTATTATTATTATTATTATTATTATTATTATTATTATCTCATGGATTCAAAATTTTTAAAAGTAAAATCAAGTTTAGTCATTCAACCCATGTAATATACATAGAGTTTTAACTTGGTGTGTGTATATACATATAAGTAGGACAAAAAGGTATTTTTATATAATTTTGGGAATTTAAGTAATTACAACATTTAAACCAACTTCCCCTCTTGATTTCAAAATGTCCATAATTTTTTCATGCATTAATATTAAAAAAAAACTACTCAATAAAAATGAGCATTTTATTCTTTTTAATTTTAGTATGATATTTTAATAGTTTTTTTTAATTAATATGTTACTTAATTATTAGTGTATGTGTTTCTTCTCGCAGAGACAACGCTCTAGTTAGCGTGTGTGTATGTATATAGGAGAAGAATCTGTTATTTACCACCCTTTATTGTTAGTTTTTAGTATTTAACTGGGGGGGGGGGGGGGGGGTTAGGTTTTTGATGGTGTAGTGAGTTTATTTTGTTGTGTTCACATTGGTTCTTGTGGTTCTCGCAATAAATGTGGTTCTCGCATGAACCCTACTCTCTCTCTTTATATATATATATGTGTGTGTGTATATATATATATATATTATAATTATAATTTTGGATTTGAAAGAATGAAATGATAATGTCCTTGAAAAGAGGGCGCCATTCTTAAGCTAAAGGCCGGAGTACTTAAACTTTCATCTTTTTTGGTCTCTGTTTGTTTTTTCAGGGAGGAGACAGTGGGACACCACCCCAGGTCCCCAGCCCCACCCTCCATGCATAAATTAATCTCATATTCTTCCAAACACATCCTTCCATTCGCTATCTTCTAAACTCTTGTTTTGGAGTTTATGCAAAACCACCCTTTTACCCTTCAATTCTCACATTATTAATTAGACTGGATCTAACATGTACTCCTAGATTGGCCTTGATGTTGTTTTATACTTGGATTCTTGTGACTCAGCTGCCAAATTCCTCTTCTTTCTATTCTTCAATCATTCTCTAGTGGAATAATATCACTTGGTAGCTAACATGCATCATTCACACACAAAAACACACGTATTAGGGGTGTGGGACACAAACCAAACACCATGAATTGATTTGAGTCTAGTTTAAACGGTTCAAGTCAATTTTAATTTATGCATTAAGAATATGGTTAAGAAAAACCCAATTCCTAAAAACTCTCTCTGCTTAACCCTAACCGCCGCCGAGGGTGCTCGACGATGACGGCCTGATTCGTTTAGCGATCTGAGTTATATCGGTCTGCACTAGGTGCAACCTTGATTAAACTCTCTTTTCTAATCGGATTCCGCTTTATTCCATTCGCCCCTTGGGGCTCGGTTAGCTTTTCGTCTGGTTTTATGGCGGGGAGAGGAAAGGCCGACGACGTTTGGATTGATGTTCCGACCAGGAACCGTAAGGAGTGGAACAGGGGCAAGCAGACCGACCAGAACGTTACCAAGTATTTCGTTTCAAACCTCCCACTCGGATGCACTCCATGGGAGGTATCTGACTTCTTAGGGTATTACGGGGAGATAGCGGGAACTTATATTGCCAGAAAGTATGATAAAAATGGGAACAGATTTGGTTTCGTCTCATTCAAAAATGTTAAAGATGCAAAAGACCTGGAGCACAGGATGAATGGAATCAAGATGGGTAAGCTCATCCTTAAGGTAAACATAGCTAGATTTGCCGTTGAAAATGCTGGACTTCTTGAGGATTTTGTTCTTCCCAAGTCTAAGTCGGGAATTGTTTCGGGACGGATGGAGCATCACCCTCCGGAGTATCAACAGCAGAACCAAAAGGTTGGTAATGGCAGTTCAATGCAGAGAGGAGGTCTATCGTTTGCGGATTTATTTTCGGGGAGAAATAACGAGCTCGGCGAATCTTCTGTTTCTAAATTGATCACTCCTGATAAACTTATCAATATTCCAGAGGAGGTCAAAGCTTTTCATTTCCTCCATGGTAGCGCTCTTATTGGAAGATCGGTTGATCTTAACACGTTGACTAAGATGGATAAAATTCTGTTGGAAGAGGGCCATTTAGGGGTGGAAATTCATTACGTGGGAGGAATCTCTTTGCTCCTGAAATTCAAGGATCACGAGGAAGCAGCTGATTTTCTGCTGAAACAAGATAAGTGGAGTAAGTGGTTCTCTGTGTTGGACATGTGGGAAGGGCAATCCTTGCCTTATGAACGAGTAGCTTGGCTGAACCTATTCGGAGTTCCTCTCCACTTAGCAGACAATTCTGTCTTCAACGATATTGCGAAACATTTCGGGTCTATTGTGCTTCCGGCCCAGCTTTCCATTGACGACGGTGACCTCTCATCGGTTTGTGTTGGGGTGCTAGTCGGAGACGGCAACATTATCAAAGATAAGGTAACGATTAAATGGAAGAATAGAAGCTATCAGGTGTGGGTTGCAGAGCGCAGCGGATTATGGGTTCCGGATTGCATGGGAGTGGTCGGATTGAAAGAGGTAATTTTAGCGGAGGACTCCAGTCCATTGTCATCGGAATTTTCTCCGGCTGGAGACAATCAGCCGCCGGTCCTTGAGAAATCGCTGGAAGGTGAAGCGCTCCTGCATGGGGACTCGAAACACTCCTCGGCTTCTCGTAACATGGATGTGGGGCCCGAGGTCAGCACTACTCAGCAGAGAGAAACTGGCGGCCACATGTTCCCTGCAGCAAATAAATCCAAAAAACTTAATAGAAGACCCAAGATTAGAAGCCCAGCTAGAATCAGACCCAACTGTAATCTGTCTAGTCCCGCTGATTTGGAACGGGCTAAGAAGAGGCCCAGGCCTTCTTCGAGTGACCCGTTTGACCTGGATAGGTTTATCAACAACTGGAAATCCCTATCAGAAGCCAGCAACATAGCTCAAGGTATTAACTCCCAGCATGAGGACGGGGGTATTGACCTCAATCGGAGGGCTTGCTCTTCGGATTCCTCTGTGAGGTCGGAACAGGGTGGCATTTTGATCTCGGATGCCTCGTTGGATGATGCGGCAGCCAGTCAGGATCGTGGCACTTCTAAGACTCTCTCGTCCTCTATCGGGAAGGAGGTTGATGCTACTGTCGACCTGGGGAATTTGGTAGGTGTCCAACTCGGTGAGTTCAATGAAATGGTTGTCAATTCGATTCTAGGTGAAGGTAACAATGGGGTTCAGCCATGAAGTTGCTCTCGCTTAATGTTCGAGGTTTAGGGGGTCCGGAGAAAATTCCTTGGGTTAGGGATTTAAAGAAGAAAAACAATTTTGACTTTGTAGCGCTTCAGGAAACTAAATTAGGGGATATCCCTCTTTCGGTTGCTGCTAAGCTTTGGGGAGATAAAGGTTTTGGTTTCGATTTCGTTCCGTCAGCGGGTCAATCTGGCGGCCTTATTTGGCTTTGGGATTCTAATGCTTTTGATAGGTCTTGCTCAGTTAAGAAACAAAATTTTATTGTGGTGAAAGGCAGGCTTCTCGGGTCTGGGGAGGAGATTAATTTATGTAATGTTTACGCCCCTCAAAGGGTGGAAGATAAAAGAAGATTATGGGGTGATATTGAGCAGGAAATCTCCAGCTCCCCCGGTTTGTGGCTGGTTGCGGGGGATTTTAATGCCGTCAGATCCGCTGATGAAAGAAAAAAATCTAAGTTTAAACCAGCATGTGCCAACGCTTTTAATGATTTCATCAACAATACTGGGCTTATGGAGTACCAAATGCAAGGAAGGAAGTTCACTTGTGTGCGTGATAATGGGAGAAGGCTTAGTAAACTAGACCGTGTGCTCGTGAACTTAGATCTCTTCAATATATGGCCGCAGGCTTGCCTGAGGGCCCTTAACAACTTGTTCTCAGACCACTGTCCTCTGTCTTTTTGTTCTTCGTCGAAGAGTTTCGGCCCTAGGCCCTTCAGGGTGTTCAACTCATGGATGGAGCTTAATGGTTTCGACCAAGCTGTAACTTCCGCTGCGGAGTCATTTCAAGGGACCGGCCCTGCTGCTTCCATTCTCTTGAATAAACTAAATCTTATTCGGAGTTCGATTAAATCGTGGCGTGATGAGATGTTAGCCAGCGATTGTGAAGAGGAGGCTAATGCGAAAGCGGATATGGAATCTATCGAAGAGATTATGGAGCTTCGGGACCTTTCTGAGGAGGAAGAATGGGTTTATTGTGAAAGTAAACAAACGTTGCTGGGAATTGAGGCTCGTAAGGTGGCCGATCTGAGACAAAGGTCGAGGTTAAGATGGGCTAAAGACGGGGACGAAAACTCGAGGTTTTTCCACTCTATGATTAATTGCCGTAAGGCAAAAAACCAGATTTCCGGGCTGACCATTAACGGTTCTTGGGTGTCTAATCCGCCGAGGATTAAGAAAGAGGTGTTCTCTTTCTTTAGGGATCGTTTCAAGGAAGAGTTTCCCAATCGGCCCAGGCTTGTTTGTGACAATTTCAAACAGCTTTCTGAGGCTGAAAAGGAGCTTCTCTCGGCCGAGTTCTCGGCTTTAGAAGTCAAAGAGGCGGTGTTTGGGTGCGGGAGTGATCGGGCGCCAGGTCCTGACGGGTTTAATTTCAGGTTTTTCAAACGCTTCTGGTCCTTGTTTGAGCAAGATTTTCTGGCTGTTTTGAGGGAGTTTTTCCTTGATGGGGTTATTCATCGTGGTTGTGGTTCTTCCTTTATTTCTCTTATTCCGAAATGCAAAGACCCGGTAGTGCTTAATAATTATAGGCCGATAGCTCTTGTCGGGGCAATCAGCAAGGTGATTTCTAAAGTTCTGGCCAACCGGTTAAGGAAGGTGATTGGTAGTGTCATTTCGGAGAACCAATCGGCTTTTCTTTCCGGTAAGCATATTTTGGATGGGCCTCTCATTTTAAACGAATTGATCACTTGGGTAAAGAAGAGTAAGGCCAATGCTTCGTTCCTAAAAATAGACTTTGAGAAAGCCTACGACAATGTCAATTGGTCTTTTTTGACTTCCGTCATGGATCAAATGGGATTCCCGGTTCGTTGGCAAAGTTGGATCACAGGAATTTTGGTCTCGGCCAGGGCTTCGGTGCTTGTTAACGGGGCCCCTACCTTTGAGTTCCAATGCGAAAAAGGTATGAGGCAAGGTGACCCCTTATCTCCTTTTCTTTTTCTATTAGTAATGGAGGCCTTGTCTTGTATGGTTGCTAAAGCGCAGGAATATGGGGCTATCAAAGGTATTAGAACTCCCAACGGGGGTCCGATTGTGTCGCATCTTTTGTATGCTGACGATGCTATCCTCATGGGAACTTGGTCTCGGGAGGAAGTCCAAAATTATGTCAGAATCCTTCGTTGCTTCCATTTATGCTCTGGTCTCAAGATAAATCTGGCTAAGTCTAATCTTTTCGGAATTGGGGTCAACATCGAAGAGGTTAATCAGATGGCTTTGCTTGTTGGATGTCAAGCGGAGTCAACTCCTTTTAAATACTTGGGGCTTATGGTCGGGGCTAGTATGAATCGGATCTGCAACTGGAAACCGGTCTATGAGGTATTCGAAAAAAGGCTCGCGCTTTGGAAGTCCAACATCATGTCCATTGGGGGGCGCTCCACTCTCATCAAAGCGGTTCTTGAGAATCTCCCTTGTTACTATTTGTCTCTTTATAAAGCGCCTTCTAAAGTCTTAAAAGATTTGGAATCGGTTATGAGGAAATTTTTATGGGGTGGTTCGGCGGATGGCAATAAAATGTGTTGGGTCGCTTGGGATCGTTTGGCCTCTCCTAAAAATGTTGGGGGTCTCGGTTTCGGGAAGCTGAGCCATGCGAATGTTGCTTTGTTAGCCAAATGGGGTTGGCGTTTCAAGGTGGAAACTGAGAGCCTGTGGAGGAAAGTGGTGGCTGCCATCCATTCTAGTCGACGTTGCTGGGAGTTTCTTCCTATCAAAAAGGGTCAAGGGGGTGTTTGGGCCAGTATTGTCAAGCTCTTGTCTTCAACGATGATTGACGGTGTTGCGTTCCAGTTCTTCATTAAAGGTATTGTGGGTAATGGCATCGATATCAGATTTTGGCTCGACCCGTGGCTTGCTGATATTCCCCTCCGAGTTAAATTTCCTCTCCTGTTTTCTCTGGAAGCTTATAAACAATGTTTTCTTGCTGAGAGGATTGGGCTAGGCGTTTCGGCCCAATGGTCCTGGATTAGGGAGCCCAGCTCCGTCTCTGAATTGGCTGAACTCATGGACCTCTCTAGGCTTCTGCTCGGTATTTCGCTGTCCTCTCATAAAGACACTTGGTCCTGGACTGGCGACTCGTCTGGGGTCTTTTCGGTCAATAAAGCCAAGAAACTCCTCCTTGCTGGCATTGATTTCAGTGATAGGTATGTATCAGAGTGGTGTAATTGGGTTCCAAAAAAATGTTCGATTTTTGCTTGGCGTGCGGGAATGGACCGTATCCCCACTTTGGTTGCGCTTCGGAGCAGGAATATTCCGGTTGCAAATGTCGAATGCGTGTTGTGTTCTGAAGGGGAGGACTCAGTTGATCATCTGTTTACGGCTTGCCGGGTCGCCACTTTACTTTGGCAACATATTAGCTCTTGGTGCAAAATCCCGAGTATCTTCGCTTTCTCCGTTCGTGATCTCCTCGAGCTTCATAATGGGATCGGATTGAACCGGAATGCTAGAGCCGCTGTCCAAGGTATCATCATTGTTGGGTGCTGGTGCATGTGGCGAGCGAGGAACGAAGCCAGGTTCTCGAACAAAACCATTCGGGTTGAAGAGGTCATTAGTAACGTCAAAGCTTTGGGGTTCCTTTGGTTTAAGAGTAGATTTAAAAGTATAGATATTTCTTGGGGTAGGTGGCGTGATTTTGTAATTATGTAAGTGTTCTTTTTGTTTTTGTTTTTCGGCCGTCCCGGTTTGGGGTCGGTGTCGTTTCTAATGAAGTTCTCCTTTCAAAAAAAAAAAAGTCAATTTTAATTCAAACTCGCATACAGTACTGTTCATAAGCTTGGGTGGTAGTTAGAAATATACGACTAATAATAGTTTTAAGCGAACATTCACCACTTTGTGATTTTAACACAAATAATAGTTTTAAGCGAACATTCACCACTTTGATATAAGAGCACACGCAATTAACAAATCTCCGCCTGTCACATCAGATTCCAAGCTTTCTTTAAAAACACCAATTTTTTCCACAACAATAAACCTCGATAAACACCCACTAAAACTATGGTCTGCTACCCAGTCCATAATCTCGGACTTTCAATACAACACTACATGTCGGACCATGTATACATTAACAACTTGTCCGATATAGTCGTCCACTTTGCTCCACATCAGCTCCGGACGAGCTTGATGTAGGGTATTCTAAAGGGTACATGAAACTAAAAAAATATTATTTATTTGAATAGATGCAGCCTTTTAAGAGATGCATAGTGGGTTCCAAATACCCTAAGGCTGGAGATATTTGGATACCCTCTGCACCTATTTCCACACTTTTTGTGCCCTAGACGCCTCGTATAGGCCTATACGAGGCGTCTAAGCACTGAATTCAAGGGGGTCTCAGAGGGTGTCAGACACAAAGTTTAAGGAACCCTATACGAAGGGTACAGACCTATACGAGGCGTCTAGTCTTGGGTTATTTTTTTGGCTGAAATGAGGGGTGTTTTGGTGGGTTTTGGTATGGTTTTTTGGATAGTTTTTGAAGATGTGTTTTTTGGTTGAAAATTTTTTTGGTTTTAAAAAAAGTTTTGTTTTTTTTTGTTTTTTACACTATAAAAAAGTTTTTGTTTTTTTAAAAATCAACTATTTTAAAAATCGGCTCTTTAAATATATTATATCGATTAAATATTATAATGTTTTTAACATTTTACTTTTTTATTCTTCCGATTAAAATTTTATCTCATTCAAATATTGTTTCCGTATTATATTCAGGGGATATATTGTTTCCATATTATATTCAAAACATATTTTGTTTCCGTATTATCTCAATTTAAGACAACAATCATTAGGTAACCGAATAACTGAAAACAAACATAAATATGACATATATAAGATAACTTTGTACATCCATAACAAAAATATATAAAATAAGTTTGTACATCCATAATAAAAATAAAAACAACAACAGGTCTATGCATCCAAATCTGAATCCGAATCTGGATGTGGCTGCTGCTGCTGATGTGGTGCTCGAGCCGGTGGAAGCGGTATCGGGGGCCATCCCTCGCTCTCTCGTCTATCCTGCTCGCACCGTACCAGCCAACCTACCAAATCGTTGAGCCTGTCAAGCTCGTCTCGTACATCCGGATGTAGCGCAGCTCCTGGGGCACGACCTGGAATGACGTGACGTGGAAACTGAGGCGCCCAGGCAGGTGGCGGTGGCTGTGGCACCGCTGCACCGTCTACATCCTCCGGAGGCTCCTCCACGGGCACTACATCAGTAGGATCTGCAGGAGGATAAACGGGCTCGAAATGCTATGGTAGGGCCTCCCCTGTCCATATGCCCCCGTCGCGGTTTTTAAACCGCGGCCAACTGGGAACCTCTTGATTACCTTCATCCCCCACAGCGACTGCGTGCCCATCCGTGTCGGCATGACTGGCGGCGTCCGTAGATGTGGGTCCTCGTGCAGCACGAGACCAAATGAACGGGCAATGACGGTCACGTACACCCCTCCATACAAAAATCCGCGCTCCTGCCGGTGATTGGCGGAGGCGTAGTACTGGGCTAGACGTGTGCTAGCGCGCACGGCCTCCTATACAACAAACAATAAAGGAAAAAAAGATCTGTGGTCGTACACCACTCACGGCTGTAGCCGCGCGCTGAAATAGAAGTAGCGAGCAAATGGTGCAGATACCTGCAGATAGTGTTAGCGAAATACAGAAACAGAGATTAATAAACAATGCACATAATCACAATAATTGCCGTAATAAACGTACGTACCTGTACAGTGGGTCCATAACAAACGACACCCTCCCCTTCGACTTATCGTGCTCCCAATGATTTGCCCCCGCAATCACCTGCCAAAACCCTAGAAGAGTGGGTTTGTCAACCACCACTAGCCCCGCTGTGTAAACCTCAGTCTCGATCTCCCCCTGCATGTATAAACTAGAACGCACCGCAAAGTCTGCTAGCGTCATCGTACGCAAAAAGCCAGCGAGCCTGAAAGAAATCTCAGGCGGAGGGGGAGCATCTGGGTACGGAAGCAGCATTGGGACCCCAGGAGGGTGAAATGTGAATGATGAAAGAAACTCGACCAGCAGCTCCCTGTAGGTCGGCGTGTGCGCCAAATCAAAAAGACAATGCCACGGCGAATCGAGAGGTATAAACCGACGCACTCTAGCCGTCTCAGCAAGCGGGTCCGTCGCATCCCAGTTGATCAATGCATGCGATCCAATGTGCATCCTCCTAAGCTTCTGGCAATGGCGGGCGGCATCGGTGCCCGCGGGAAACTCTTGATACGGACAACCCTGCAGCGTATCCAGAGCCGGCCGCCGTCTCCGTCGTGGACCCTCCTGAACCGGCTGAGCCGGCTAATCCCCCGGCGGTGCCCCATCAAGCTCCATCTGAATGTCATCGCCATCCATAATCAATCTGCAGGTAAATAACGTATACGTATAAAAACAATAATAAATAAATCCGAATAATAATAATAATAATAATATTAACAATAATAATACTAATAAATAATAATAATAAATAATAATAATAATAATAATATTAACAATAATAATAACAATAATAATACTAATAAATAATAATAAATAATAATACTATTAACAATAATAATAATAATAAATAATAATAATAATAATAATAAATAAACAATAATAATAATAATAACAATAATAATACTAATAATAATAATAATTAATACCAAAAATAAAAATAATAATAACAATAATAATAATAATAAATAAATAAATAATAATAACAATAACAATAATAATAATAATAACAAAAAAAAATTGCAGAGCCTCGTATAGCCCTCGTATAGGGCTATACTCGGCGTCCTGTTCTTCCTGGTTCATCTTCAACCTCATGTTCAAACCCCCAAACCCAACAAAAACCAAATTTCAGGGCAAACCTACGGTCTAAAGGCAAATACTAGGCAAAAATACTAAACTAGGGGATGAAATACGTACCAGTGATGCTTCAAATCTTCGAAAGTACGGTCGAAATACGAATCCGAGGCGTATAGAGGTGTATTCTCCGTATGTGTTTTTGTTTGGGGTGATAACCAGCCTCGTCTAGCCCCCCCAACCTTATACGAGGCATAGACGTCTCGTATAGATCAATACGTGCCGTCTCCCTTTTTTATTAAATGACCATTTTGCCCCTGTTATGCCCCCAGTATAGGCATTATTCAAGGGCAAAATGGTAATTAACCAATCCAAAAAGATATTTCTGGAATGGTTAATTACCATTTTGCCCCTAACTAAAGCCTATACTGGGGGCTTTACAGGGGCAAAATGGTCATTTAATAAACCTTTTTTTAATAATTAAAAAACAAAAACTTTAAAAGTTGCCGCCTTCATAGACGACACGTATAGATCTATACGCGGCGTCTGGGTTTTTAAATTACCTTTATGCCCCTGTTAAAGGCCTATACTGGGGACTTTCAGGGGTATATTAGTAATTAACATAAAATAATTTCAAATTTAAAAAAAAAAGAATTGTTGCCGACACTATTGACGCCGCGTATAGATCTATACGAATTGTCCTTATTCAAAAAATTCAAATTTTGATTTTCAAATATTCAAAATTCAAATTTTCAAAAACCCGCTCAAATAGACGCCTCGTATAGATCTATACGAGACGTCTGGGGATGGTAGAATGACCTTTTAGCCCCTGAAATAAGCCTAGATTGGGGGCATACCGGGGGCTAATTGGTCTTTTGGTCAACCCTATACGACACGTCTAGCTCTATACGAGTCGTATATTTGTAATTTTTTTTATTAAAATGTTATTAACCTGTTTTAATCAATTCTAATTATAGAAAAATGATACAAATTATGAAAAAATTTATAGAAGCCTGGAGGCGTCTGGAAATACTTTAGCACATGCGCCCATAAGGGCTAGGTCTCTATCCGTTAAAATCACACGTGGCTCCATACATTCATCCAACATTGACTTGACCCTCTCAAGCACCCACACAAAGTTATCACCCCGTTCTTTACTAACAACGGCATGCGCGATAATAAACGATTTGTTGGTAGGCGTCATACCAACAATCTGGATAAAGGGCATATTGTATATGTTTGTCTTGTACGTCGCATCGATCATCATGACGTGGGGGAATGCACGCCACATGCATCTCGAGTCCCGATGAAGAAAGAAGATCTCTGTTACGATCTCTGTTCCGGGTTCCTCCCGTGTCTCGTAAATAAAGTCGTTGTTTATCAGCTTGTTTTCTAGTGACTGCATGGGAGTCAATCTTTGTCTTTGTTCGGCTCTAATCTTCGCCACAACGTTTTGAACGTCTTACTGAACATGAAACCTGTCGGGGTCCTGCTTCCTTATCGTTTGAAATATTTTGCGCGACTCCATGTTTTGAGTTGTCAGCTGCTCGATCAGTTTCATTTCACTTGGAGTAAACCTTCGCACAAACGCGTGGGCCGACAGGTCCTCACAAAGTTCGTGGTTATGTTCAATTTTTCCGTCTTTAATCTCCCAGGTTTCATACGGGTGGTTCCGCACAGCCAGCAGGTAAAACGGTCAACCGGTTTTTTTGCTTCCGGCTTTTCTAAGTGTTGCTGTAGTCTGGTGCTCACCACCACGATCACATTCAAGCCATACCCTCCCGGTTCTTCCCCCGGTTTTCTTTGATCGACGGGTGACAATAATGAAACCATTCGCGTTTGCTATTTCTTGTATCCGATTCTTTAGTTCATCTAAAGAGTTGAAAACCTGTAACATCGACAATAATAATAAATAAATAATTAAATAATAAATAATAAATAATAATAATAATATTAATAATAATAACAATAATAATACTAATAATATTAATAATAATAATAATAATAATAATAATAATAATAAATAAATAAATAATAATAACAATAACAATAATTAAATAATAATAAAAAAATAGTAATTAATACATGCGTTTTTAAGTACGGACTGTCCTGGATGGGTGGTGTCTCACCACCATATCTACCATATCCATCATATCCTCCGTATCCACTGTATCCACCGTCTCCTCCGTATCCACCGTCTCCTCCGTATCCACCGTCTCCTCCGTATCCACCGTCTCCTCCGTATCCACCGTATCCACCGTCTCCTCCGTATCCACCGTATCCACCGTTTCCTCCATATCCACCGTCTCCTCCGTAAGAATATTCACACCCGTATCTATAATCCGGATACCCTTGTTGCGTCGGATAACTTGGTTGACCAGCATGGTATGAGTCATCTACAGGGGCTGTTTCATCAACAGGGGGATGCTTGTTCAAATCTAGAAACAGTCTATTTTGTTCTCCTTGTATACTAGACACAACCTCCTCTTGCTCATTAGAATCGGGAACGCAAGACTCCTCCAAAATAATGAACCGTATCATCATTAGTAAATAATAAACTAAAACAAAAACTAATTAAAACATTTAAGCTAATAACTGTTACCGGATCGCTTTTGGGCACCCAGTTGTCGCTAGAATACTGCACGAAGATATAGTTGCCGTCCCAGTATGATGACATTTCAACACTTCGGGATGATAAGAACACAAATGCAAAGCAGAATGAAAGAAGAAGAAGAAGAAGAAGAAGCAGAAGCAGAAGCAGAAGCAGAATGAAGGAAATGTTGATTGCTCGGGGTGGACAAAGAATACACTGTATGTTGCACTTTATGTTGCACATAGACGCCTCGTATAGCTCTAGACACCCCGTATAGCTTTAAGTCACTTGTCAAACGTATAGTCAAATCAGTCACTGAAGACGCCTCGTATAGGCCTCGTATAGGCCTATACGAGGCGTCTTAGTGCCTCGTATCCTTCCCTCGTACAGACCTAGACTCCCCGTCTGATGTGACTAATTTGACATTGTGCTTTGGTGCAGAGCTGGTCGGAAAAGTAACCCTATACGCCTCGTATAGCTCTATACGAGGCGTCTTGAAGGGTGTGGAAATAGGCATTAAGGTGTGTAAATATGTAGACCCTACCCTAATTCTTTGTATAAGTTAAATGTACAAGAAACTAAAAAATATATTATTATTTTGAAGAACTAAAGCCCTTTTATTCCTTCACACTCTATATAAAGAGAAGCAACATAAACTAGTTATGTTAGTATCAACTTTCATGCTCTCCCACTGAGATACTTGGTTTTTCACCTAACTTCCCACTTTCTCTATTGTCTGTGTGTCTAGCTCTAACTGGTTTAAAATCAACTGAATGCAAAAGAATGGTTAGTGAAAAGGTGATTTGTTCCTCCATTGCCATGTTGCAAGAGAGGTTTAGACAATTGGAGAAGGTGAAAGAGATGAGAGAAGAAAGAGAGCTTCTGAAGTTACCATACAAATATGATTACAATCATCCTCCTCATAATAATTCCCATAATTTGTTTTTTCACTCCAAAGAAAGAGAGCTTATGAAGTTACCTACTCCAAAACACTCTCATCAACTACTTTCCCTCTCCCTGTGTCAAAATTCACACATGAAGATGAAGAAGAAGAAGCAGAAGCTACCATCTTGGCTCATCCATGTTACCCCATCCTTGATCAACAGTATCAATGAAACTGATGTTGATACCACACTGCATCTCTAGCTACCACATAAATAAATTTGTAATATTTACATAATATATGATCGATTTTCTTTCCTTCTTTTTAAGATGTTAACTTTTTTTTGAACGGCAAATTTGGATCACTGACGGACTACTGGAGTATTATCGTGCCACCAGTGGAATCACCCGATCATATCCATAGTAACTCTGATAAATGGTTGGCATCATCACATTAGGTTTTGCATGAACTCATGCACCTTACTTAGGGTTTACTGTCAAGTGTATTTAGTTACAAAGGTGCGCATCGATCAAAGTATGCAGCCTGGGTTTGTATTCGGATATCAGTGTTGGTTTTAGACGTTTAGTGTATGCTCCATTACCTGTTATCTTGTTCTACTTGTTATTCATCTCTTGATCTTTATTCTTTATTTATTGGAGCTAGCTAGTTCTGAACATTTACATTTTACAAATAAATTTTCATTAATAAAACTATGAGTAACACACTCAACTTAATTAGAAATACATAATTCTTTATTCTATATAGTTTTAAAATTTTAATTTGACATGAATGAATGTTCATACATGAGAATAAAGTTCAGACATGTGAATATAATAGCATGGCTTTATTTGGCAGATTAATATAATCTCACTGCTAGGATTTCATGCTTGAAAACAATGATTGAATGTAAGCCTTGTTAGGCCACTGGGGGCGGCCCCGTTGAACTTCCGTGATGGCATTTTCAACGCGTGGAAAACAGGAAGATACCACCGCCACCTCTCAATTTCACGCGTGGAACTTTAATAGCGTGATAATTTCAACGCGTATGGGGTTAGCGTGATAAATGGATGTGAGGGGGTGTGGGGGTTTATTGTTGGGTGTTGTGAGTGATGACCATTGCCACAAAAAAAAAGTTGTGAGTGATGGAAAAATGGTTGATGATATGGCGGAACTTGATTGAGTGCTTGTGAGTGATAGAATTCTATCACTAGTGACCACCCCCACTCCCTTATACTGGCCATGCAATGGATAAAACTTCTGCAAACAAATCAAATAATATGAACGTCACCTAATGATAAATTAGTAAACTACTCCCATGTGTGAAAATTAACAAAGCATAAATATTAGAATTATGATTGGTTTTTGAGCTTCTCCACTCACCCTAAAATCCCGTTCCACTTTAAAAAATTATCGACCACCAAATTCGGTCGGCCACTACTTGTTTTGTGCTTGTTTTTGAATGACACTAACTTTATGTGATCACGTACGTACACCAAAGATTACATAATCAATATTGTTCGCATTCATCATTTAATTATAAGTGAAAAATATATAATATGTATGAGTAATGAGTGACACGATATATATGTCTCACTGTATATTTTCTCAATGGTCACATGTTTGGGTCGGTTTTGAGGTCAAATGTACTGAACCCAGAGGCCAGAAATGAAATTTCCGGTTTTTTTTTTCTTTTCGGTTCGATTTCGGTTTTTTGCAACTTTACCAATAAAGCTTGAAACTTTTGGGCCAGAAAAATGGCCCAAAATATTGGATTTGGGCTGGATCTTGAATATTAGTACATATGCGCACAAAATCATCATAGATGTTAGGAACACACATCAAAGTCTTGAAAATATTTTAGGAACACGCATCAAAATGTTGAAAATATGTTAAAACACACATAATCATCATAGATGTTGATGAACCATAGATGTAGGATTAAAAGACGTTCACTTCGATCACATGTTTATCAAATAATTTTAGGTACCGTAGATGATGATGAACCGTAGGGGAGAATACGATGAACCCCAATATTTGTCGTATGTACATTTGGAACCCTAACATTGTATGGAAGCAGAATGCCAGAATAATACAACAGAAGAGGATAGAAAGTAGCAGATTATACCCTAATGTTGCTTATCTTTGTTGTCGATGAATGGATATAGTAGATTAATGCCGGTGGCTGGTGGGAACCCTAAGACTACCTCCAACGCACCTGTTGGAGGGATGTCGTTGGAGGCCTTTACCAACAATTACCATTGTGAAATTTTGTCCTTCAAGCCATTTCACAAGGGCATTGGTTTTTGCAAATGGGTGGATCCAAAGTAAAGAAAAAAGGGTTTTATTTAAATATTATGTGTTGTTGGTAGGTGATGAGGTGTACATTAAGAAAAGTAAGGATATTTGAAGATGAAATGAGGGTTTTTAAAAATTTGTAATTATATATATTATAGACAACGTATAATGCAACCAACTTTTGAGGCAATCTCAGCCGTATAAACTCATCAACTTTTGATCCTGACCATCTAAATGCAAAAAAAGAACCGCTTTTCTAGCAGTTCAAGGAGGTTATATGCTCTCTCTCCTAAAAATTGGCAGTTTAGAGAGGTTAGCTACTTTCACTCCTAAAATCATGAGTATATCCCTTAAAAACCACCCATGATCTACAAATCTACAACTGCTTCTACGATTCCCTTATATCCCACTACAATCCCTTTTGGAACGCTTGAAACGCCCAACATTGATGTCTCTCCGACGACAGCCTTAACCCTAATCAGCCCTCCGATCGGTGGTGGTCAACTTGCAGAGATTTAGGGTTTCTTTGGCGAGTTCAAGGTAAAGGAATTCTTAGAATGTTTCTATCTATTTACATACAACTGAACTCATTTATTGAGGTTAAACCATAACAATTTATTTCAGATGCAAAAATTGAGGAGATTGAATTAGACTCCAAAGAAGGTTTCCTGTTGTAGTGCCTTTGTAGCCGTCGCCATCATCATTAGCTTCGTCTCCGCCCTCGAGCCAACCGATCAAGCACTCTTCATCTTTTTCCGGCTATCTCCCTTCTCTTCTCTTCTCCACTTCCATCTTCCTGTTATCATTTGGCCATTAGGACGTCAGTCATTTTTCTCACTTATTCAAGTACTTTTAGGTCAGTGTAACTACCCTAGAAAAGCATTTTATTACTTCTTAAGTTTTGTTGAAAACTGAACACAAAATTGATCTTTTCTATTTAAGGGAATCGATGGAGTGGCTAAAATTAAAGATGCTTATAATTCTACAACTTGGATGTTAGGGGTAATTCGACAGGTCAGGAAGCAGCTCTTGGAGTTAAATTTGCAGAAGTCTACAAAAACTTAGTGTTGTACAAGTATGGCAACTTCCTATGTTGATACTCATATTTAGATGTGGCAAAAACAGGCGGCTTGGACAATGGATCAACACCGGGTAATTGTATACTGAGTATGTAAGATTAAATATATATTATTTTATATTTAATCTAGTAGGCATTATAATCATTTACATTATATAGATCAAAATATATAACAACCTATTAAATAATTAGTTGGTAATTGTTGATGGGCCTTACTACCCTTATTAACTAATTAGGGTTTACTCTTGGGTGCATATATAAGGAGACTTATGTAGAGGTTCTAAGGTTAGACACATAACCTAATTACTCTCATAACATCAATCGACCTCCTCTCCTCAACCGATTACCCTTTATCGGTTTTTCATCATCACTATCATTAGATTGCACCCTAAGGAGGAACCAGACCAAGCTGACAATCATGTCAAACATTATTGCTGCGTCTCCATCTGGATTCTCTGTTGGCCTGTACTGATGCAATCAGGTATGTGATTCGTGTTTTCCATTATGTTTAAACAGAACTGATCAACATGTGGTATTAGAGCATATGTTGATTAATCAGTTATGTTTTCCTATCCATTATTCTGGGATCGAAATCTGGAAAACAGAGTTTTGAAAACTTAATAAAATTTAAAAGCCTGTTCGAGACCAAGTACCTCGAAATCACTGTTTTCGGGAAAAAGAATGTTTTATAATTGTCTCGAACTCAAATAGTAACCTTAATGTTCCGAAATCTGTTTTAAAACCTTAATATTCAGGTTTCGGGTTCCAGAATTTTGATTTTATTAATATTAGGGTTCTTCATGTTCTTAGTGAAATTCGAATAAATTTCCTTATTTTGGAATGAATTAAGGATTAGAAGGTGTTTTTCCTGTATTTGATTAATTTTTTATCCCTTAAGATTTTAAAAAATCTGTTAATGTTATTAGATATAATTTTCGAAATCATTAGATAATATAAAATATCTTTTAAAACAGGAAACAAGATATACCAAATCCCTTAAAATTCGAATTTCAAACTTATCACACCAATCAGCTGTTAACAGGAGTTTCGAGATCACCCTTTTAACGACCCGAGACCAAGATCTCAACTCGAGACCACAAGGTCATGACTCGAAATCATAAGGGTTCTCAAATCTTTACAACTCGAGACAACGGTTTCGACTCGAGACCATAAGGTTTCGACTCGAGACCACTGAGGTTTCGACTAAGGGTTTTAAATCTTCACAACTCGAGACCATGGTTGCGACTCGAGACCTCATTATTGAGTAGAGATCTCATAAAATTCAGTACTCGAGACCATGGTTCCGACTCGAGACCACAAGATGAGTCGAAACTTGACTCGAGATCTCACTCGAGACCTCATAACTGAGTCGAGATCTCACTCGAAACCTAAGACTAACTCAAAATCTCAACCTCATTACTTCAGGCTGTTTAATGTGAACTAAAATTTAGCTCGAGTTCGATCCGTGCTAACAGGTGGTTTGCTATTAAATAATTGGTTTTGTAATTTGATAATTAATCAGAATCAAATAATGTTTTACAAAACCAAAATGGCTTAACTTGGGTGAGCTTCTGATGTATCATTTCTGGCCAAAGCTGATTTGATACATCTATTTATTGCTCAAGTATAATAAAAGCCATGTTGAGTATGCATTACAAACGTGAATGTCTTAATTTCTGGCCAAAGCTGATTTAATTCATTCATGTATAGCATTCTTAACAAGTGCATAACTAAAGTGATTGTCTCATTTCTGGCCAAAGCTGATTTGTCACGATTACTTTGCACACATGCTTAAATTATTACACTTCTGGCTAAAGCTGATTTGTCTTCGTTTAAGTTGAATTTTAATTAAGTCTATTATTTTGATGTTAGTAATAGACATATCACAACCTCTTCACATAATGATCCTTATATTAATGATCCTTCATTAATTTTATGATCATTTCATCTACCTTATTTTAAGTACCCATAACTTTTCTCACTATAACTTTCTTCTATAAATCAATATCTCATCCACTCTAATTCCTAAACCTAAAATGTTTTGCTTTATTTAAAGTTTCTATAAGAATTAGCTCTTAAATTAAATCCTTGATTATCTCTTAAGACACGATAATCCTATTGCTCTCTTCTGATAAAGGTACTACAGAAGAAAAGTAGAGCATGATGAATAGGACAAATCGAACATGATGTCTCTTATGATAATCAAGATCTCTCTAACATAAATGCTATCACTAAAAGGTTATTCTAGATTAAGTTTTTCCTAAGACTAATATATTATTGTGGAATAATCACAAGAATTCCTAAGATGCATGCCTTCATTTAAAACTATAAATTATAAAGCTAAGTGGTATATGTGAATACATGATAATGTACAACACCATGACTCATAAAGTTAAGGGTTTACGCATGGAAATAAGTACATTTTTCCAGTACATTACATACTAAGATTTTCACTTGTACAATTTGATGCCTTATAAATCAACTATAACACTCAAAAGTACCAAAGTATAATGAGTGTGTTGATAAGCAACATATGTACAAAGAAATAAATGTTTAAAGCTGGAAAATAAGTTGTTACTCACCTTACAACCACTTAAAACTTTAAAAGAGGATTGTTCTAAGGTCCATAAACAAATTACAAGTAAAAATTCCAACTTTAAGGTTCTACAAGGAAAAATTTCACTGCATAATTATGCCATTAGACTAGACATAAGCAACGAGACTATCCATTATTCTAAAGAACTGTTGGATAAATTAATTAGATAGTCACTTACTAATGATATTTAAGTCTGCTAATTTTAATATTCCTATTAACACATGATTAGTTGACTCTAGTTCTAAACGTTTCCTTGCCATAAGTCAACAAATAACTAACATGAGAGTTAGTGACAAAATTAAAGGTTAAGGTTGTAAGAACCATAATAAGCAATTGTAGGATCGTTTGCACGACCAAAACGAGTCGTTCAGAAGAGTTCTTGTCAATACGAGAGGCGGAAACTAACGTATCGACTTTGAAACAGCTTGAAATTCACTATAATTGTCTTTTTGATTGATATAACAGCTTTTTACAGCGAGTAGACAATTCAGCAGCACTTCGGCTTTGGAATCGGAAAGTTACAAATGAAATCACAAGCACACTATTTATAGGCAGAGCTATTCCACACGAAATGGCTAGTGCCATTTCGTACGAAATGGACTCATCCATTTCGTGCGAAATGATCATTTCTCATTTCGTGCGAAATGAACAAAACCTAAACTTTTGACATTTTCTCGAATATCGTGCTCTGATCTATCTATTCTAAAACAAGACTCGATACAAGACGAAGTCGACAGACATATGCACCAACAGACTCCCCCTTGGATGTCGACGAGTCTTCGGTACAAGTCTTTAGAATGATGAGTCTTCAGTCTTTATCAGTCTTCGTGCTCTTCCAAAGTATCTAACAGTGTAAGCATCCTCAATCTTTCTCTCTCTCTCTCTCTCTCTCTCTTCTAGAATCGCAACCTGGCATTATCCACTCTTGATCAGGTCTCTTGACTCGTTAAGTTTATCAGCATCAAATCTCCCCCTTGGATGTTGATTTATTCTTCAAACTCCTCAGAATGACGCAGACTCCCCCTTAAACTATTATGGGATCGTAATCTGGCTTTCACAGGTTCAGAACCGATACCTGGCTTACTGTAGCAACATGATCTGGAACCTGGCTAACCTGCACATCCTCTACCTCACAATAAATTTCACAAATTTAACATTTGACAAATTTTGAAATTACTCGCAGATATTACATCAAGAATAATATAACAATTTTAATTTCTGATGACCACTTGTAAAAATATCATTTTTCATTTCAACTCTAACTCTCCCAAACCTGCTCATCATGTTTAGCACTTAGAATTTTGAAAATCAGCTCTCCAACATCAGTTGTCAAAAATCTTTTTGTATTTTTTCAAAATTTTTATGCTAAAACACACTCTTTTTGGGATTTTGATTTTTTAAAGAAATACATACAGACAATATTTTTGTGAGTTTGTGTAAGAGGATCATATCAATTTTTGACAAGTCACAAGTACCGTTGAGCTTAGTTACACATTAAGAATTAAACAATTCACTTAGATTGTCAATATACTGATCCACTTAAATTTTCACACAAATTTCAACTGATACAGGATACGAATTAGGTGTATTAAGAACTTAAACTCATTCATGTGTCCCACCTCTTGAATATACTCCCGTATCCAGATCCCAATATTCAGTCTTACAGGTGAGTATACCACACATGATATCTGTAAGGGGTTAATTGCGAAACCTTGAGAGCTCATATTTTTGCTGAGTTGAAGGCTCGACTTTTGGTGTGTCCCCTTTAGATGATCTTTTTTACAACAGCACTTGACTTTATCTTTTGGATTTTTCATCAATTTTTGTGCTGAGGGCGGGCTTTTATTTCAAGCAGCAGAAAGTATTATACGGGGACTAGGCCATTGCTTCCACATTATCAGAAGTCCCAGGATAATACTCCAGGTATCACTGAGTATAAAGACCTAGTATTTCAGAAAGAGGGGTCCTTCAAACGAGATTTCAGGGGTTACCTATATATCCAAGTAGTGTTCCCCACGAAACAAGCAAGTTTGAATTTAAGTTTATATCCCGAAAAAGCTTACTAAATGTGTAAAAACCTATCGGCATATCATCAGTGAGACCGTTTAATGCTATTTAATAATTACATTTCTTTAGCATACCGTAACTGTCTACTGATGTACTCTCATTTCCTCTTTTTCACAACAAAACTCATTTTTAATTTTTTGATGTTTTTGGTTTTATAGATTTTATCATGTTTTTGTCTTTTTCAAATTTACAAAATTTCTAAAAATTTTTACTCCCCCTAAAATCAAAATATGTTTCAATTTTGATTTTCTGGGAAAATTTGAAAACAAACTATACAAATAAAGTGACAAACTGATTTCAAATCGCTTCAAATCTCCATCCACTTGGCATAAACAATCAGAATTCCCCCTGACAACAAACTATTTTCTCATTATGATTTCAAAACACTTAAGTTTGTTTTAATCAAAATGTTTTTTTTCCGGAAAATTAGTTTTGTGTGTCATTTCACAAACTCTTGTAGGATATGGGATAAACTCATCACTTTGTTTTTTTCAAAAACACCACTTGTAGGAGGATTACATTAAGTTCAATTTAATGACCTTGATTAACCACTTGTAGGTTCTTCACAAACACATGTAAATAAAAATATAACAATTTTAAGAATGATAATACCACTTGAAGATCGAAATTTCACAGTTGTGAATTTCTCAAGAAAGATGCCGATTCCTGCTCCACGCTTACCAACCAGGGAGTTCCGGCAAGTCAGGGTTTTCACATATTAAATACAGACACCCAAGCCTGACCAGCTTTAGGTGTAACCTTCTCAACTTCATTTGGGGTTTCAACATTTCTTTTTTCTTCATAAAAATCTTTCACCCCTTTGGCCTTACCCTCCACCATTTTCCCAAAAATATGTTTTACTTTGTCATTAAAAGCTTTTTCGACATCAAATTCTTTCTTTTCATAATAGAATTGATTTGAGATTTCCACTTTACCAACTTTTGATTTTAACTTTTCAGCCCTCAATGGTGGAAAGTTTACATCATCCATTGGCGGTACTGAATTTCCTCCTTTTACCTCAACTTGTGGCTCCTCTGACTTTGACGAGTCAGATTCATCGCCAGATTTTACATCTGATTTCTTAACAACCCACATTTGGTTGTCAAGATTTACTCTTCTTTTGTAAAATCGTTTTGAACATTCACCAACTTCATATGTTGAGTTTTTAAGTACTTTGAATTTTTCAGTTGGTGTTTCAGTTTTGTCAACAACTTTTTCTTTGAGTTTATAAGAGACTCCCTGTTTGGTGTTGGTTGCTTTTGGACAATTCCAGGCAATGTGACCAACTTCTTGACATCGGTAACAGGTTCTTGTCTCTTTTCTCTGATGAACTCCATTCTTCATTCCCTCTTGCTTCTTAGCAAGGAATTCTTTGTTCGATTGCTTCCAGAGTGAGCTCTTTTCTTCTTCTTCTTCTGAACTGGACCCTGAAACAAATATTGTTTTTGTTTTAGAAATTTTCTTATCTTTATGATTTTTTGGTGGAATAAATCCAAGACCTTTCTTTTTTAAATTACCGTTATGGTTTGGTTTCTTTTGAAAACCAGAACCAGAACTGTAACCCTTTTTCTTGTTTAACTTTTGTTGAACTCTTGAGGTGTATTGTTTAGGTTTTTCAGAAAGATTTACACCTTTTATTTCAGAAATATTAATTTCTGTTAGTTTGAAAATCTTTTTGACCATTTCAGTTTTAACACCTCTTATTGGAAATTCTTTATCAAAATATAATTTGTCAGAATCATTCAAAGTATATGCAACTTCAAATGTTTCGTCATTCAAATTAGATTTTGATAACAGGAATTCTTTATTGTAAACCCTTTTGACCGATGATTTTGAACTGTTGACTGACGAACTCGAACTTTCTGATTTTGACTCTGACTCCTCATCTTTATCCAACACCTGATCGACCACTTTCTTTATTAACTCAGACTCATGATCAGTGTCAGACGATGTGAATATGACGTCAATGTTGTCTGGTAAATCATCAGTTGTTTCGGACTTTAGCTTTATATTGACTGCCTTTTTTACTTGTTCCTCATTTGGTTTTCTGGGAGAATAACCTTCCCAGATCGGAGGCGGACACTTGTTATAATTTGCACTTTGTTTCTTACCAGTATCCTTCTCTTCCAACTTTTTGTCTTGAAAGGCTTCAAAACCTGCAACAGTTGGATAAATTCTATCAATCAAATAATCAGAACTTGAATAACTTTGCAGTAATCGTCTGATTCTTTCATTCTCTATCTTTTCAGTCTCCAACTTCTGCTTCAATTTTGCACATTCTTCAATATAGTGATTGATAGCCTTTTGTTTAGACATCATTACTGCATTCATCATGGTTAAAGCATCTTCTCTTTCTGAATTTGTCTTTTGCAAACCATTTACCGTTCTGTTCAACACATCATACGATTCTTTCACATAGTTGACATCGAACAACAATTTTTCTTTCATCTTGTCCAACTCACTATACTTCTCATCCTTTTCTTCACACTGTTTGCATGGTTCCAAACATTTTAGACAAGGTTTAGTGACTTCAACAATCTTTTCAACTTCGATAATCTTTTCAACTTCGACTATCTTCTCAGCTTCAACCATCTTTTCATCTTCAACCACTTTCTCAACTTCAACCACCTGCTCAACAACTTTAACTTCTTCACTTTGTTCAGAATTCTCTTCCTGAGCAACACTCTCGCATTTCATCCTTTTCTGATTCTTTGCTGCTCGCTTCTCCTTCAGCTTCTCTAATCTACCTGCAAAATAAAATTTAAAACTTTCAGGAGATAATAGATTTTTCCAATGTTTATTTGTGTTTCTTCTTCATCATCACTGCTATCAGATGACGATTGATCAAACACTTGGATCTTTTCTGAACTATCGTCTAAAGACACAAACTTCCCATCTTGGCTTTTCTCACTGTTATCAAACACACTCATCCATTCTTTCTTCAAATCTTGTTCTTGAACTATTTGTGCAATGAATGCTACTAGCTTTGAATCAGGCGGAATGTATTTATCCCAGCTAAAACCTTCTGCCACTTTTTCATCATCTTGATCAATTATACCAAAATAAGCTTTCTTTGTTGACTCTTCGATCGCCTTCTTAGCATGTGCAGTTTGTGGTTCTTGTTGTTGATACGGTTGTTGAGCAACTTGTTGATATTTAGCTTTCCGATAATAATCATTATTTCCGAACGGATTCTGAGCTCCTCCTGCTTCTCGATTGGTACATTCCCTCTTGAAATGTCATTTTTCCCTGCATCGAAAACAAGTAACTTTAGATTTATCAAAACCCAAAGTAGAAACATTAACATCACGGAAGTCATCTCTTCCTGTAATCATCTTAAATTTCTCATCTCTCCTCAATACACTTGCTAAACACCACTTAATATCCATAAGCTCCATTTCCTCTGCATCGATTTGATCGTAATCCTCTTTTGTCAACATAGGATTTCCGATCCTTCCTGCAACCAATCCCTCATATGATTCTAATACTGTAGCAAGTAATGCCATATGATCTTTAGCGACCTCTTCAGAGAAATTTTGACCGTTCTGAAGATGCAACGCGATGTTGCAATGTATCACATGACCATTACTGTTGTTTGAGCTTTGGAACTGATGACTAGAGGTTGAAACATTCAGACTAACACTCGAGTATGAAGAAAAACCACTGTTGCTGTTTGAGCTTTGATTAACTGATCCGGATGAGTTTTCTGCACTAAATGCGGTTTGGACCTTTGGACTTGCTTCAACATCCTGAACACTCCCTTTGTAATACATCTTGATGTCTTGTTGACCACTTGGCTTGTTCATTCTAGCAATCTTTTGTTGTTCAAGATCTTGTCCTTCAATTTTTTCAATGAACTGAGAAATTGTCAATTTGTCATATTCTCCAGTGTTCTTTAAGATCATCAGATATGTACCCCATTCTTTTTGAGGTAAAGCATCAGCTAATTTATCAACCCATTCTTCTCTATCTTTGTTGATATCCAAAAGAGACATTGATCTCACTAAATGACAATATCTTTCGATCAGTTTCTTTGAAGTTTCACCCGAAAAACTCGTAAACAAATCAAATTCTTTCTTTAACAATGATTTCTTACTCCTGATCATCTTCTCACTTCCCTCAAATTTAATTCGAAGTGCTTCCCAAATCGAACGTGAAGTATTATCATGTTGAAGTAATATGAAGATGTCTTCTTTCACTGCTTGCTGAAGTAGACTAATCATCATCTTCTCTGCTTTGTACATGTCTCGTTCTTTGTCCGACAACTCAAAAATAGTTTTAATAACACCCACATCTGTACGAGGTTTAACATACTTCTTCTCAATACATTCCCAAGACCTCAAATGATTAGCTTGAACCCAATTTTTAAACCGGTCTTTCCATCCATAGTATTCTTCAATGCTCATTAGCTTCGGGGGTTTTTGCAAAGTTCCTGTTTCATTTTCCATGTTCATGCTCCAAGCAATAGCAACAGGAGTACTTGGGGCAGTAGCAAACGCGTTGTAAAATTCCTCTTCCATGATACGGTAAAATTTTTCACAAACACAACTTTCAAGCAAAAAGGCACAATTCAAACGAGATGAATTTGATGCGGAATGGACCTCTTCACACGAAATGACCTTTTCAAACGAAATGATCACTCTGGTACAAAATGGATGATATCGTATGAAATAACTAACTTTCAAACGAAATAAATCTCCTTCAAGTGAAATGACCTGCAAAACAACTTCGTACGAAATGACCTGCACGAAATAGAAACTTTCACACGAAATGGATGATTTCGTGCGAAATGAGCCTAAACTCAAGCGAAATGATGATTTCGTGCGGAATGAACCAAATCTCAAGCGAAATGATGATTTCGTGCGAAATGGAAGTTTCAATCCGTGCGAAATGCTGCTGACGTCATCTTATCAGCCAAAATTTTGTCAAATTAACCAGTTTTTAGATCGATTTTAGGTCCAATTCTTTCAAGGATTCATTAAAACATTGTTTCGCTTATAATGTGATAAAATCAAGCCATTTTAACCAAGATTTCATGGTTAATTTTGAAAAAGAAGGTGTAGAAGTCAGAAATATGATGAAAACAAGCTGATTTGGTAAGAACTCTTCCTCCTGGGCTCTGATACCACATGTAGGATCGTTTGCACGACCAAAACTAGTCGTTCAGAAGAGTTCTTGTCAATACGAGAGGCGGAAACTAACGTATCGACTTTTAAACAGCTAGAAATTCACTCTAATTGTCTTTTTGATTGATATAACAACTTTTTACAGCGAGTAGACACTTCAGCAGCACTTCGGCTCTGGAATCGAAAAGTTACAAATGAAATCACAAGCACACTATTTATAGGCAGAGCCATTCCGCACGAAATGGCTAGTGCCATTTCGTACGAAATGGACTCATCCATTTCGTGCGAAATGATCATTTCTCATTTCGTGCGAAATGAACAAAACCTAAACTTTTGACATTTTCTCGAATATCGTGCTCTGATCTATCTATTCTAAAACAAGACTCGATACAATACGAAGTCGACAGACATATGCACCAACAGCAGTCTTCTAACAACGCCTTTCGATACCTTATATATTCTGAAGATTAATCAGAATATAGTGTCATAATTAAGCAATGTTATGAAGGTTGTGAGGTTTGCATAACCAACATAAAGTCACACTTATCTTAAACTCTCATTTTATTTGTTCTAAATATCTAGATAGAAACATTACTAAGATGAAACTAGATGATACCTTAAACTTTCACAACTTTTGTCATCATGTAAATGAGAATTTGACAAAGGAAAATGAGACTTATAAATTTCATCCATTATAACCGAAATTCATGAGAAATCATGACATGGTTAATGAGGATGATTTTCATCTAATCTCATTCTAAGTGATTTTAATCATGACAATAAAGCCCTAAAATATGACTTGGCTTAAGGAATAAGTATGGGTCCATCATAAGGCATTCATTGACATTCGTGGAACTTATTCCAAATGGAATATTCAGACATAATTCATTTATCATTTAAAGACTATCAACTTGTATATAAATTTTGTCGCATATGGCCCACGGTCTTAGAAGAAATCTATTCATATATACACTTAATAAGATTTCTATTAAATATGTCCCTAAAGTTTCTTATGACATCTGGACATTAAAGAAATCAAATAAAGTTTAACATATATATGATAGGTTCCCACGTCACGTACCTCATTGAAACTTCTCTTGTAGCATTTCTAGAGATATTAAAGACCAGTGGGAGCATTAAGTGTCTTAATAATAACTTGCAATAGTTGCAAGAGGTGGGGGAGTGAAAACTTCATAATACTTCAATTTACACCTCTTGTACAAGACACTGCTCCATCACGACTTTGTTCCATTAAAAGTTGTTTCCTTAAAATCTAATGCTACTCTTACAAAAGTTTCATTGTTGCTTAATTGTGGGCACACTCAGATTTCTTACCTAAACTAACATAATCCTCAACAAGAGAAACTACAACGACTAACGTCATTAATTTGTTTTTTTTTCTCTATTAAAATTTGTTGGTCGTTAAATATTAACCCTAAGCATGCTGAGTTCCTAAAGATTTCTAAGGTCAGTGGGAGCAGTCAAAGTCCTTATCATGATTTGCAAGGAATACAAGAGGCGGGGGGAAGAGTGTCATTATATTTCACTCTGAATTTAACTCCGATTACACCTCTTGTACACCATACTGCACCAACTCTTACAAACTTAGAATCCTAAAAATGATAGCAACCTAACCAAGAGCTAATCCATAAAACTGAAACTTCTAATAAACCAAATAATCAACTTAGGAGGTCATCTAGGTTTAAAAGCCTACTAACTTTGATGATTACTTAACCTCCCTAACTGAAGTTGAAATGGATTTTGGAAAAGTTTACTGATCCTATCTCTTCAAATTAATTAGCGTCAATCAATCCTCTGAATGGAATAAAACTTTTCTAGTAAAACTGATTTTATATGTTCGTATAACGTTTGGGATTTGATTGAATTACCTAAGAGTGTTCATAACTAAACCAAATCCTAATATATAAACGTTAAGACACTAAGAAGCATGATTGATTGTCAAAGGTTATACTTAAGAAGAGATAAAATATCAAAGATTTCTTTGAGAATCATCACTGTTCTAGTAGCTTATAATAGTTTAAAGCTACATTAGATGAACATTAAAAACAATTTTCCCTAACAAATGGCTGACATATTTACATGTTCATAAAACAACCTGAAAGTTTCAAACTGAAGGTTAAAGAACACTTTATTTGTAAGCCAATAAAATCCATGTATGGGTTAATGCAAACATCTTAATGTGATGAAATCTTAACGTAATTATTTTCATCGAGAACCAAGTGGATTGATGTACCTACCTCAAAATGAGTGGGAGCAACTAAGATAAACTTGTCTATATAGATGATATTCGTTTGATAAGTATATCTTACATAAGTCAAAGCATTGTTAACAAACTTTGATATAATAGATCTCATAGATATCTCTTATGTAATAGATATCATAACATACCGAGATACACCCAATGGGACATTAGTTACGTTCCATAACTTTAACCTTAAATGGGTCCTTACATATGTAACAAATAATACTGCTCTTCCTTTAGAGGATAATAAGATAAATGATATTATTTACTTACGCTTCATTAATTAGAAGCCTTATGTAAGTTCAAGTCTACACTCATTTAGATATTACTCACATTGCAACACACTAGATATATCTAGATTAATGTGAAGCATCTAATGGAGTATTACAATATCTTTAAAAGAAACGAGAGGCTATAACTTAAAGAAGAAGTGAGAACTCAAACCGGTTTATTACTCTAACTTTGTAATATTCAAAGATGACAAAATGTAATTTCGGGTATATCTTTATGTCAGCAGACAAAACTTATTTCATGGAGGAGTCATAATAAACTGATAACAACAACCTAAGTTATAACGACATAATATAGTCACTAAATATTTGTGGAAATTTATCAATGGACTCATAAGTTTATTAACTCCATATAATTATTATTTTGAAGACTTAGTGTGATAAAGTCAGCTACCATGACTCCTTGAACGTGTAACAGTTCAAGCAGTGCTGCATTAAGTTTCGGTACGCAATTAATTATTCGTTTATAAACGAATTGAGGAAACTAAGTTTTGTATCGAATACATTCATGATATGCTTAAGGATCCTATAACTGAAGGGCTATTACCCATAAGTCTTATTAAGAGAGCTCATAGACGGGTATTAATTGATGGCCGTGCGCAACTGCATATCGTACTATGAATGACTAACTATTAGTTAATTTTCCTCATCAGTTTGACTTTGTATGTCTCTAAGAATATGTCAAGCCGGCATAATGGCATATAGACAAATAAAGTTACAAATCAAACAAAGGGCTTATGCGTATTTTGATCATAACGATTAGGTTTTAAATTAAGGTTATAGTATGACTAATGGGGGTCCTGAGTCGCATAATGATTTAACGGCTGTATTTCTCTGCTATAGTTCTTTTTAAGGCTAAAATGAGTGTCAACTCCTGATCAGGCTTATCTAATACTCATAGTAAATGATTACTCGGCTAAGTGGGAGAATGTAAGATTAAATATATATTATTTTATATTTAATCTAGTAGCCATTATAATCATTTACATTATATAGATCAAAATATATAACAACCTATTAAATAATTAGTTGGTAATTGTTGATGGGCCTTATTACCCTTATTAACTAATTAGGGTTTCCTCTTGGGTGCATATATAAGGAGACTTATGTAGAGGTTATAAGGTTAGACACATAACCTAATTACTCTCATAACATCAATCGACCTCCTCTCCTCAACCGATTACCCTTTATCAGTTTTTCATCATCACCATCATTAGATTGCACCATAAGGAGGAACCAGACCAAGCTGACAATCATGTCAAATACTATTGCTGCATCTCCATCTGGATTCTCTGCTGGCCTGTACTGATGCAATCAGGTATGTTATTCATGTTTTCCATTATGTTTAAACAGAACTGATCAACAGAGTGGTGTTGTTCCAGATTAAACTTTGTCCAAAATGTCTATAAAATGAACAGTGTGTCGAATAAGATCAAAAAAATTATATTATTTCAATAATAATTCAGTTCTTTTTTAATAAAATAATTTAAGGAATTTCACTTTGGGCGACTTTTGACGTGTTCAACCTGTTTCCATATAAGCTAATCCTTTTCTTTTACAATCGTTAGAGACAAAAGTACCTTAAATTGACTCGTTCATATATAGACGGGTCAAATTTGCCACCTCTAACCCAATTTGCGCATTCTAAATTACGATTTTTGGTGTTTGCCATATTAATTGATGTTCATTGTTTACACTAGGTGATGGAGAATCCTACAAATCTAATGTAGATATGGAGTCTAATGACATTAAGCTGCATATTCATTGTTTGCCATATTCTCATGATTATGCATTGCGGACAAATCGGACATAAGATTGTAAGTCTATCTTAGTTGCAGCTTATAAGCTGCATATTTGTTGGTCAAACTATACATATTAGTTTATGTTGTTTATACTTGGTAGAAGTAAGTTATCATCATGTTTGTTTTTGTTTCTTTAATGAATTGGAAGTTGAGTGATGTATTGCAAAATACATCTCTTATTCGTGTACAGTTTGTATAGTTTCTCGTTATATTTAGTTTTGTTTTCATTAGAATGTGCATACTATTGATCAAATCGAGTGTTGTAGGTCTTGATGCTTAAATTTGCTGAAAATTGAGTAAAAACGAGCCACAATACAGAAACACCAAGTCCCGGAACGAGTTGAAAAGAGTTAGAATAAATTTTGGAGTTTTTGGGATGCTAGAGCTGGAAAAAGAACGTGACAGTCTGTGAAAATCACACCGTCGGGCTATGCCACCATGATCAAGCTATGCAGTCGCACCCCGCCACCATTAAACAAATGATTTCTGGAAGTTTATGTTGTCGCGCTACGCGACACTGAAGATACATGCCCATAGCGTGACGCGACGGGTTTAATTGACGGGTTCTCTTTGTTAATTAGCTAGGGTTAGTATAAAAAGTGAAGAAATCAATACCAAAACCCTAATTTACGAATTGAGGAGGCAATAGGCGATTTTCAGAGCAATCTTGGAGCAATTTTGAAGGTTTTGAAGCATAGGAATCATCGGTACGAGTTCGGGATGAAGAATTGAAGACTTGCACGGGTTTTCCAATTCCTTGTTTGTTGATTCTTCTTTTGAAACTCGTTGTCATGAATTCTTACTTGAACATCTTTACCTTGTTTTCATTATTTGATATGCTTGGCTAAACTTTTAAGCCGCCTAGACTATGATGAATGGATTGAAATAAAGTTTTAACCTTTTTTCGTTAATTGCATGTATTTTATGGATTGATTGTGTATTGTAAGAAGTTTGATTTATTAATTTGGTGTGTAAGCATACTTTAATCCGGTTCATTACTATCAATTACTTCGTTTGAATCTTGGTGGTTGTCTGCTACAGAATAGGTTCATGCTAGTGTCTTTGGCCTTTAGGGAGAATTGGCCAATAAACCCTAGAAGTGATAGTTAGTAATTTGCTAGGTTTTAGCGTCCTACTAGTCGTAATAGCTGGAAGGTGAGGGGCTATTGGTAGGTCTTACCCGGTGAATTGCTTTAGACAATCTTTGGAAAAAGTCGTACCTTAGTTACCCCGTCGGTTTATTAGTCTATCAGGTCAAGTTAATAAATCCAAACTACCCTAGATCTATAATTGGAAAAGAGTAGGTCAACATTAGGGTACTTGCACAATAATTAGACAACTGGAAGGAAGTCTATTAACCGGTAGGATTAACGGCCTAGGTAGTGCCATAAGTTTCACCTCGAGAAGGGTTGAGGGGCTTAGTTGGTGTCTTAATAGGTTTAGTATCACAAGATCCCGGTTCCATAAATCATGCGGTTAACTTAATTGGTAAATTCTTAGAATAAATCCAGGATTCTAATCTAGGTGGTTATCGTCATCATATAAGAAAAGTCTTCGCCTTATTTCGTAATAGTTTAGCTCTAGTTTAAAAATTAGTTTAATATTTAGTTTAAATAGATCTCCTTAGATTTTCAGTAACCCCCCCCCCCCCCAAACAATTAAACAAGTTTGAGTCGTGTCTGTCAGCGTCTGTTAGAGTCTAGTTAACGTGATTAATAGAGTCTTGTGGTTCGATATCTGGACTTCCTTAGGTCATACTACAGTGATCGGTACACTTGCTGATTGTGTGGTTTAGGTCGAGTCTAGATTTAAAGCTTTTTAGTGTCTAGATTAGAGAGTCTAATTTAGTCAATTTTAATAGTCTATTTAGCACACGTCAAGTTTTTGGCGCCGTTGCCGGGGACTCTTGGCAATTGCGTTAATTAGCTTTAAAAGACTTTATTGACATATACGTGCTATGTGTTTTGTTTTGTTTTGAGTCTTTCACTTTTTGTTTATTTTTATTTTTGAGTCTTAGTGACTAGTGTTTGCTTTTCTCATATTTAGGTTTTTGCTTATAGTGGATGCCACGTCTGCGCTCGCATGGACCACCGCCGAAGCCACCAGTCACAGAGTCATCATCTCGATTGGGCCAAGGCCCGCAGGTTAGTACTTCATCCTCTTCTCAAATTCCTAATTTCGATACCACCCCTTTTCCTTCACCACCCCATTCACCTAAACCATCACCCAAAGCTTCCCCACCTGATAGTCCCACTTCTAGCACCTCTAGTGCCCAGAAAAGATAGACTTAGAACAAATGGCCAATGCAAGACAGACCGTCCATCAACAAGCCACCCAAGGCTTCACTGGTCTTGCTTCACCCATTACCGTTCCACCCATAGTTAACGACAACTCATGGAAAATTCCATCGTATGCCATGTAAGCCATCACTAATAGCATCCAGTTCCACGGCCATGAGGACGGGGGTGCCCCAGCCCCTATAAACCGTTTCTCTCGTATACTTGCTACTTTTAGCCTTCACGGAGCCCCAAACGATGCTACCTACTTACAGCTTTTCCCCTTTTCACTAGCCGGCCGTGCGGCTACTTGGTTGGACTCTTAGCCAACCGGTACTTTTACCACATGGGCGGGCCTTCGTTAAGCCTTTTTGAACAAATACTTTCCGCCCGCTAAAGCCTCACGTCTTCGCGATCAAATTCACTCCTTCCGCATGGAGCCCGACGAGCCCTATTACCTTGCTTGGGAGCGATTTCAAAACCTAGTCGCTCGATGCTCCCAGCATGGTCTTTCTGATTGGGCCCTTTGTGAAAAATTCTATAACGGTCTCACCCAAGAGACTTGTGATCGTTTTGACACTAATGCGGGGGGTCATATGATGGGTATTCTTACTGTCGCCGAGTGTTTAGAGCATTTTGAGGCATTTGCCCAATCTCAATCTCTATCGCGATCTGATCAGCGGTATCAAAGTGGCAATTCAAATGCCAATACTAGTGCACCAGCCCGTGGGGTGAACCATATCACTATGGACCCTAGTATAACCGTTGTGTTGGAAAACGTGACTAGGGAGCTCAAAGAGATTAAAGCACAAGTTGATAAATGTGAGTTTTGCCGAGGGGGTCACAATACGAAAGCGTGTCCATTGCTAGTTGGTGAGGAGCAGGTCGATTTCGTGGGAGGGGTTTAGGTAGAGGTCAACCTAGAGGGTTTGGTAATAATTTTAATTCGGGTTGGCGTCATAATAATAATTTTAATAGTAATAATAATTTTCGCTCAAATGGCCCCCCTGGTTTCCAATTAGCTCAAAATCCAAATAAGGGTCAAGGTTCATTCTTTGGTGGGGGTTCAAATGGGCAGTTCAATAAAGGGTTCAATGGGCAGGTCAAGGATGGGGGGTCAAGTAGTCAGGTTCAACCAGTTCAGGGTCCAAGTTATGATTTAGGGGGTAGCCTTGAGAGAATGGAGGCAATGATGAGCCAGTTAGTTGTTAAGGACCAAACTACCCAAAAGATACTTAACCAACATGACCTTATGCTTAAGAACCACCAAGCCTCTTTCCAAGACCTTCAAAGGGTCGTAGGTGACATGTCTAGGAAACTAGAGGAGAGATTACCCTGTCAGTTTGCGGGTAACACCCAACCGAACCTAACGCCCATGCCAAAGCCATTACCACTCATAGTGGCAAAACTGTAGGGAACCCGAGAGTTGAGGAGAGAGTAGTAGAGGAAGATGAGGAGATTGTAGACGAAGAAATCGAGATGGAGGCTCCCGGTAAAGTGCAACCGAGGCTAAGCCCAACAAGTACCGCACAGCCCGGTGAGTCTCAAGGAGAGAAGAAAATAGAGAAACCACCCGTAGACATTAGACCTTCTCCACTAGTAGATCATTCGCGAGTCCCGTTTCCTACACGTCTTAGGAACCAAAAGTACTCAAAGGAATACGAGCAATTCTTAGATATCTTCAAGCAATTGAAGATTAATTTACCTTTCATCGAGGCACTCCAATCGATGCCCAAAGACGCGAAATTCTTAAAAGACCTTCTTAGGAACAAAGAGAAGTTATGGGAGTTGTCGAATGTCCAATTGAATAGAGGGTGCTCCGCAGTTGTTCTAAATAAGCTTCCGGAAAAGCTTACCAATCCTGGCATTTTTACTATTCCATGTCTATTCGGTAGTAATACCAATACTCGAGCCATAGCCGACCTAGGTGCTAGCATCAATTTGATGCCCTTTTCTCTCTACGAGAAGCTAGACTTAGGCGAGCTTTCACCTACCCATATGACATTATCCTTAGTCGATCGGTCCATGAAATACCCGAGGGGTATAGTTGAGAATTTGCTTGTTAAGGTCGACAAGTTTGTTTTTCCCGCCGATTTCGTAATTCTTGATATGGAAGCGGATGAGAGAGTTCCTATAATACTTGGTCGTCCATTTTTAAGTACCGCTAAAGCCCTTATAGATGTTTATGATGGTAAGATAACACTTAGGGTCGGTGAGGAGAGAGTCACCTTTGAGATAGATCGTTCCATGAACCACCCGAGTGGTTCCGATGACTATAGTGGTCCTTGCCATTCCGTATATTTCTTGAACTCCTTCATCTCATGTGTCGACCATTGTCTAGAGTACATTAGTGGAGCCGACTTAGTGGTAGGAGAGAGAGTAGAGGAGGAGGAGTCGAGGGTAGATGAAGTTGAAGTTGAGGGGATTCCTTTGATTCCCGAAGTATTAGCCGTTATGTAACACCCCGAAAATAAAAAAAAATTATATTTTAAATTAAATGTCAGTTATAACCAAGATAAAGTGACTAGTAATGAATAACCTAGTTAATCACAAGAAGAGTAATAATAAGGGAACTTGGTTAAATCACATTATATAAAATTTGAGGAAAATTGAGAGGCGAAAAGTGACAAAACCGAAAATGATTTTTATTAAATAAAACAACAAAAACCAAAACACACACTAAGTGTGTGTTCTGGTTCGACTAAACACAGGGGGCGACCAGGAAGTTCCCCTTCAAACCCTAACTCTTACAAAACTCACAAATTGAAGGCTCGAATCAAGTCCAAATCGAAATCTGAATATAGATTAGTGATCACCTCGGCTAAGGGATCATAATGTCACACCCTGACTTTTGAGGAAGCGTGATTTGGTGTGACTTGCTTAATATCATTGCATTCAACCATAACAAACAACTATATGATAAATCCAAGATGTTCATCCATTGATTAAGTTGTAAAACATTACATCATCATTGTCTCGAAACATAGCCTTAAAATCCGACTTACAAACCATATAAAATGTTTAGAGTTCCATAAGGACTCATCAAAAGACTTTAGTTAAAACCAGGTTTTGAAAGATGTGTCCCGTCCAGCATAAGACACTCTAACCAAACCCTAAGACACGGATGACATCTTTTATTCTCAACATGACTTGAAACTCCAAAGCCCGCCAGTTCCATACTTAGTTTCCTGAAATACATGTAGTTTGAAAACATCAACAAAAGTTGAGCGAGTTCATGTGTTTAGTAGGTGTGCACGAATAAACCTTGAAAACCTTTGTAAGTAAGTATGTATGTACTTGTAAACTGGTATGAAGCAACAACGAAAAAAAGATCAATTAATGTGTAGCTAATACATTAATATAAGTGACATGGTATAGGAAGCACTCAACCCTGTAAGCTAATACATTATTTATTTACAATCCTATTCGTCATGATTTATTTAAAACATTACATAAGATAAATTACTTATTAGGGCATAACATGCCTTTTTAAAATTCCACTTATATACAAGTTCACATACCTCACGGGGGATCACTCAACACTCGGCCGAAGATGTATTTTAGTGAATCACTCGAGAGCGCCATGGAACTTACTCCTACCATAGGCTTGCCAAGCAATCAATCCTCCTCCTTTTTAACTATATACCTTTGTAAATATCAAGAGGACTTTTGGGTGAAGGGTTAGGCTCGGGTTAAAGGTAGGTGGTTGGATTGGTGGTTAGTAGAAAAGGGAGAAAAGCGTAAGAAGCGTCGGTTTTCGTAAGACTTTTTATTTATTTTATTTTTTTTTTGCAACTTTTATTTGGATGAAACATTTATTCAAACAAAGTTATTTTTGATGAACTTGCTTGTTTTTTTCTTTTGCTTCATCATCAACAAAAAATTATTATTATTATTATTATTTTTTATTTCTTTTTGAAAAGTCATACGAAAAACCGAGCTTGTTACTAAAACAAAGGGTTAAAAATAAAAAATAAAAGGTTTTTGTGGGTGAAAGGGTGTTTGGGTTAAGAAATGAAAAGGTTTAGGCTCAAAGGGGGTTAACTAGGGGGATTTTGGGTAGGTGGTAAAAAAAAAAGAAAAATAAAGGTGTAGAAATAAAAATGTTTAGTCCTAATGCCTCCATCATTTACTTACTCTGGTTTAAGTTGGTAAGGACCGGGAATGTATCGTCGTGGCAAGTTCTAGAGTTGTAAGAACCAAGCGGCTATTCACACAAGAAACGAAAAATGAGCATTTAGTTTAAAGATATGTATTTGTATGCTCAATAAAGGCTCAAAACTCACTTTTGTGGGAATGGGTTTTTATGTGATCAAGTATATATAATCAAATTTTAACTAAACTTGTCATGCCTTTTCATAATTTTCTTATGTTGGTTCTTTTTATCACGACGCTATCGGTTGTAAATTTGTAAAAATATAACCTTTTTAGAATTTGAAATTCCCAAATTAAACCTAGACAAGTAAAAAAAATGAAAAATTTGGGGTGACTAGCGGTTCCAATAGAGTTTTGTGTAAGGCTTGTAATTAGGACTTGCAAGATTCAAAGTTTTAGCATCCCCCCACACTTAAATTACACATTGTCCTCAATGTGTCCCAAAAAAAAGTTTTTAGGTTGATTGAATGTGTAAAATGGTGTGAAAAAGCAAACTTTTATGTTACTGGGCGTCTGGACACGGCCCCGTGGTGTCCGGGCACGGCCCCGTGTTCAGTCGCCAGTAACAAAAAGTTGTAAAAAGAAACAGAAGCCTGGACACGGGGGCGTGTTGGGTGAACACGACCCGTGTCCAGTTTATCTGAACTGGGCATCTTATGCAGATTGTGCAGCACGGGGCCGTGTTGGGCAGGCACGGCCCGTGCTGAACTTGCTGTAATGAAGAATTTTTTTTTCGGATGGCCCTGTTTTCGTGCATGGGGTGCTGGTCCACTTTTCCCTTGTTATCCTTCACCATCCCGAGTGTGTTTTATCCATTTCAACATCATCCAAACACCAAATTAACTAAAACCATCATTCATTAAGTCATAGAGAGAATTACACAATAATCCTAAAAGTTAAAATTCTAGATAATTAGGTCAAAGAAACACAAGAAATCTAAATCATGAAGTTTTAGCCTACTACTTATTCTATTAGCAAAATTTCCGAAAAGATAATTCCCTCGGTTAGATGCGGCTTGAAAAACTTCTTTTTCCGGGCATGGGTCCCTCACACGTCGGCGAGCCACTCTTCTATCTCCCTAAGGAGAAGAAAGGCGGGCTCATTGGCATTGGTTTGATGGGTTGCAACCTCCACCGGGACTTCTTGTAGATCTTTAAGAGGCGGTTCCGCTGGAATGTCGTCCCAACCGGTAGGATTGTTGATTCCATGTGCTAGGTTCCAATCCTCTTGAGGGAGGATTGGTTGCATGGGAGGTGTAACAAGAATGTTTAACCTCTGGTGCAAGAGGTTTATTTCTTGAAAACTGATTTCCAACCCCACCGTAAGATAATTTATATGGTCTATTAGGACCTCCTCTACCGAACTCATCTCGTCAAGAGCCTCACGTAATGCCATTACGTAACGTACGAGAGTTGCTTCAATTGATGACCTTCTCTCCCTTCGACTGTTTCTGGAGTGCGCAGAAGAAGTTCCACTGTTTTGACTAGACATTCTACGAAAACAAACCAAAAATAGTTTATTTTAATGAAACAGTACATCGGACACGCCCCCATGCTCAATGAGCACGGCCCCGTGTTCACCTTTTCTGCAGATTTTTGGAACAAAGAATCTTGGAGTTTTAAATTATTTTTCCAACGTATGAAGCATTTTTGAACAGGAATAACTTAAAACAATGTCGCTCAACTTATTTTTAACAAGATTCCTTGGACAAAAATCTAATAATCAACACAATAAAGCTTGAGAACAAGCTTCAATGGAGGTGTTGAGACAAGAAAGATGAAGAAGAAGAAGGCAATGGATAAAAGAGGAAATGACAAGATGGTTGTTAGAACCTTCTTTTAGAAAATACCTAGGATGGTAGGTGAGAAGATCCTTTCAAATCTCTGTCCCTGGATGGTCCAAATGTGCAGGATTCTTGGATGCATTTATAGAAAACGACAGCATGCTGGACACGGCCCCGTGTCGGCTGGACACGGCCCCGTGTGCAGGAAAGATCCTGACACATTTTGTCCGTATTCTGACAAAAAGTCAGAAAGGAATCTTTTGGTGGACACGGGGGCGTGTTGACCTGGGCACGACCCCGTGTCGAAAGGCTGTTTATGAAGTTTGTCTATTTTTAAGGAACTTTTCCGGATCGGGCGGTTCCTTACTGGATGGAACAACCCCAAAGTGCCTAAGGTACCTTAATTGTTCTAGATTAAGACGAGAACGCAAGAGGTTGTCGGTGAGGGTGATTCCTATGCTATATGTAGGTGGACAAGTCCAACCCTTTTCCGGGCTCTCGTTAAAGAAGGTGTATGCCGAATCGCTCAGGTCTATGTATGCATCGAACGAAGTCGATGGGGAGTCCTTCACGGCACAATCGACACAGGGACGACTATCGCTCAAGTCCTTGCTAGAGTTAGAGGTATCGTTGGGAACAACGAAGTTGTTTGAATGCGATCCCAACAACTCTTCTTGGTTATTTTCTTGAGATAGATTATTGATATCTATCCTAAGTTCTTTTAACCAATTAAGAATTAGATCTTCCAATTGAAATAGTTCATCAAGAAGCATTTCTCCTAGAAGATTCGGTTGAGAGCATTCGAGGGAGAGATAGGGATTATTTTTACTTTCGCCCCTCTTAAGGCTACGGGAAAATGATGGGTCTATATAGTGGGGCTTATAATTTAGAAAATAACATTCTAATTCTTTATGGGAGCCGCCACATATTTGACACCACGTACCATAAGAGTGCCGAAAGTAAAAAATATCAATATCACTCATGTTTGTGTCAGAAATTACCAACCGTCGGGATCTTACGGTTCTGTTTTCAGTAACTGAATCTTGGGCACGGGGCGTGTTGAGTGGGCACGGCCCCGTGTTCAGCTTACTGTCTGACTTAAAACAAGATTGCCAGTTCTAATGATTGGGCACGGGGCGTGTTCAGCGGGCACGGCCCGTGCTGAGTTCTGCAGAAGCTGAAAAATTAAGAAAAATCCTAAAAAATAGAAAAATTAGAAAAAACGATTAGGCCGTTGATTCCTAACTTTCTTAAAATCCTTGTGTCCCCAGCAACGGCGCCAAAAACTTGGTGTGCGTAAAGTGTGTTATATATTTTTAAGTATATTTTAAGCCCTTTTTACACGTTAGTCAAGTTTTAAATTTATAAAAACGATATTTTACTAACACCAAACACACATATGGGCAAATGCACCCATCGTGAGCGTAGTATAGTGTTGGCAAGATACCGAGGTCGTCCAAGGACACAAGAGCTTTTAGTACCGGTTTATCCTCAACGTCTAATCAAATCAAAAGTTTAGAAAAAAGGTTTTTAAACTAGAAAAATAAAAACTAACTAAAATGCTGAAAAAAAAAATAAAAGAAAAAAAACAGATAGACAAGATGAATCACTTGGCTCCGACTCGTGTTTAGTGTAACCTTTGATTATTTCCGCACTTTTGCACTTTTTAAGAGATTATCTTAGTTATTGTAGTAGGCCCCTCTTTTGAAGGTGACGTTACCCTCAACCCAGTAGTTTGAGTCAGCAAGGATACAATCCTAAAGGGTCGGATTATTGAAAGATAATTAATTAAGTTATTAATGCATATTATGGTAGGCCCCTCTTTTGAAGGTGACGTTACCCTCGGCTAAGTAGTCTGAGTCAGCAGGGATACAGTCCTAAGTAGCCGGGTTAAAGTATTAATTGTAGCTTACATTTGAGGGGATCAAAGAGTTTGGACCCCCGCCATCCAATACCGGTGGGTATTGGAGGAGGTCCTACTAAATTTGATCCAGGTCCTTGCAGGATCTATACACTGAACAAGGCAAGACTCTTACCAAACCGTTCCCTTAACCCCCGACCAGGTAGCCAACATACCTCCATATAGACTGTGGAGATATGAATGGTGAAAATCTTTTATTTTATATAGACAGTAAAATAATGCCAAGACACCACGGACAAACGATAAGGAATAATCACCTTCAACATAAGAAACTAGTTATTAAAGTCATTAATACATAACCAAGTAAAAAGTGCGAAAAGATTAAAAATAAAAAGTATTACACTAGACACTTGTATTCACCAAGTGATGTAAGAGACTTAGGCAAACATGGCCTTGATTGTCAAGAACTCTTACGATCAATCTTGGATCCCGAGACGACTCACACACTCTATGATGGACAATGGATGATGGTGGTGGATGATGGTGTTGTGATGGTGGTGGGTGGTGGATGAAGTGTGAGAGAGGTGGTGTGCCAAGGGATGGTTTGCAAATGAGCCAAGCACCCCTATTTATAGCCTGAACAGTAGCTCGGGCACGGCCCCGTGTCCATCCTCTTCTCTGTCTTCATTAATTGCAGTTTGTCTGCATTAGTTGACCACGCCCCCGTGTCCGCTGGGCACGCCCCCGTGTGCAGAAGCATATCTGTACTATCAAGATTTGCCTGGATTCTGCGAATCTTATAGTTGACCACGGCCCCGTGTCCGCTGAGCACGGACCCGTGGTAGGCGATAGAAGCTTCTATAGCTTTGTCTTTTATGCTGGCACTTGGGCACGCCCCCGTGTTCACTGAGCACGGGGCGTGTTCAGTCTTCTGTCTTCTTGTTTCGCTTGGGAAGATGCTGTCGGTTAGGTCGGGCATGCCACGTTTGTTCATTTTCTTGTATTTATGTTAGATTTAGCTGCCTTTTTGCTTCTTTTGTTAATTTGAGCTCATTTAATCCTGAAAATACAAAAGGAAGACAAAAACACACTTTTTCCAACATTAGTACTAAAAAAGGGTTAGTTTTATGCCACAATTGATGTAATTTATATGTTGCATTTTGTGCACATCAGGGTTTTATACTGAGGAAGAGGTGAAGCAGCCTGGGTTTGTGACTAGTCTGCGAGGTGCATATTCTACTGTGAGGGATCACAATGTTGGAGCGACTGAGCTGCGTAGTTTCTGGAAAACGATTTTCGACCACCCATTCGCAGTTATGAACCTGATTACTTCGATTCGTAACCCAGTTTATCGGTATGTTTTGAAGATCTTGTCGACTACGTTGGTGGGGCGGAAATCAGGGGAAAATAAAGCGAACTGGATTGAGTTGTTCACTCTTATGTGCCATGTGGAGAACCGGGAGATAAACTTAGCTACTTTGTTACCGGACTCATTCAGCAGAGGACGTTGAGGTGGTCATCGTGCTGGGTTGGTATTGGGCCCTTATATCACTTGTATTGCACAAAATTTGGGGGTTTTTAACAAGTATGTCCCCCAATTTCTACATGAGGGGCCGAAGACGATGACGTTTGGGATTAAAGAGTTGCAGCAGGCTGGGATAGTGTCGTGTACTGAGCCCTACGACTGGGAGCCGATTAGGCAGGGCCCGCAGGTGTAGCCGCCAGAGGGACATCCAACTGAGGATGTGATGATTCAGATTGACCCTACACACCGCCAGCGGCCACCACAGCGACACGAGCAGCCAGCGCCTCAGTACCCGCGTAGGCAGCCACCACCTGTGCCTCTTACTTTAGAGTCGTTCTCTGGCTATGTGGAGCAGAGATTCGACAGGCTGGAGCACCTTATTCTGACGGGTCAGGAGAGGCAGGAGGATGCTCTCTGGTACATGATGAGCAGGCATAGCATGGGGATTCCAGACTTCTTTCAGCCTAGACAGCAGGGTGGTTCGGCTGGTGCTGTAGAGAGGTTTGATCCGTTTCCTCCATTTCGTGTATTTGGTGAGGGTAGCTCTAGTGCAGGTGGACGACAGGAGGGCAGTGAGGAGACTGCCAGTGAGCATGGCGAGGACTAGTGTGGGGATGATGAGGATGCAGCAGCACTGACATACTATATCTTTTGTTTATTTTTCTTTTATGCTGTTTTTATCCTTATTTGTTGGTTTGTACTTATACTGATATACGTTAAACAGGTTGGTTGGGCAGGATGGTTTGGGTTGTGTTGAAACTGATATTTTGGATGATATATATTATGATATTTTGGTAGTTTGTTGATGATGTTGATAGGTTGATGTTAGTAGCCGCTTTCGTTCGCGTATCTGAGATTAGGAGTTGTTTGCTGAGCGTGTTTCGAATTGGAGGGCTTATGTGGAAACGACTGGCACTTTGACAGTCTCACATACTCAGCTAAGTCATTTCCCTTGTATTCTTTTGAATATATTTATTTATTTCGTTCTTAGTTTAGTGGTAATTTAGGTAGTCTTGAGTCGTATTTCCGTTCTTGCATTAGGGACAATGCAATCTTCAAGTGTGGGGATGGGATACATGTAAATAATCGAGTCATAAATATGAAAAATACAAAAAAATTGAAAAAAAATCCAAAAAAAAATTGAAAAAATCAGAAAAATGTCTTTCGAGTAAAGAAGTTTGCAAATAAAAAGCCGAAAATGATAGAAAAGATGAATTTTTGTTCGGTTTCGAATAATAATAATAATAATAATAATAATAATAATAATAATAATAAGAGATTAAAATAAATCGAGCTTGTGTCTAGTTAGGGATATGTGAATAGGCTCGGGTTTGGTTTTAAGTCCCTTTGAGTTAATATATACCTTAATTGTCGGTTTACTAGTGGGTTTTCACCTAGGAAATATGGGAAATTGAAACCGCCAATAAGAGTATAAGGAGCACCGTTATAAGTTAAAACCGCTAGAATTTGTAATCAAGAAAGAAAAAAAAAGAGCTAGAAACTGAATGAAAGTAGCGCAGTTCTATGTAATCTTGGTTGGGGATAGCGACTCTACAACCAGAATACCTCTAGGATGTGTGAAATCGAACTTGCAAGTAAAAAGTACCGAAGCTTAAGTAATCCGAGTTGGGGATAGCGACTCTACAGCCGGAATGCCTCTGGGTTAGGGAAAGCAACGTCTACGCTCATTAAAAAGAAAAAAAAAGGGAAAGAAAAAATGCTGAAAAAGAAAAAGAAAAAATTTTGATTTTAAATTCTCTTGGTTTTGATATAAGACGGTTGGGAATTGGTCTAGTGATCGTTCCTTTCTTTCTATAAGCTTGAGGTGGGAGTAGGTGGACCGTAGATTCTAGCATGAGACCCTAGGTAGATTGACCGCACTTAAACTAAATTCGCATGATAAGGGCTTAAGACCGGATTTGGGTTTAAAGGGAAAAATATATTCGCAATCGTGGCTAACGCAAGTTTTGATTTTAATAAAATATAAATATGCTTTTGACCCGAATAACTTTTCATCTCTGATTCCGTTGCATAATTCTTTTTCGAGGACGAAAAAAGAGTAAGTGTGGGGATATTTGATGTATTGCAAAATACATCTCTTATTCGTGTACAGTTTGAATAGTTTCTCGTTATATTTAGTTTTGTTTTCATTAGAATGTGCATACTATTGATCAAATCGAGTTTTGTAGGTATTGATGCTTAAATTTGCCGAAAATTAAGTAAAAACGAGCCACAATACTGAAACACCAAGTCCCGGAAGAAAAAAGTTAGAATAAATTTTGGAGTTTTTGGGATGCTAGAGCTGGAAAAAGAACGTGACAGTCTGTGAAAATCACGCCGTCGCGCTACGCCACCATGATCAAGCTATGCAATCGCGCCCCGCCACCATTAAACAAATGATTTCTGGAAGTTTATGTTGTCGCGCTACGCGACACTGAAGATACATGCCCGTCGCGCGACGCGACGGGGTTAATTGACGGGTTCTCTTCGTTAATTAGCTAGAGTTATTATAAAAAGTGAAGAAATCAATACCAAAACCCTAATTTACGAATTGAGGATGCAATAGGCGATTTTCAGAGCAATCTTGTAGCAATTTTGAAGGTTTTGAAGCATAGGAATCATCGGTACGAGTTCGGGACGAAGAATTGAAGACTTGCACGGGTTTTCCAATTCCTTGTTTGTTGATTCTTCTTTTGAAACTCGTTGTCATGAATTCTTACTTGAACATCTTTACTTTGTTTTCATTATTTGATATGCTTGGCTAAACTTTTAAGCCGCCTAGACTATGATGAATGGATTGAAATAAAGTTTTAACCTTTTTTGTTAATTGCATGTATTTTAGGGATTTATTGTGTATTGTAAGAAGTTTGATTTATTAATTTGGTGTGTATGAATACTTTAATCCGTTTCAATATGATGACTGTCGTAAGGGTCATGCAAAAACCTAATTAAACTAAGTAGATAGCATAAGTAGGGTATCGTATCCACGGGGAATATGTGGTTAGTGTTTAGCTAAATTACTTAATTAACTACTACTAATCTAGAATTTGGGGTTTTGATTAATTTGAAAGAAACTAAAAAAACTAACTACAAGAAAAGGTATCAGATTTATAAAACGTAACTTCCTCCAAACTTCAGGTTCTAGGTTTCACAAAACTCAGTTTACTCAGTTAATTGGCCATCACATAGACATGATGTTGGAAAGTTGGTTAATTTAATATGGTAATCAAAAATAGATCTTTGTCATCAGATCTTTTATAATTCGATTAACCCTATTTACTAGCGTGAGTCAACCTACACTATGTCACTCAACAAGTTACTAGGTTTTGTCATCAACCGAACAAGTTGTAAAGCAAGAAATCAAAACACGTGCAAATAGTTCAAATAAACCAACACATCAATGTATTCATACAACGTTGTCAAAGTCAAAAATACATCCAAACCTAAGTATAAACTGAATAAAGTAAAAACCTAACTGAACCGTCCGCTTGGAAGAAGCCACAAAGAGCCTAGACGCCCATGATAGTCTTTACCGCATCAGTTGTCATCCCGAATTGGTTGGACATCAAAAGTAACTTGGAGATGAGAGAATAATATTCAAATTCGTTTTCTGTTCGATGTCTCTCGTTAACTTGTTTTAAAAACCTGTTAAGCACAAAAACACCATTGCATAATAAATATATAAACATACGAATTGATCTATTTAATACGTTAAAAACCGACACTAACTAATATAATATATGACTTATTTTAACACGATATCACATCCCAACACTTATCTTTTTTCGTCCCGAAAAAATTATTCGCAATGGAATCACAACCAGAACAAATGGCTTTCAATGTATTCAATTATTTTATTAAAACAAGTCTAACCACACGTTAACTAAGATTGCAGGTATACGATCCACTTAAACCCAACCGCCAGCTTCCAAGCCCTTATTCACAATTCATTTAAGTTCGCGTAATTTTATAGTCATCTATGGATCTCACACTCAAAAGACTACAACTCCACCTAATCCCGTTTCAAGTTTATAAGGTTAAAAGATATTAAATATCTACTGTCTTATATAAAAAAACTCTTATGCTATTCCGATTAAACTAATAATGGATAGATGGATGATGTTTCGAGCTTTACATGCTTTTGCTTATGATCAGTTTAGCGGACATACGCCACACGAGTCACCATCCCCATGGTTAATGCCATAAACTTAACATATTTTTATAACTCCGCCTAGAGGGTATGTACCGCATGAGTCGCTATCCCCGCGGCAATACCATAGGCTTTGTTTTTCCTTTTTTTTCCCAACAGATAGCTCAAATGGATTGATGGAATGTTTTTCTTCGGGCGCCACACTGTTTCGGATTTGTTTTCACAAAAAGAAACAGGTGTGCCAATTTAATCGAAAAAACTTACAAGTTTTTTACTTATAATGTACCTCTTATACTCTCCACAGTTTCAGCTTTGCCATAGCTCCTAAGGTGAGAACCCACAAGATTCCTAATTTAAGGTATATTATATCATTCCTAAGGAACCTTTCAGCTGGCTGGGCCTACCCACATATCCTAAGTTAAACGCGTGACCGACCGTTTTTTATCTCATATATATAGTAATCAAATGCCAACGAACTGATTAAACCTATCATTTTCCATTTATTGCAAAAACTTCCTCGAGACATTTTCTATTTTTCGGTTTTTTTTTTTTGGATTTTTTTTTATTTCAATTTTTTTTACGACACAACTGACACGACTAAAGCACACTAGACGCTAGTCTCCCCTCCCCACACTTATTTCCTTCATTGTCCTCAATGGAGCGAGAAACTATTTAAGACACAATAAAAACATAAATAAAATACAGAGATTAATGGAACAGACTTCCCTGATTTGATGCGGATGAATCTTCTGAGCCTTGTTCCACAGCGACCGTATAGCATTTCATTCGCGGCTGCTTCAACATGTGATGCTTGTCTTGAAATCGTTCGAATCACTTTCGTCCAAATGGAGATTGAGGATGGACAAAAATGATCGAAACCTGCAACATAAATCTCACAAGCTCCCAAACAGGTTAAACGGGCCAGTAACTAAGATAAACAAGCGAAAACAAGTTCGACGAGAAACCAAACCTCCCCAGACTTCCCCACACTTGTCCGGTTCATACACAAAAACACAAAAACAAATGAAATAAAAACAAAACCTGGGTTGCCTCCCAAGAAGCGCTAAGTTTTAGATCTTCAGCCAGATCATACCTATCAAATCATGGTGGGCGTGTAGGGTGTTTGCAATCTCTCATTTTCATCAATCTATTCATCCACAACTTCGAAACACCATCTAGCTTGTTCAACAACCAGCAGCTATTCAACTCACACGTTTCTTCTTCTCCATCCATCTTCTATGCCTCTTTCCTTTTCTTTCTCCTACTCCTCCTCGATTTCTTCTTCTTTTTCTTAACCTCTACCAACCTGTCAATCATAAAACATTCTTTCTCTTCCACAAAACTCTTCTTTTCAGAAGGTTCACACTTGTTAGCAACATGTTTGGTTGAGTTTGAAAATACTTTTAAAATCGACTTTTGATCCCCAAACCTAAACCTGACCGTTCCCTCAATACAATGAATAACAGCATGAGCAGTAGCTTGGAACGGTCTACCCAATATATAACAGTTGGTTGGTTATTTTTAACACAAGCAAGTACCAAGAAATCGACAGGTTAATAAAACTCCCCAACTTTCACAATCACATCTTTTACAATCCCCCGAGGACACGTAGGAGTTTGATCAGCCAACACCACTATGGTTTCAACTTCTTGCAATGGCCCAAAATCATACTGATCATATAAACTCCCCGGTAATATACTTACACATGCTCCAAGATCCAACAAAGCCCTATCCAATTTAAAATCACCTATTTGTATTGAAATAATAGGTGCTCCTGGATCTTGGAGTTTCGGGGGGAAGGGTACCCATCAAAACGGAGTTCACATGAACTGTATCAAGTTTTTTAGGCAACAAGTGACGTCTTTTCGGGTACTCTAACTCTTCAAAAAATTCAACGTGATCAGGACTTTCTTTAATTTGTTCAAGCAATGGTTTATTTATTTTTACATTTTCAAAACTTTCCCAACTTTCACCCTTAGATGATTTCCGTTTACTTAAATTTTTGGGTGCAAGTAAGGCCATAGGGAATGGAACCTTTACATTCCCATTGTCGGTATCAGAAAACGTTTTATTTAAACCATGTTTAGATTTTATAAAACTTTCAATTTCCTGACCACGTTCACTCTCATCTTCAGACTCAGTCACATCCTCTACCATACCCTCAACATGTTGTGGTGACTGAGTTTTAACAGTAGATATTTTAGAAAGAGAAGGAGTACGTACCTCATCTATGTGGACACTCGTATCAGAAGATGTATGAGCTAGATTTTTCTGACAATCACTAAGAAGCTTATCTTGATTTCTTCTGATGATGGCCACTTCTTCAGCTAATTGTCTAACCTGCTGTGACAACGCCTTAACCTCCCTATCTCTAACCTCGTTGCTTTACTGAATATCTTTCAAACACTCCATGATCGTGTCAAACTTTTCATTGATGGAGTTATCATCCGACTCATGCTGACCCGCTTGCTCATTCTCTTGAGTTTGCCAATTGTTGTCACAGTTATCTTGATCTTCTTAATAGCTCGAATAATTGCAGAATCCTTGCTTTATCTGTTTCAACAGTTCCATCATCTCATTATTCGAACCTTCAGCTGGACCCCTCGATCTTCCATAACTATTCTGTTGAGCATTATTAAATCTTTGCTGACCCAAATTGACCCGATTCTGACCTCTTTGAATAAACTGTTGCTGTGGAGGCACAAAATCATTATATTCTTCACATCCAAACTGTTCGTAATACCCATTCACTTCATCTGCATCATATCTAGCATATCGGTTTTGATTCGATGATGGTCTGTTTTGAAAATTCATTTGCTGATACATTGGTCGGTTATGTTGTGAGAATTTAGCATCCTCAAATTCATTAAACTCGGGCTGATAAGCTCGATCCATGATTCAAATACCTGCACAAACACAAACAAAATACCCGAGCGTAATATCGAACTAGCAAATATAAAATAAAAAAAGAACAATATTTTTGGGATTTTTTAATTTTTATGAGAAAGCAAGAACAACTTACTAGATAGCTAACTAACTAACTAACACTAAGCGCACTAATTCCCCGGCAACGGCGCCATTTTGATGACTGTCGTAAGGGTCATGCAAAAACCTAATTAAACTAAGTAGATAGCGTAAGTAGGGTATCGTATCCACGGGGAATATGTGGTTAGTGTTTAGCTAAATTACTTAATTAACTACTACTAATCTAGAATTTGGGGTTTTGATTAATTTGAAAGAAACTAAAAAAACTAACTACAAGAAAAGGTATCAGATTTATAAAACGTAACTTCCTCCAAACTTCAGGTTCTAGGTTTCACAAAACTCAGTTTACTCAGTTAATTGGCCATCACAGAGACATGATGTTGGAAAGTTGGTTAATTTAATACGGTAATCAAAAATAGATCTTTGTCATCAGATCTTTTATAATTCGATTAACCCTATTTACTAGCGTGAGTCAACCTACACTATGTCACTCAACAAGTTACTAGGTTTTGTCATCAACCGAACAAGTTGTAAAGCAAGAACTCAAAACACGTGCAAATAGTTCAAATAAACCAACACATCAATGTATTCATACAACGTTGTCAAAGTCAAAAATACATCCAAGCCTGAGTATAAACTGAATAAAGTAAAAACCTAACTGAACCGTCCGCTTGGAAGAAGCCACAAAGAGCCTAGCCGCTCATGATAGTCTTTACCGCATCAGTTGTCTTCTCGAATTGGTTGGACATCAAAAGTAACTTGGAGATGAGAGAATAATATTCAAATTCGTTTTCTGTTCGATGTCTCTCGTTAACTTGTTTTAAAAACCTGTTAAGCACAAAAACACCATTGCATAATAAATATATAAACATACGAATTGATCTATTTAATACATTAAAAACCGACACTAACTAATATAATATATGACTTATTTTAACACGATATCACATCCTAACACTTATCTTTTTTCGTCCCGAAAAAATTATTCGCAATGGAATCACAACCAGAACAAATGGCTTTCAATGTATTCAATTATTTTATTAAAACAAGTCTAACCACACGTTAACTAAGATTGCAGGTATACGATCCACTTAAACCCAACCGCCAGCTTCCAAGCCCTTATTCACAATTCATTTAAGTTCGCGTAATTTTATAGTCATCTATGGATCTCACACTCAAAAGACTACAACTCCACCTAATCCCGTTTCAAGTTTATAAGGTTAAAAGATATTAAATATCTACCGTCTTATATAAGAAAACTCTTATGCTATTCCGATTAAACTTATAATGGATAGATGGATGATGTTTCGAGCTTTACATGCTTTTGCTTATGATCAGTTTAGCGGACATACGCCACACGAGTCACCATCCCCATGGTTAATGCCATAAACTTAACATATTTTTATAACTCCGCCTAGAGGGTATGTACCGCATGAGCACTATCCCCGCGGCAATACCATAGGCTTTGTTTTTCCTTTTTTTTTCCAACAGATAGCTCAAATGGATTGATGGAATGTTTTTCTTCGGGCGCCACACTGTTTCGGATTTGTTTTCACAAAAAGAAACAGGTGTGCCAATTTAATCGGAAAAACTTACAAGTTTTTTACTTATAACGTACCTCTTATACTCTCCACAGTTTCATCTTTGCCATAGCTCCTAAGGTGAGAACCCACAAGATTCCTAATTTAAGGTATATTATATCATTCCTAAGGAACCTTTCAGCTGGCTGGGCCTACCCACATATCCTAAGTTAAACGCGTGACCGACCGTTTTTTATCTCATATATATAGTAATCAAATGCCAACGAACTGATTAAACCTATCATTTTCCATTTATTGCAAAAACTTCCTCGAGACATTTTCTATTTTTCAGTTTTTTTTTTTTGGATTTTTTTTATTTCAATTTTTTTTACGACACAACTGACACGACTAAAACACACTAGACGCTAGTCTCCCCTCCCCATACTTATTTCCTTCATTGTCCTCAATGGAGCGAGAAACTATTTAAGACACAATAAAAACATAAATAAAATACAGAGATTAATGGAACAGACTTCCCTGATTTGATGCGGATGAATCTTCTGAGCCTTGTTCCACAGCAACCGTATAGCATTTCATTCGCGGCTGCTTCAACATGTGATGCTTGTCTTGAAATCGTTCGAATCACTTTCGTCCAAATGGAGATTGAGGATGGACAAAAATGATCGAAACCTGCAACATAAATCTCACAAGCTCCCAAACAGGTTAAACGGGCCAGTAACGAAGATAAACAAGCGAAAACAAGTTCGACGAGAAACCAAACCTCCCCAGACTTCCCCACACTTGTCCGGTTCATACACAAAAACACAAAAACACAAAAAACAAATGAAATAAAAACAAAACCTGGGTTGCCTCCCAAGAAGCGCTAAGTTTTAGATATTCAACCAGATCATACCTATCAAATCATGGTGGGCATGTAGGGTGTTTGCAATCTCTCATTTTCATCAATCTATTCATCCACAACTTCGAAACACCATCTAGCTTGTTCAACAACTAGCAGCTATTCAACTCACACTTTTCTTCTTCTCCATCCATCTTCTGTGCCTCTTTCCTTTTCTTTCTCCTACTCCTCCTCGATTTCTTCTTCTTTTTCTTAACCTCTACCAACCTGTCAATCATAAAACATTCTTTCTCTTCCACAAAACTCTTCTTTTCAGAAGGTTCACACTTGTTAGCAACAGGTTTGGTTGAGTTTGAAAATACTTTTAAAATCGACTTTTGATCCCCAAACCTAAACCTGACCGTTCCCTCAATACAATGAATAACAGCATGAGTAGTAGCTAGGAACGCTCTACCCAATATAACAGTTGGTTGGTTATTTTTAACACAGTCAAGTACCAAGAAATCGACAGGATAATAAAACTCCCCAACTTTCACAATCACATCTTTTACAATCCCAGAGGACACGTAGGAGTTTGATCAGCCAACACCACTATGGTTTCAACTTCTTGCAAGGGCCCAAAATCATACTGATCATATATACTCCCCGGTAATATACTTACACATGCTCCAAGATCCAACAAAGCCCTATCCAATTTAAAATCACCTATTTGTATTGAAATAATAGGTGCTCCTGGATCTTGGAGTTTCGGGGGAAGGGTACCCATCAAAATGGCGTTCACATGAACTGTATCAAGTTTTTTAGGCAACAAGTGACGTCGTTTTCGGGTACTCAACTCTTCAAAAAATTCAACGTGATCAGGACTTTCTTTAATTTGTTCAAGCAATGGTTTATTTATTTTTACATTTTCAAAACTTTCCCAACTTTTACCCTTAGATGATTTCCGTTTACTTAAATTTTGGGTGCAAGTAAGGCCATAGGGAATGGAACCTTTACATTCCCATTGTCAGTATCAGAAAACGTTTTATTTAAACCATGTTTAGATTTTATAAAACTTTCAATTTCCTGACCACGTTCACTCTCATCTTCAGACTCAGTCACATCCTCTACCATACCCTCAACATGTTGTGGTGACTGAGTTTTAACAGTAGAAATTTTAGAAAGAGAAGGAGTACGTACCTCATCTATGTGGACACTCGTATCAGAAGATGTATGAGCTAGATTTTTCTGACAATCACTAAGAAGCTTATCTTGATTTCTTCTGATGATGGCCACTTCTTCGGCTAATTGTCCAACCTGCTGTGACAACGCCTTAACCTCCCTATCTCTAACCTCGTTGCTTTTCTGAATATCTTTCAAAAACTCCATGATCGTGTCAAACTTTTCATTGATGGAGTTATCATCCTACTCATGCTGACCCGCTTGCTCATTCTCTTGAGTCTGCCCATTGTTGTCACAGTTATCTTGATCTTCTTGATAGCTCGAATAATTGTAGAATCCTTGCTTTATCTGTTTCAACAGTTCCATCATCTCATTATTCGAACCTTCAGCTGGACCCCTCGATCTTCCATAACTATTATTTTGAGCATTATTAAATCTTTGCTGACCCAATTCTGACCTCTTTGAATAAACTGTTGCTGTGGAGGCACAAAATCATTATATTCTTCACATCCAAACTGTTCGTAATACCCATTCACTTCATCTGCATCATATCTAGCATATCGGTTTTGATTCGGTGATGGTCTGTTTTGAAAATTCATTTGCTGATACATTGGTCGGTTATGTTGTGAGAATTTAGCATCCTCAAATTCATTAAACTCGGGCTGATAAGCTCGATCCATGATTCAAATACCTGCACAAACACAAACAAAATACCCGAGCGTAATATCGAACTAGCAAATATAAAATAAAAAAAGAACAATATTTTTGGGATTTTTTAATTTTTATGAGAAAGCAAGAACAACTTACTAGATAGCTAACTAACTAACTAACTAACACTAAGCGCACTAATTCCCCGGCAACGGCGCCATTTTGATGACTGTCGTAAGGGTCATGCAAAAACCTAATTAAACTAAGTAGATAGCGTAAGTAGGGTATCGTATCCACAGGGAATATGTGGTTAGTGTTTAGCTAAATTACTTAATTAACTACTACTAATCTAGAATTTGGGGTTTTGATTAATTTGAAAGAAACTAAAAAAACTAACTACAAGAAAAGGTATCAGATTTATAAAACGTAACTTCCTCCAAACTTCAGGTTCTAGGTTTCACAAAACTCAGTTTACTCAGTTAATTGGCCATCACATAGACATGATGTTGGAAAGTTGGTTAATTTAATATGGTAATCAAAAATAGATCTTTGTCATCAGATCTTTTATAATTCGATTAACCCTATTTACTAGCGTGAGTCAACCTACACTATGTCACTCAACAAGTTACTAGGTTTTGTCATCAACCGAACAAGTTGTAAAGCAAGAAATCAAAACACGTGCAAATAGTTCAAATAAACCAACACATCAATGTATTCATACAACGTTGTCAAAGTCAAAAATACATCCAAACCTGAGTATAAACTGAATAAAGTAAAAACCTAACTGAACCGTCCGCTTGGAAGAAGCCACAAAGAGCCTAGCCGCTCATGATAGTCTTTACCGCATCAGTTGTCATCTCGAATTGGTTGGACATCAAAAGTAACTTGGAGATGAGAGAATAATATTCAAATTTGTTTTTTGTTCGATGTCTCTCGTTAACTTGTTTTAAAAACCTGTTAAGGACAAAAACACCATTGCATAATAAATATATAAACATAGGAATTGATCTATTTAATACGTTAAAAACCGACACTAACTAATATAATATATGACTTATTTTAACACGATATCACATTACTATCAATTGCTTCATGTGAATCTTGGTGGTTGTCTGCTACAGAATAGGTTCATGCTAGTGTCTTTGACCTTTAGGGAGAATTGGCCAATAAACCCTAGAAGTGATAGTTAGTAATTTGCTAGGTTTTAGTGTTCTACTAGTCCTAATAGCTGGAAGGTGAGGGGCTATTGATAGGTCTTACCCGGCGAATTGCTTTAGACAGTCTTTGGAAAAAGTCGTGCCTTAGTTGCCCCGTCGGTTTATTAGTCTATCAAGTCAAGTTAATAAATCCAAACTACCCTAGATCTATAATTGGAAAAGAGTATGTCAACATTAGGGTACTTGCACAATAATTAGACAACTGGAAGGAAGTCTAATAACCGGTAGGATTAACGGCCTAGGTAGTGCCATAAGTTTCACCTCGAGAAGGGTTGAGGGGCTTAGTTGGTGTCTTAATAGGTTTAGTATCACAAGATTCCAGTTCCATAAATCATACAGTTAACTTAATTGGTAAATTCTTAGAATCAATCCAGGATTCTAGTCTAGGTGGTTATCGTCATCATATAAGAAAAGTTTTCGCCTTATTTCGTAATAGTTTAGCTCTAGTTTAAAAATTAGTTTAATATTTAGTTTAAATAGATCTCCTTAGATTTTCAGTAACTCCCCCCCCCCCCCCCCCCAAACAATTATACAAGTTTGAGTCATGTATGTCAGCGTCTGTTAGAGTCTAGTTAACGTGATTAATAGAGTCTCGTGGTTCGATATCCGGACTTCCTTAGGTCATACTACAGTGATCGGTACACTTGCCGATTGTGTGGTTTAGGTCGAGTCTAGATTTAAAGCTTTTTAGTGTCTAGCTTAGAGAGTCTAATTTAGTCAATTTAATAGTCTGTTTAGCACACATCATTGAGTTAGTCACAAATACAATCATATTTATTGGGAGATTATGAGCTACAACTTTTGTACCAAATCTAGAACAAGATGTAATTGATCTCCTTAAAATGAGTTTTTTTTTTTTCTATAATAAAACTTGTAAGTGCCTCAAATTTTCTCTGCTTTATAGTTATATTGATAAAATTGTTTTAATCATTGATGCCTCAAATATTTTTTTATCACATAATAATGTGTGGTCCTTGGGGTCAACCACTTATAGTACTTTTAATTAAAAAAATATTTTTTAGCAGTCTTGGAATATAGGATTGATGAGGACTGCTGAAGGCTCTGGCAGTTGCAAGTGATATCAATGGTATTGTTGATGTGTTCCTCTACTTATTGTTAGACTATGGTATTGCTGGCGTAGCATGGACAACAATGGCGTCTCAGGTTTGCTCTAAACAATTCTTTAAGTGAGATTAAGATTTAATATTATTGCTCTAAATTCTAATACCAATGCAGCTTTCATCTAAAAAATGGATAATTTTGTATGTAAATTTCCTATCAAAGCCTTTGCTCTAAGTTCTAATATATAAAATAGAATTTAGATAAACTGGGTTATTAATAAATATTGAAAAATACGATCACTTTTTATTCAGATTAGAAGTTATAAATCAGTATCTTAACTTTGTAAGTCAACATGTATCTCTTTGTTAGTCATTTTTGCGAATTGTTTATATAGATGGATAAGCTTTGATGTTGGATGTGCAGATAATGAAAACCATGTCAAGTCCACCATAGCAAATGATGATACCAGTAGTGCTACCCCTACAATTACGCCAGTAGCATCGGTTCAAGATGTCAATCCTAGCCCGAATGAGAATGATATTAGGTCTTCAAGTTGGAGGTGTGTTACCAGATTAAGGAGTATATTATGTAATATTCTTTCGAAATTTCTATATAAAAATTACATGTCACTTTCTTTATGTTGATTATCATTATACCATTATTGAAATTATCTCCATCCTTCCTTTTTCGCTTTTAGGCATATTATACATCTTAGTGTGAATTCACTTGATGAGTTCATATTATACATATAATTATAGATAAAAACTTTCATCATTACAACTTTAAAAAACCCGTGCACCGGATGGGTAAAGTACTAGTTAAGGATATGATGTGGCAGATGACATGCAGCTAAGGTGCCTAAGGTCACACGTAGCATTGAAGATAGTCTAATCTAGAAAGCAATACAAATTACAAAGTTGGGAAACAAAAAGCCTTGTTGGAAGTCCTAAGATGATATCAGGATAATTAAGTGGTGTGCTTCATAACTAAAAGGCTGGAAGTTCAAATTCTTCATTTTGCAGGTTATGATGCGTTTACCCTAGAAAATCTAGGAATTGTTGTTAAAAAACCTTATTGGAATGAATGCCTGCTCACTTTGAACTTTGAACACACGACCTCTTTAAATTCTCGTGCCCCTCGTTATGGGCTCGTGTCTAGTCTAACGTCTTTATGGTTCGGTTTAGGTCCAATAAGGTTTTCTTTCCAATTTTAATCAATTTAAAACTGAAATTAAACTGTACATTTAGTTAGAGAAAATGTAAAACAAAACTGTAACTTTTTAATAGATTCCATTACATTTATTATTTTGGTTACGAATAGATTTTTTTGATTTTCTACACACCCATACCTTTCACCTATCATAGGGTATGGGTTAGGGTTTCGCCTTAAAGTAGACCTAATAAAAGCATTTTAGACATTGCAACCTTAGATGCTTCAGATGTCTTTTGATTCCCTAGGTTTGTTTCGTTGTGTTAGGTGTACTTTGATTTATCTTCGTCACAAGATTTCTTGAATATGTCATTTATGGTGTGGTGTGGTGTTGAGCGTTAAGAATGGATATTGAAACAACTAAAAATGAATTAAAGGAGAGAATTAAATTGCATTGAACGTCTTCAATACACTTTAATTCGGCATTTAATTCTCAGTCAAAACCGTTGACTCGTGCGTTTCAAATGTTGAAATGAAAGTGTTCTGTCATTAAAGTCTGGAAGCTTCTTTCGTGCGCGTGTGCGAGTTAGGGTGTTCTGCTCCCTTAACGAGTACACTTAGTGTGTGCTTCCATGAAACAATAAGGATGGAGTGTTCCCACATAAATACCCCTTTAAGTTTCATCTATCCTCCTATGTGGGACAAAGTTCCACTTTCCCATTATTTCAGCATTCAATGTTTCAAACACCAAAATTTGAGCATCGATATCTCATTCATCTTAGCTCCGTTTTGGACATGGTTGTCGCAACCCCCGCCCCCTATCTGTCTCGGGAACGGGCGGCCACGTAAACCAGTCCAGCTGGCTTCTAGTTGGCTTTCACATTTTGTTACCTGAAACGCGTTTAAAAACATTTGTCAATGGGAAATACTGGTGAGTGAAGCCCAGTTTAATCAAGAAGAGTTTTATCAATTCACATTATTGAGAGCGATTACAATGATTACATCTACACAAGTACTCATTCAGTACTGTCAATCCTGACTTGTGGGTCATATTACACATTGGCGAACTCTTTGTCCAACGGTAACGTGTTCCACATTTTGTATACAAAACCCCAACATACCGGCAGTAATTGAAGAATTACAAAGACTCAATCACTGCTAATTATAATTTAAAATAAATAAAGGTTTTGTAAAAACAGTTTGCAAAAAGGAGATTACTCACATTGCTGTCTTAGGGTTTTCCTTAAGGATTTCCTGTTGATTATCTATTAAATACACAAATGCACACGCATTAGTATAATAACCCAATATTTACATTAGTAATACCCTCCCCGAGACGGAATTCCAACAACTACGTCGGGCAGAACCACGACAGCCGTTACGGAACCCTGGATCAATCGGGCAGCGTATCTAATACGTAACCGGGGTTATGATACTTACAACGAGGCAGAACTTCGTTAATTAGGGGGTATTATACCCGAGAATTATGCCTACACTATAGAAATTTCGAGAGAGAAATTGTTGTGAGCGAATTTGAAAGTTAAACTGATCGACCCTATTTATAGTTATGATTTCGGACTTCGTCGCGGCCCGCGTAAGAGAAGGAGGTAGCCTTCGCGGCCCGCGAGGCCAGCTAGGGTAGGCCCTAGCTTGGCTGACTCGCCACTAGGCTCGACACGACACTACCACGTGGCAGCTCAGGGTGCTGCCTCGTTAATGAACGCTCGCGGCCTGCGTAAGACCAAGCCTAGGTCTTCGCGGCCCGCCACAGACTAATAAAATTTGATTTTTAATTAATTTAATAAAAATAAAAGTATTTGGGCCCTGTTTTCGTGTTCGGGGTCTATTTTAGGACATATAGGGACATTTTAAAATATATTAGGGGTGTCGGAATATTTTGGAGGGTTGTTATATCCTCCCCACCTTGTTTTAGAGCTCGTCCTCGAGATCTACTGGAACAGGTGTGGATATTTCTTTTGCATTTCCGATTTAAGCTCCCATGTGTATTCTGGTCCTCTTTTGGAGTCCCATTTTACTTTGACCAGAACTAATCTCTTGTGTTTGAGATTCTTGACTTTCCTATCTTCAATCTGTAGAGGTCTTTCTACAAATTTTAATTGTTCATTTACTTCTATATCCTTAAGAGGTACTACCAGTGATTCATCAGCTAAGCATTTCTTGAGATTAGATACATGGAATATATCATGTATTCCTGCCATTTCCTCTGGCAGGTGTATCTGATAGGCTACAGGTCATATTCTTCTAATAATTTCAAAAGGTCCAACATACTTGGGGCTTAGCTTTCCCCTTTTGATGAATCTTACCACTCCTTTCCAAGGAGAGACTTTCAATAACACTTTGTCTCCTACCTGAAATTCCAATGGCTTTCGCCTGTTATCAGCATAACTCTTTTGTCGATCGCGTGCTGGTTTCAGTCGTTCCTTGACTTGAATGATTTTGTCGGTTGTTTCTTGTACTATCTCAGGTCCGGATAGTTGCTTTTCTCCAATTTCTGCCCAACAGACTGGCGTTCAGCACTTTCGTCCATAAAGTGCTTCGAATGGTGCAACATTGATACTTGTGTGATAACTGTTATTCTAAGAAAATTCTATTAATGATAAGTGATCGTCCCAATTACCTCCGAAATCGATTACACAAGCTCTAAGCATGTCCTCCATTTTCTGAATTGTCCTTTCACTTTGTCCGTCCGTTTGAGGATGGTAAGTTGTGCTTAGATTCAGCTTGGTTCCCATTGCTTTTTGGAAACTTGTCCAAAAATGAGAGGTAAAACGACTGTCTCTGTCATAAATAATTGATAAAGGAATTCTATGTAATGAAACAATTTCATTTACATATAGTTTAGCTAATTGTTCCATACTGTAGGTTTCCTTCATGGGTTGGAAATGAGCTGACTTAGTTAGCCTGTCTACAATCACCCAAATTGTATCATTACATTTCCTTGTTTTGGGTAATTTGGTAACAAAATCCATTGTTATCAATTCCCATTTCCATACTGCCATTTCTAACTGTTGTAACAATCCTGAGGGTTTCTGATGCTCAGCTTTAACTTGGGAACAAGTTAAACACTTAGAAACATAAGCGGCTATATCCTTTTTCATTCCTATCCACCAGAAATTCTTTCTTAAATCCTGATACATTTTATCATTTCCAGGATGAATCGTATACTTAGACTTATGGGCCTCTTCTAATATACAGTGGCGTAGGTTTCCTAATTTAGGTATCCACATTCTTTTCTTATGGAATCTCCAAATTCCATCGGTTCCTTGTTCTAATTCCTTAATCATTCCTTTTAATTTTTCAGTATCATCCTTGATTACTGACTCTTGCACCTCTCTAACCTGTTCATTTAAATCTACTTGTAGATTTAACTTAAGAGAACGTACTCTTTTTGGCTTTTCATGATACTTTCGACTTAAAGCATCAGCCACTACATTTGCCTTTCCTGCATGGTATTGGATATTGCAATCATAATCACTAAGTATCTCCATCCAGCGTCTTTGTCTCATATTCAATTCCTTTTGTCCGAAGACATACCTTAAACTCTTATGGTCGGTGAAAATGGTAAACTTACTACTGTAAAGGTAATGTCTCCAAATCTTAAGGGCAAAAATTATGGCTCCTAGTTCCAAATCATGGGTTGAATAATTTTCTTCATGATTCTTAAGTTGTCTAGATGTATAGGCTATAACCTTTTGACGTTGCATTAACACACATCCATAACCTAACTTAGAAGCGTCACAATAGACTATAAAGTCTTCAGTTCCTTCTGGTAACGCTAATATGGGTGCATTGGTTAGTCTTTGCTTAAGAATTCTAAAGGCTTCTTCTTGTTTTGGTCCCCATTCAAACTTAACAGATTTACAGGTTAGCTTAGCTAAGGGAATGGCTATTCTAGAAAATCTTGAATAAATCTTCTATAATAACCGGCCAATCCTAAGAAACTTCTAATCTCGGTTGGTGACTCAGGGGTTTTCCACTTAGTAATCGCCTCTATCTTGGTGGGATCTACATTAATTCCTTCGTGATTAACTAAATGTCCAAGAAAATGTACCTGTTCTAACCAAAACTCGCACTTTGAAAACTTTGCATAAAGTTTTTCCTTCCTTAATAAACTTAGAAGTGCGTGCAGATGCGCTGCATGTTCCTCTTTACTCTTAGAGTAAATAAGAATATCATCTATAAAGACAATTATGAATTTATCCAAATATGGCTTACATATTCGGTTCATCAGGTCCATAAATGCAGCTGGGGCATTGGTTAAACCAAATGGCATGACAGAAAATTCATAATGGCCATACCTTGTTCTAAATGCGATTTTAGGAATGTCCTCTTCCTGTACCTTTAATTGATGATATCCTGATCGTAAATCGATTTTAGAGAAAAATCGAACTCCTTGCAATTGATCGAACAGATCATCAATCAGGGGTAATGGATACCGATTCTTGATCGTGACCTTATTCAATTCGCGGTAGCCAATGCACATACGCATTGATCCGTCTTTCTTTTTGACGAATAAGATCGGCGCTCCCCATGGTGATGAACTTGGCTATATGAATCATTTTTCCAACAATTCGTCTAATTGTTTCTTTAGTTCCTGCATTTCTGAAGGTGCTAAACGGTAAGGTGCTTTGGCAATTGGTGTTGTCCCTGGTATCAAGTGGATTCTGAATTCAACTTCTCTGTCTGGAGGTTGCCCTGGTAATTCTTCCGGAAATACATCTCAAAATTGAGATACTACAGGGATATCTTTTAATTCTTTTCCTTTAGTGTTAATGATTATGGAAATCAAATACACTAAAGATCCTTTTCTTATATAACTTGTTGTTTTCATCACAGAGATGAATTTTGTGGATCTAGAGGGCATATTTCCTTTAATTGTGATCTTTTCACCCTTTGGTGAATTTACTTGGACTGACTTTTGATCACAAAAAATACTGGCTTTATTGGCTATTAACCAATCCATTCCTAATACAACATCAAATCCTGCCAGATTTATTGGATAAAGGTTTGCAATAAACTTTTGGTTTAAAAATTCTATTCTTGCTCCCTGCAAGACTTCAGAAATCTTAATGGTTTCCCCATTTGTTGTCTCTACTAGACATTCTTGTGGGAGTTTAGTTAATGGTTGATTGAGAAGTTTGCAAAATGAAGTATTAATAAAACTTTGGTTTGCACCAGAGTCGAATAATACTTTAGCAAAAACATCATTAACTAAAAACGTACCAGCGATCACATCCGGGATCATCTTTGCTTCTTCTGCAGTCAGAACAAATGCTCTAGCATTTTTAGTATTCTTGGTGTTCGTGGCTGGAGCTAGTTTTGGACAGTTTGGCTTGATATGGCCTTGTTCTCCACAGTTGTAACATATCCTGTTGTTAGGCTTTTTCCTGCTGTCTTCCTCCTTGTGTCCAGATATTTTGCAGAAGTTACAGTATATGGAGCATCTTCCAGAATGATTCCTTTTGCAATACTTGCAGTAGGGTGCAGAAGTAGAACCTATATTTTTCCCACGGTTGGAATTTCCAGAACGAAATTCTTGGGTAAGTTTCTGAGCTAAGGTTCTCCTCTGATCTTCTTCTCGTGTACGCACTAATTCATCTGTCAAGGTATTTGCTAGTTCTACAGCTTCTATGGTTTGAGGTCTAGCTGCCTTGACTACATGCCTAATTTCACTGATTAATCCCCAGATATAGCGGGAGATTAATACTGGTTCAAGTGATGCAAGTGTTGGCACTATTCTAGCATATTCCAAGAATAAAGTAGTGTACCCCTTACTATCCACTCCAGTCATCCGAAGGTTTAGGAACTTATTTGCTATCTGTTCTTTTTCATTGGGAGGGCAGAATTTTCTTTCTACCATATTCTTAAATTCCTCCCATTCCATATTGTAAATTTTATCACTTCCCCTAGACTGAAGGATAGTGTTCCACCATTCTAAGGCTGAGTTCTTAAACAGATTGGAATCAAACATTATCTTATCCTCTTCCACACATTTGCTTATTTTTAAGACAGCCTCAGTCTTTTCTATCCAGCGTAGAGCTGCAACGGCCCCTTCATTGCCCGAGAATTCCATTGGTTTACAAAACCAAGAATTCTTTATAAGAACAACCATAAGACATGGTTCTTCTTCTTTTGGGAATGGGCTCTTGAAGTATGGGTCCATTTTTTACGCTGTTTTCAGGTTCAGTGGGTCGTTTACTATCACGTTACTTTTATTATCTGCTTCCTTAACCGTTTTGATAATATATGACATCGCATCTATTATCCCTTGTGCCATTATGTGTTGGATGGCACTGTTATCCACATGGTTTCCATTATTGTTGTTGTTCGGGTTATCGTTATCCGGGTTATTGTTACTCTGGTTATTGTTATTCTGGTTTTCCTGGTTCACTTCGTTATCCATCTGAATTTTAAAAATTTGTCAATTATTAATATCACAAGATAATATTTAAGGTAAACAATCACACAACACACATATTGGTAAAAAACGTCGAACATTGCGACTTACTCTTTCTTATAGTATGCATCTAATACACACTAGAACTGGAATTTTAAAATTACAATACTAATATGCATCACTATAACAACCCTTTCCAAAATTAATATTTCTTAATTTAATGACGTACATTAGCAAACCCTAATTAAGACCCCTAAGTGGTATGGCACAACCCATATTTTTAAAACGATCAAAGCTAGGATCACTTCCCCCTAAAACTCGAGGGGGTAACCCCTAATTGATAATTATCCTTAAAAATCAAAGTTAAATCGTGAAAATTGGTTTAAGTCGACTCACCCAGGCTATACTGGACATCAGGCTACCCTATCCTAAAAGGGTAGCCGTCGCGCCATGCGCAGGGACCAGGAGGGTCTGGCGCGCTACACGAGGGGGACCAAAATTCAGTATATATATCAGGGGTTTGGCACTTGCATGGAAAATCTGTTACGACGAAAAAACTAGTTACGAACGTTGAGTTGCACTCTATTTTGTTCAAAAACACACACAGTTACGAACCTCTGTTGCGACCAAAGGGTAATAACTCGATCACTGCTACGATACAATGTCCGATCGATTGAAATTAATCCGATGGATGTTTAAGTACTGCCCGAATTCGGGCTATACTTTGTCATTCGTCGTGAGGGTTTTGATTTCGTGAATTTATCGTAAATGTTGTATTAAGTTACTAACCTAGTTTCGTGTGCATTGTTATTTAACTAGGTTACGAGGCTAAATCAGTAGGCAAAACTCTGTCCAGTTAAACTCGCAATGTGAGTCATTCTCTTTTTATCAATTTGTTTTGCAAAACCCTAAATGTTTTCCAGTTATACTTAGCAGTGATTAAGTCTTTGCTAATCTGTAATTACTGGCAATATGTGGGGGTTTTGTGCACATTACTACTAATGATTTATCGCTTTAGGTGGGCGAGCCTAATTTAGTGATATGTCCACAGTCATAGATCCGGTCGAGTGACAACTGAATCAGCTAATTATAAGATAGGGGCAAATGTGAAAACTCTTAATGCTGTAAATTATAACAATGTGTCCTTTTGTACAAATTGAATGACTCGCCAGTATTTCCCCGCTGATAAAATCTTTTTAAACATGTTTCAGGTGATTTACTGTGAACCAGGAAAAGTGTCGCATAGCACTACAGCTTGAAGAAAGTAGCTCAGTAAATAAATAAACACGTTTTTTTAAACAGGGAATTTCCCAGTGAAATTTCTTTATTGTAAATTACGGGGTTTGTCCCGAAATTTGAAATAAAATAAATGGGTATTTTCAGTTTAAACGATCATGTTAAAAATTTCCGCTGCCAAAGTAAATACAAATACCACGGGTTTTTCTGTCCCGCGGCATCCGAACCAGGAAACTGGGTCGGGGGTCGTGACAGAAAAAAAGTGGTATCAGAGCCACTGATTTAAGCCAGTTAAGTATTTAGAAATACTTAATTTTTCAAATTGCCATTCTGTGATTCTGTGAAAATTTAATTTAATAAATAAAATTTTAACTTAAAATTTTGTGTGTGTTTCTTCATGTGTGCTAACAGCATGAATGAACTGTCGGAGTCACTCCGAAACTTTACTATCCATACCACCGATATGGATACAACAGGGACCCTATCCGGCTATCAAGCAGATACTGAGGAGCCAATAATGTTCCAGGCCCAGCCGCAGGAGAAACCAAAACCAAAGCCAGCTGCCCAGAAGGTGAAAAAGACTGAGGATCCGAAAGACAAAGGGAAAGGAAAGGAGATCGGGGAAAGTTCCGGGCAAGCCCAGGAAATGCCACACTAGGAGGAGCTTGATCGAAAACTGGCAAATTGTGACCTCATCGGACCTGCCGATAAGAACCTTTTCAATTTCCCTGCCCAATCACAACTTCCAATTAACCTTGAACCTGCTATTCCAGACCCTATTGTCAACCCATGACCTGTTACAGGCCAGCTGGAAGAGTGGTGGACGAGCGACTGGCACTTTCAGAAATTCATGAATAACCCCAATGTTTACTTTCCTCAGTTTGATCCGGAACCTGCACCATTCCCACCTATGAGTGCAGAAAACGTTGCCGAGTTACGCCGCTATGGCGAGGAACTGGTGGATGCAGGCAACCGGATTCGGGAAGTGGGGGAAAACATCACCTGGAAATACGACGAGAGGGAGCGTCGTTTCTAAAAGGCCAGCTAACTGTGGTTGTGTGATTGTATAATAATAATATGTAGAATATATATATATATATATATATATATATATATATAATAATATAACAATGTATAATAATAACTAAAAATAAAACTTTTGTAAAATAGATGGTTTGTATCAACGCATACTATTATAAAAATATATGAAAGTCGCAAGGTCGACAATTTTGGCTATACGTGCTTGACTTAATTGTTTCTGTGATTGCTTTATTGTGTTTGGTTGCTATCCATTTTGTGACAATAATTTGCATATATTGTTAATGATTCAGATGGAAAACGCGGACATCCAACCAATAAATGAAGTTAACCAATCCGAACAAAATAATGAAGACCATTTTCTTAATAGGCAAGATATAGAAAATATCGTTGCTCAGGGATAGCCAATGCTATCCTAGCAATTGTTGCTGCTGTTAAAAACCCTGCTGAACCTTCGCAAGCCAACAATAGCAAACATACTCGCGACGATAATTTTAGTAACAATGTGAATGGAGGTGGCAATAACGACAATAATGTGGTTCAAGCCTCAATACTCAAGAAAATGAAAGTTGCAACACCTGGTTGCACTTACAAAGAATTCCTTGCCTGTAAGCCGGTCGAATTTGCAGGCAATGAAGGGGCAACTGCCGCACTGCGTTGGTTAGAAAAGACTGAAGCAGTAATCAAGATAAGCAAGTGTGCAGTGGAAGACAAGGTAATGTATGCATCCTACCTTTTCAAGGAAGAGGCGTTAGAATGGTGGAATACAGTGCTGCAGACTAAGGGAAGCGACATGGCTTATGCCATGAGTTGGGAGGAATTTAAGGGATTGGTGGAGAGAAAATTTTGTCCCGACTATGAAAAGGAACAAATGACAAATAAGTTCCTGAACCACCGGATGGTGTATGTTGATTGTCGAGGGTATACTTTGAAATTTTTCGAGTATGCTAGGATTATACCAACTCTGGCTTCGCCAGAACCGGTACTTATTTCTCGCTATATTTGGGGGCTAATTAGCGAGATTCGTGATATAGTCAAAGTTGTGAGACCTCGCACTATTGATGATACGGTGGAATTGGCCAACACCTTAACTGACGGACTAGTGCGCACAAGAGAAGAAAACAGGAAAAAGGAATTGGCCCAAAAGATTACCCAAGGGTTTCGTGTGGGTAATAATAATAGTAATTTCAAAAGAAAGGGAACCGTGCAACCTTCCATACCGCCATTTTGCGGGAATTGCAAAAAGAAACATTTTGGAAAATGCAAGGAAAATTGCAATTTCTGCAAGAGACCGGGTCACCGAGAGGAGGAATGTAGGAAGAAAACCGTAATCTGCTACAACTGTGGTGAAACGGGACACTTTAAGCCCGATTGTCCGAAATTGGTCAAGCCAGCTGATAACAAAGCCAAACTTGCAGAAGGAACTACTAAGAAGAATGCAAGAGCCTTCCAGCTGACAACACAAGAAGCAGATCTGATTCCCGATGTAATAGCTGGTACGTTTCTGGTACATGACATTTATGCGAAAGTATTATTTGACTCTGATGCAAACCAAAGTTTTATAAATACTTCATTCTGCCAAACTCTTAAGCAACCTTTAACCAAACCTAAGCAGATTTATACGGTAGAAACAGCAGAGGGAAATTCTGTTAACATAGATAAGGTTTTGCAAGAAGGAAAGATAGAACTCTCAGGCCATAAATTTTCTGCAAACCTGTTACCTATGAATTTAGCTGGATTCGATGTCGTGCTAGGAATGGATTGGTTAGTAGCCAACCATGCTCGAATCCTCTGTGATAAGAATTCCATAGAGATTCATACACCCACAGGAGAAATGGTTGTGGTTACAGGAGATAAACCACGTAAATCAATGAAGTTCATTTCAGTAATGAAAGTTGCTAGTTATGAACGAAAACAAGGAATAGTGTATATGATTTCGGTAATCATTAACACTAAAAGAAAGAGCTTAAGGAAATTCCAGTAGTATCAGAATACTCGGATGTGTAGGACCGTTTTCGGGACTGAAACCGTGATTATCATGATTATGTTCATAGACGGGAAGATTAGAGACGGATGAAATACTTACTTGTATAGATTTGATAACATAACAAAGCAAACCGGCCCGATTAACAAGCTAACCGAACCATACCAAAGGAGTACACATCCGGGGAGAGACCAAGTGGTGATCTCTCCCGGTGAGGTCTGAGACCTCCTCCAACTTCCAAGTGTTTGAAATGACAAAGGGTTGCTATTTATAGCTACACCCCTTTGTCTTTCAAACACACACGGTCAAACAAATAACCCTCTCGTTTGACCACTTTAAACGAGCGGGTCTATACAAGTTCGTTAGACCGTTTCACTAACTATTACAAATTCAGCATAAAATAAATCTAATCTATTCGACAAGCATCGGACACAAAATCTGCATCAACAAATTCCCCCTTGTCCGTTGCTGTCGAATGCTGAAAATGCAACTGCAATCAATCTTCAGTCAAGTATTCATCTTCCCTGTGTTAACAAATTCCCTCTTGACCGATGATCCAGGTAAGTAGTATCTTGACGCTCCTTGTAAAATATTTCCCCCTTAAAGTACGCGTATCCGTGTTGGGTGTTGTGCAGTTTCCACAATTGACCGATCTTCCGCTGATCTTCCAATACTCCAACCGGCATTTGATAAGGGTTCCATTCTTTTAAGAACTGCATCAAGTCTTGATCTTGTCATAAGAACTCTATTTCATACAAGCATACTACATTGATAGAGATTTCTGGTGAACTGTCTTCTGTAAACCGTCTTTGTGGAATCGACCAAGTAATGCACTTTAATCTTCAGCATCAACACTCAGGAAAGTCAGCTAGACCAAGTGTATCCCTTGCAAGCTCAACCAAATGGCACGCTTAGTTGAACTACATACAGATCTCATTGTCTCGCCTTTGTGAAGTTGACCACGTAATGCACTACGGATCTTCAGCATCAGTACTCAGGAAGTCAGCTTGACCAAGTACATCGTTTGCAAACTCAACGAATTGAGTTACCCCCAGATCCCTGTAAAATCCCAAAGAAACATCAAACCCAAAACCAAATCCTGCAGGTCTTCAGCTTTGAACTATCAACTTTCAAAAACATTCCCCCAGGTCTTCAGTGAACAGCGCTTTGAAACTACTGTCGACTTTAGATACCTGTATGTTTCCGTGCAAAACCCTTCACGCTGGCTGGAGAATTAATTAAAATCCTCAAATATGTGTCTGTGCAAAACATTCCACGCCGAACCGTTGGTATCACCAGAAAATCACAAACTCTACCACCTGTGATTGCGTTTAGAAATTTACCGAAGAAATTCAACATATGAAATTTTTTATTCCCCCATTTCTTTGGTAAGATCTCTAAACCTTAACAGATTCCCTCCACTTCAAAGGAATTGTCGTAAACTTTCAAATGTTCACCAATTCACTTCACTTAGTGGAACTGTCGTCAATCTTCACTGAATGTTCTCGGTTCCGAAAAATCACGAAAACGACTTTCTTCTTTGCATATTCTAGTTGAATAAGAACGTCCCCTAGTACCCCGTAGGATCCGACTTGTATCCCTCCAAAGACTTTGTGAACTCGTTAGGACCGGTATTGACATTCTAGGTTCATTCATTCGTTACCAAATGCGAGAATATGACAATAAACAAAAAGATTTCTTCGTTGCATATTCTAGTTGATAAAGAAATTTCGCCTAGTACCCCGTAGGATCCGACTTGTATCCCTCCAAAGACTTTGTGAACTCGTTAGGACCGGTATTGACATTCCAGGTTCATACGTTCGTTTTCAAATGCGAGAATATGACAATAAACAAAGTGCTTTCGAACATTTACGAATAACCGATAATAATCATAAACATTGACGTGCGGAAGTGAACATACCGTTTTGTTTTTGGCCCATAATAGTCGCGTCACCATTTTTGACATTTGCATCGGTAACCGTGACTACCCCACATTTTTTTTAAAGATCATCGTCTGTTTTCATCATGCCGCATCATCTCGTGCGCTCCCGAAACCCGTACAAATTTTGACCTTGACATTTAGAAACGCGATTCAAATCAACTCCGCGAATACTCGACCCCACTTTGCTACTCATGTAAATTCCTTGGCCCCCTTGGAAATTTATAAGACCCAAAAAAAAAAATAAACAGTCCAAAAATCTGGATTCCATGTGTAGCCCAAAAATCTGAGAGGCCCAAAATGAATTAGTCTTTCACTAGAGGCCCACCCAAAATGAATGAGTTAAAGTCTTTCAATAGAGGCCCATAACACTTTACCAAAGACCAAGTCCAACATCTTTGAAAACTTACCCTCATTGTACAGCCGCAGACCATTCTCATTTTCAATCTCACTTTCCCAAATTCTCATTTTCAATCAGTATTATCATACACCATCATCTTTCAATCTGCGATACCTACTAAATTGATCACATGTGTGAGGCCCACATAGTATCCACCAATATACCCAGCAAAGAAAATTGGCCCAATTGGGAACAAGTAAATAATGTGGGTCCAACAGAAACCCTATCTGCCCAAAAGTTCAGCCGACATCTCCTACTTTGTATCTACATCTTCATTGTACAGTAGTCAACAACATCAGGCAACAACATCAGACTTTCTCCTCTTTCTTCTCTGCGATACCAACAATTGTTGGTACACTTTATGTGGACGCGAATCGACTCGGTTCGATTCGGTTCGGGTCGACTCGGTTAGGTCTGGCTCAACCAGACGACACGACATTCCTCCGTCGTGCGCCCCAGAGTTCGACACGCGAAGCACGGAGCGCCGCGAACAAGTCCCAGGTGACACATCACCATGACATCATCTCTGTGATGTCATGATGATGTCATGTTTGACTATATTCATATTTGTTGAATTGGTGAAATATGATGTCTGGGCCGTAAACTTCATGTTGGGCCGAATACTTGTAATGGACTTTGTCTAATATTGGGCTTCAACATCAAACGACGAAACAACATTTGGATTAAATGTTTAGGTGACGAAACACTTTTGTTTCGTCACTTTGAATTGTGTTTCGTCGAGTGCTGTTTAGTTTCGTCATGTTCTGTGTCTGTCTAGTATAAATACCCTCATTTGTTTCTGTGTGAAACAGATGAGCACAGAGAGACTTAGTGAGAGTCGTTAAAACATTGTTTGTATATGTTTGTGGTTGTACTCATCCCTAATCAATAGATATTGAATCTTTGGTTACGCGTGTGTTTTCACACTTTGTTTGGTTTGCACCGTCACGGGGATTCCGCACCCGTTACCGTGTTTGTGATAAACAAGGATAGGTGTTCGTTATCGATACTCACCGGAAAAACGGGACCTGCAATTGGTATCAGAGCTTTGGCACTTTTCCTTGTTTAAAACCAAACATTGTCGTGTTTGAAACAAGTTTGTGTGTGATTTTTCAGATTTCGTTCTTGAAAAGTTTATATTTTTTTCTGGAAAAAGTCATTAAAATCAGTGTTTATGTTGTTGGTTTGCTAAAAGTTTTGTCGAAAACCTTGTTTGTTTGAGTGTTTACATATTAACATTTGGTTTTTGTTGAAAGTTTTAAGCAAAATCTTGTGTTCGGAAATTTTTCGGTCACCGGAATCTTCAAATATTCATCGTGTTCTTCAGAAATATTCAAAGTGTTCTTCATTTGTTGTTGTTTGATCTGATTTGGAGTTTAACTTAAAAGTGTTGTGGAATATAATTTATTAAATTGACAAAGTGATGATGGTTTGTTGAAAATAAGAATTCTCGAAACACAAAAAGTCTGAAAATTGATTGAGTAGTTTGAAAATTGTGGCTTTTTGTGTCAGTAAAAGATAAGCTTGTTTGAAAATATCTCACCAGTTCTTATCCCAAAATTCTGTTTCGTCAAACATCACAAACAAGAAATCTGTTTCGTCGACCTTCTCTTCATCTTGTTTCGTCGAAGTGGGCTTCATACTTTGGGCTTCACAATTAAATTGGGCTTAAACACCTTTGGGCTTATTCTGTTTTCGTCGCACCAATCACACAAGACCTGTTTCGTCGACCCACTCAAAAATTCGATCAGTCAACATCAAAGGTCACCAGTCAAATGTTTCGGCTGCATTATTTAAATAAATATCCATTTTCGTCGATCATTTAAGCCAATAGTCTTGCTGTTTCGTCGAATAACAACAAAGCTAAATTGGGCTTCACATGATTTGGGCTTCAAACTGAAGTGGGCTTCAATTCTGTTTTCGTCGACAAGTGGGCTTCAAAATTAGATTGGGCTTCAAACATCATTGGGCTTATTTGTTTCGTTGGACAAGATAACTTTTCGGTTTCGTCGCACAAACAAACAAAACTGTTTCGTCGATCTATTATTAGACCTGTTTCGTCGACCACGATACATTTCTGTTTCGTCGGACAATTTCAATCTGTTTCGCCACTTAATCAGTTTCGTCGAGATACTTGTCACTTTTTAACAGAGGACTTCTAAAAGTGTTTTAACAGTCTGTTTCAAGTGTGTGACCAAGTTTTTGTGAAATGTATTATGGAGGAGGTTTTATTAAACGAATTGCTGCTCCTCAAAATATCGAAATGTATTATGGAGGAGGTATTATCCCGTCAGCTAGTTCAAGTTCAGCTCAGCAACCAAAGTTACAAACGGCGTTTGTATCAAATACAAACTCTTCTCCGTTTCCTCAATCAGCTCCACCTCCTGTTTTCGATCCAAGTGCCTATTTTCCTAAACCTACTGTCGATTGTGGTCCGGCCATACAGTTGGGAAACGGTGATCAAACAAGAACTGCGCTTTATGCCGAAATCATCAAGAATGTCAGCGATGGTGAATCTTCGGGAAATGATGACAGTTCAGGATATAGTGGCAGTATTGATAAAGATGGTTCAGGTGTGAGTGATTACAGTTTGTCGAATGATGCTAAGGAGAAATTTGACTTGATCAAGAAAGCTGATGCTACTTCAAAAGAAATGGAGAAGATTCTCACTCAAGATGGATCTTTCTTTTCTCAGACTGCCTTCATGGCTAATGTCACAGCTTCTACAAGTCAGGTAAATTCTGAAACTCCTAGAATATGTAATGATTGTGCTTATATGAAACAGGAATGTGACAGAACAAAACTTGAATGTGATACAATTCATAGTCACAATCAGAGTTTGGTTATTGAACTGTCAAAGTGCAAAGAGGCGAATATGGCTCTGGTTAGAAACGAAAAGGGTTTTAAATCTCAAATTGAAACCTTAAAGAAAAATGTTTCCGAAGTAACCAAAACTGTTTACCACAAACAAGTTAGCATTAACAGTTACATTAACATTATTGAGGAAACCAAAAAGGAGTCAGCCATTGCAAAATGCGAGCATGATGCAATCAAGCAAAAGTTGGAGAGTTATTCTAACTCCCGATTTATGCTCGATCACATTATTGATGTTCAACAACTGAAGGGAAACAAGAAAGGTGTTGGGTATAAGAAATGTCCGCCCCCTTTAAGACATAATTATGCCTATATGCCTGATGAAGAAGAAATGCCACGGTTTGAACCCAGTGTGCCTCTTGATTATGAGGAAGTTACCACTGGCCTCGGGTTTAAATCGGACAGTTCTTCAAAAACATCATCTGAGCAAACAGAAAAATCAACATCTACGAAACAAAGTCCTCCAATCATTGAGGACTATGAGTCGTCTGATGATGAACCAGAATCATATGTGAGTAATCAGGATAAATCACTTGACAAAATGAAAGGAGTAGAAGTTCCAATTGAGAATCATATTCTGTGTGATCCTCCTACTCCTGCTGTGCAACCTGTTGCCAAGCAAGTGATAGATCATGTCAAGGATGTCAAAGATGACAATGAATGTGTGTCTGCTGTTAAAAGCAATAACGTGTTGTACACTTTAGTTGGTGATGACAAAATTTATTCAAACACAGTTTTCCAATTAAAAATGTCAATCAATCTTTAATTGATAAAGTGTTTGAAGATACTACCAGTAAGTTTTTGGAAAAGGGGATCCCGAGAGTTTCAGTAACTCAGTGTGATCCGATTCCAAAAGCTGAAGTTAGAAGAAAATTTGGAAATCAAAAATCACCAACGAAGCAACAACCTATCGCTTTTAAGGGTAAACAACAACAACGAGCTCAAAAGCCCAAGGCTAAGGTTGAAACAAAAGGAGCTCGTTTCAAGAAGAAAAACAAAGACATTGAATTTGTGGCCTCCAAAGGTACTGATAAAGTGGAGACTTTTGAAAATAAGTCAAATACCGATTTTGTTCAAAAAGTCAACATTTTGAAACGTAATAATGATAACAATTACACTCAACACACAAATGGGTGTGAAGCTAGTACCTCTGGGTCTACAACTTCAACGTCAGGTCGTCGAACAGATTCTCCTAAGTTTGTTGAAAGGAGAACTTGTTTCAAGTGTAGGAAGTTTGGGCACATTATTAAAGACTGCACAAACTCGCCCAAACCAAATTTTGTGGAAAGAGCCCCTTCTGAACACGGTCACTCACAAAGTCGTCCTGTTTGTCCAAAACATGATAAACGCACTATTAAAGAACAGGAAACAAAACAATGACATAAGAATGTGAAGGTGATCGAAAAGGCTTTAAAACCGGAAAATGTTAAAAGGAAACCAAGTTCACAACAACCGTTAAAACCAGAAATTGTAATTAATACACAATCTGGTAAATGGAAACAAGCTTGGAAACCGAAAACAGGTGAAGGTTCAGGGGGAGGCGTGAAATTTCCAAATCATCAAGAAATTGAAATTACATTTCTTGATTCTCAGGGGCAACCTAAGTCTATGAAGGCTTGGGTCCCCCTCTCCAACTAATCTCTGAGTGAGTGTGTAGGATGTTCCAGGAGGAACTATCGATAGTCATCGGATTGTTGATAGAGGAGTGTCCATGCACAAGATAGGCGACTCAAAGCTCCAAGATATTGTTATTTCTAGGAGTGGTTGCCTTTGATGGAGAGAAGAAGAAAAGGGAGACATAATTGTCTGTCAAAAGAGATTGAAAGTTTCGACAAAATGGAAATCATTTTAAAATGTGATTGTTAAAGGCTTTGATCGGGTCCCCAGGATAGATTCAATCAAAATGTACGCACCTGCAGCACGTCTGATGTTCAAAATCAACAAGATGAACGTGCAGTGTACATTTCTTCGCGGTGTGATTAAAGAAAATGTGTTTTTGTTGAACAATCCAACCGGGTGTGCGGATGCCTTGGCATGGATTGAACAACCGCACACTACTTCTCAAGAGAAAGACAAAGACCTTCGCTGGTGCAATGTAGAAGACCAGCCGGACCCAAAGGTTTCTGATCTTGTTGCTGTGAAGAGATTTCTAAGTAGCTACAAAGAATCGACTTTGAAATCCACACCGGGTGGATATCCAGTTTGGGAGAGCGCTCAGATTCCTTGCAATGCAAGAGGCAGTTGCAGGATACGGTTTTAAATTTCTAATCTCTCCTTTACTTGTCGATATTTAAGCTGCTTTATAAATTGTTATCCTCTCGTACTGCACTCTTTGGCCAGACAATGTTGTCATGGTCCACACCGCTTACCGACATGCCAACTGATTTTTCCAAAATTCGATAAATCATTTGTGATTCAAAATTAATTTTGGTAAACGGCATTGAGGTAAAACCATGAGTTAAACCGACATCGGGAAATCGTTTTTGTATATATCTTTGTGTCTTTTAAATTTTATCTTAGTTTGTTGATTTTAGGGGGAGTAAATCCAAAATTTGAAAAAATTCAAAAACATCGAAAAATTTCAAAACGCAAAAACAATAGAAAAACAAAAATGAGTTTCCTGGCGAGTAAAAGAGAAAATGATAGTAAATCAGTGGTCTGTCGAAATTTCTTCGAACTGAACTCAAAATGAAAAACGATAAGCAGCTCTATATAAGATGTATCGGTAGGCTCACAATCATTTTAAAGTGTGCAGGGTGATATAAATCTTAAATCGACTAAAGACCAGGTGGGAACCGCACATTGGCATATGGTCTTAGTACCGAAATTTCGTTTGAGAGATTACCGAGGTTCTGAAATATTCGGTCTTTATGCTGTCTTATCATCTGGGTATCATGGTTGTATCAAACCGTAAAAATAACGGAGACGAAGTCTAAGATCTTCCATGATACTATACATACGTGTACATATTGCATTCGACCTCAATAAGTGATCAACAATCACATGTCCAATCAAAATAAGTGATAATTTATCACAGATTCTTTGCGGGAGTCAAGTTCGTCTCTCTGCTGTACGAAAGTACTGACCTGTTCACGGACTTGCTCCTGTGCCCTCATGCATCTGAAAATCAAGTTCCTCATAAATAAGTGATTCTATCACATAGGGCTTGTTTTCAATCAAAATAAGTGAGTTTCTCACATTCTTTTATACGGTCAAACGGATGATTAACGGTATACTCACCGGTAAGATGAACTCTCGCGCATGCCTTGATACGGGAATGTGTCGTGTGTGGATGAACACCGGTCGGTAAGTATAAATCATACCTTAACGTATCCCCTCGCCATGATTACATCTGATAAGTTGAGCTTACGTGGACAATAATACCGATAATTGTTATATGATGCTTATCAAATTGTTAACAAAAAGAACAACAAGAGCGTTTTGGCGTGACCGTACACTGATATGATTCTCTTACCCTCGAAACTCGCAAAAAGATTGTTCGTAAATATTTATTTAATGTTTTCAGTTTCTGCATCTTTGTATATATTTATTTATTGCTTTCCGTCTTTACATTTGAAAAATGAAAAATTCCAAAAAGATTTTAGGTGTGTTTTAATCTAAACTTTATAAAAGCCAAAAAGATTTTGCTTCTAGTTTATTTTTGATTGACTGATGTTGGAACTCGAGTCTATCCTACCCAAAATCCTGATCGTGAGCCGGAAAACAATTGCACCTTCATAAACTGTCGAAGTTAACAAGTTTTGAAAGTTAAAGGATTAAAATTGATCATTTTCTAAACTTTCAAACTGTTGTCGGTCGGTGTTTGATTGAGATTTGATCTCATATGTGTCATTTGTTTAAATGTTAACTATATTCCAAGCGGTTGTTCTCATTATGCGTTTAGCTTTCTTGCCTGTGCAGATGCTAAAGGCGAGGAGAACATGTTCGATGACAAGCTTTGGAATGAAGACACGAAGTGGAGCCACTCAAAGGATAAAATGATCGAGTTGCCGCTGACCCTTCATCAACACCACAAGGATCTGAAGAATTGACAAGTCAAAAGATTCACAGGAATAACTCAATGGAGAGTTCATTCTAAGGGGGAGTTTGTTAACACACTACCTAAATGAAAAGGGAGTTTGTTGATACACTTTCTACTTACGACGCGTGAAGACTTTGAAGATCCTCCGACATAAAAGACACAGAAGACGAACCTCATGAGTAGCGTCCAAGGGGGTGATTGTTGGTACACTTTATGTGGACGCGACTCGACTCGGTTTGATTCGGTTCGGGTCGACTCGGTTAGGTCTGGCTCAAGCCAGACGACACGACATTCCTCCGTCGTGCGCCCCAGAGTTCGACACGCGAAGCACGGAGCTCCGCGAACAAGTCCCAGGTGACACATCACCATGACATCATCTCTGTGATGTCATGATGATGTCATGTTTGACTATATTCATATTTGTTGAATTGGTGAAATATGATGTCTAGGCCGTAAACTTCATGTTGGGCCGAATACTTGTAATGGACTTTGTCTAATATTTGGCTTCAACATCAAACGACGAAACAGCATTTGGATTAAATGTTTAGGTGACGAAACACTTTTGTTTCGTCACTTTGAATTGTGTTTCGTCGAGTGTTGTTTAGTTTCGTCATGTTCTGTGTCTGTCTAGTATAAATACCCTCATTTGTTTCTGTGTGAAACAGATGAGCACAGAGAGACTTAGTGAGAGTCGTTAAAACATTGTTTGTATATGTTTGTGGTTGTACTCATCCCTAATCAATAGATATTGAATCTTTGGTTACGCGTGTGTTTTCACACTTTGTTTGGTTTGCACCGTCACGGGGATTCCGCACCCGTTACCGTGTTTGTGATAAACAAGGATAGGTGTTCGTTATCGATCCTCACCGGAAAAACGGGACCTACAGGATGTATTCCCAGAAGAGCTACCTGGATTACCACCGGATAGAGAAGTGGAGTTTAGAATTCATCTGATTCCTAGAACTACACCGATAGCTAAGACACCCTATCGGTTAGCACCCACCGAAATGTTAGAACTAAAGAAGCAGTTAGATGAATTGCTAGGCAAAGGATTCATACAACCTAGTTCATCCCCTTGGGGAGCACCTGTGTTATTTTTGAAAAAGAAGGATGGTTCGATGCGAATGTGTATCAATTATAGGGAATTGAATAAGGTTACAATTAAGAGTCGATACCCATTACTTAGGATTGATGATCTTTTTTATCAACTTCAGGGAGCTAGATATTTCTCCAAGATAGATTTGCGCTCTGGATATCATCAGTTGAAGGTACAGGAAGAAGACATACCTAAAACTGCTTTCAGAACTAGGTATGGTCATTACGAGTTTACAGTCATGCCCTTTGGGTTAACGAATGCCCTGTAGCATTAATGGACATGATGAATAGAATCTGTAAACCGTATTTGGATAAATTCGTAATTGTCTTCATTGACGATATACTTATTTATTCTAAAAGCCAGAACGAGCATTGTGAACACCTACATGCCCTCTTAGCTCTGTTGAGAAAGGAAAAGCTCTATGCCAAATTCTCGAAGTGTGAATTTTGGCTACAAGAGGTGTAATTTTTAGGACACATGGTGAATCACGAAGGTATTCACGTAGATCCCTCCAAAATAGAAGCGATCACCAATTGGAAGGTCCCGCGATCAGCTACCGAAGTTCGAAGTTTTTTGGGATTAGCTGGATATTATAGGCGTTTTATCAAAGATTTTTCTAAGATAGCTGTTCCATTAACTAAGTTAACTTGTAAAACTGTTAAGTTTGAATGGGGACCTAAGCAAGAAGAGGCCTTTAGAATCTTGAAGCAAAGATTAACAAATACCCCAATTCTGGCCTTACCAGACGGAACGGAAAATTTTGAAGTCTTCTGCGTCGCTTCTAAACTAGGATTAGGATGTGTGCTAATGCAACATAAAAAGGTGATTGCGTATGCATCAAGACAGTTGAAGAAGCACGAGAAAAATTATACAACTCATGATTTAGAATTAGGAGCAATAATTTTTGCCCTTAAAATTTGGATACATTATCTGTATGGAAGTAAGTTTACTGTCTACACAGATCATAAAAGTTTAAGGTACATTTTTGGGCAAAAAGAATTAAACATGAGGCAAAGAAGATGAATGGAAATTCTAAGTGACTACGACTGTGATATTCAATATCATGAAGGAAAGGCGAATGTAGTAGCAGATGCCTTGAGTCGTAAGTATCATGAGAAGCAAAGGCGAGTTCATGCTCTTAGATTAGATCTCCAATTATATTTAATGGAACAACTGAAAAAACGTTCAAGAAACGGCAGTCAAGGATGATGCTGAAGGAATGAAAGGACGCATAAAGGAATTAGAGCAAGGGACTGATGGAATTTGGAGATTTCATAAGAAAAGAATTTGGGTACCTAGGCAAAGATATGTAAGAGATAAGATTTTAGAGGAAGCTCATAAATCTAGATATACGATGCATCCTGGTAATAACAAGATGTATCAAGATTTAAGAAAAAAATTCTGGTGGATAGGAATAAAGAAGGACATAGCTAGATACGTTTCTAAGTGTCTAACCTGTTCACAAGTTAAGGCAGAACACCAGAAACCTTCAGGTTTACTTCAACAAATAGAAATGCCTGTATGGAAATGGGATATGCACGTATTTCCGTAATTAAAATATAGATATGCACGTATTTCCGTAATTAATTTCCTAACATATAATATTTTGGTGTCAGCAGAACACTTCTGTGGCTGAATCAGTGGCTAAGCTCTGATACCACATTCTATCGCAACCCCCGCCCCCTAGCTGTCCCGGGAACGGGCGGCCGCGTAAACCAGTTTTGTTGGTATCGGTGTTTATCAATTTGGCAGCGGAAATTAAATCAGGACCGTAGTTAGGAAATATTTTATCAGAGTAAATACCACACTTTATATAAATATATTGGGATAAAACCCAAGTTTTCATTACAAACTGTTTTATAGGGATAAACTCCATTTTATTGAAATAAAACATCTTCTTTTATTTAGGTAACTTTTATAGCCACTTTTCCAAGCCTTCAGTGCTGTCCAGCTGGCTTTCACATTTTGTTACCTGAAACGCGTTTAAAAACATTTGTCAGTGGGAAATACTGGTGAGTGAATCCCAGTTTAATCAAGAAGAGTACATGATGTGTTTCATGTATCTAATCTCAAGAAATGTTTATCTGACGAATCACTAGTAGTACCTCTTCAAGACATAGAGGTAAATGAAAAGTTGAAATTTGTCGAGAAACCTCTCCAAATTGAAGACAGAAAAGTCAAGTTCCTTAAACACAAGAGACTGGTAATGGTCAAGGTAAAGTGGGATTCAAAGAGAGGACCTGAGTACACTTGGGAACTGGAATCTGAGATGAAGTGAAAGTACCCTTATTTGTTCCAGTAAATCTCGAGGACGAGATTTTAAACAATGTGGGGAGGGTATAACAACCCTTGCCAAAATTATTATTTCTTAATTTAATGACGTACATTAGCAAACCCTAATTGAGACCCCTAAGTGGTATGGCACGACCCATAATTTTTAAAACGATCAAAGCTAGGATCAGGACTCCCTAAAACTCGAGGGGGGTAACCCCAAATTGATAATTATCCTTAAAAATAGAAGTTAAATAGTGAAAATTCATTTAAGTCGACTCACCCAGGCTATACTGGACACGAGGCTACTCTATCCTAAAAGGGTAGCCGTTGCGCCACGCGCAGGGACCAGGAGGGTCTGGCGCGCCACGCGAGGGGGACCAAAATTCAGTATATATATCAGGGGTTTGGCACTTGCATGGAAAATCTGTTACGACGAAAAAACTAGTTACGTACGTTGAGTTGCACTCTATTTCGTTCAAAAACACACACAGTCACGAACCTCTGCTGCGACCACAGGGTAATAACTCGATCACTGCTACGATACAATGTCCGATCGATTGAAACCGATCCGATGGATGTTTAAGTGCTGCCCGAATTCGGGGTATACTTTGTCATTCGTCGTGAGGGTTTTGATTTCGTGAATTTATCATAAATGTTGTATTAAGTTACTAACCTAGTTTCATGTGCATTATTATTTAACTAGGTTACGAGGCTAAATCAGTAGGCAAAACTCTGTCCAGTTAAACTCGCAGTGTGAGTCATTCTCTTTTTATCAATTTGTTTTGCAAAACCCTAAATGTTTTCCAGTTATACTTTGTAGTGATTAAGTCTTTGCTAATCTTACTGGCAGTATGTGGGGGTTTTGTGCACATTACTACTAATGATTTATCTCTTTAGGTGGATGAGCCTAATTTAGTGATATATCCACAGTCATAGATCCAGTCGAGTGACAACTGAACCAGCTAATTATAAGATAGGGGCAAATGTGAAAACTCTTAATGTTGTAAATTATAACAATGTGTCCTTTTGTACAAATTGAATGACTCGCCAGTATTTCCCCGCCGATAAAATCTTTTTAAACATGTTTTAGGTGATTTACTGTGAACCAGGAAAAGTGCCGCGTAGCACTACAGCTTGAAAAAGTGGCTCAGTAAATAAATAAACATGTTTTTGTAAAAAAGGAATTTCCCAGTGAAATTCCTTTATTGTAAATTACGGGGTTTGTCCCGAAATTTGAAATAAAATAAATGGGTATTTTCATTTGAAACAATCATGTTAAAAATTTCCGCTGCCAAAGTAAATACAAATACCACGGGTTTTTCTGTCCCGCGGCATCCGAACCAGGAAACTGGGTCGGGGGTCGTGACAATCACTAACCACAAAGTGGTCTATACTACGATAGATATATTATCATTATATATATTATTTTTTTTCATACACACATATTATATATTTATTATTATATTATTGTTACTATCACCACCATCACTTATATGGGTTTATCCAGAACTCCATATTACGCTCGTCGTATTTCCAGACGAGTCGTTCTCTAACTTGCCTCATCCTCTCGCTACTTTCTAAAATCTCTTCCCCGAAAGTTCGGAGTTCTTGCACATTTTCTGCACTCATTGGGGGTGCAGGTGCTGGTATTGGATCCGGGTACTGTGGCATGGGTTTTTCCTGAGGATATGGATTCCCTAGGATTTCCCTAATGTACTCATCATTATCATAATAGGGATCTAGAGGGTCCAGACCTGAGTAAGCTGCTAGGTTTGGCATGGGTTCTTCTGATATGTGGTAGCGTTGCTGATAATCCCTATGATCATCGAACCACGGGTCGTAGTATGGGTCTAAGGGATTGGGTGCTGGTATTCTAGGTATCTCTTCTGGGTTAAAATCATGCATTTGGATTTGGTTTTCTGGGTTGTTTTCAATCTCCATTGGCTGTGTGGGAAACAAGGGTAATGGTTGAGGTGCTATGAGTTACTCCAGGTTTGGGTCGGCAGCTGTGGTTGCTAAGATCTGGAAGCTTGCTAGACTCCTATTGAGCATGTCTTGGGTATGGGCATCTGTTTCTCTCTTAGCGGCTGCTAGAACTCGTTGTTGTTGTAACTTTTTCATTCTCTTCCTACGCTCATGTGCTCCCCTACTGAACCATCCTCTCTTTTCAGGAGGGAATGGCTCTTAAGACTGAGCCTTAAACACGAATATCCCATCTTCATTGTCAGCTGAATACCCTGAGAGGGCAGGCTGTGAAGAGGTGCCTTCGCTCCTAGGTGAGCCGGTGACGATAGGCGTCGGAGGGTCCTTGATCGCTCATGTTGTATACTAACAAATAGTCAAATAACACACAACAATAAAATATAGATATGCACGTATTTCCGTAATTAATTTCCTAACATATAATATTTTGGTGTCAGCAGAACACTTCTGTGGCTGAATCAGTGGCTAAGCTCTGATACCACATTCTATCGCAACCCCCGCCCCCTATCTGTCCCGGGAACGGGCGGCCGCGTAAACCAGTTTTGTTGGTATCGGTGTTTATCAATTTGGCAGCGGAAATTAAATCAGGACCGTAGTTAGGAAATATTTTATCAGAGTAAATACCACACTTTATATAAATATATTGGGATAAAACCCAAGTTTTCATTACAAACTGTTTTATAGGGATAAACTCCATTTTATTGAAATAAAACATCTTCTTTTATTTAGGTAACTTTTATAGCCACTTTTCCAAGCCTTCAGTGCTGTCCAGCTGGCTTTCACATTTTGTTACCTGAAACGCGTTTAAAAACATTTGTCAGTGGGAAATACTGGTGAGTGAATCCCAGTTTAATCAAGAAGAGTACATGATGTGTTTCATGTATCTAATCTCAAGAAATGTTTATCTGACGAATCACTAGTAGTACCTCTTCAAGACATAGAGGTAAATGAAAAGTTGAAATTTGTCGAGAAACCTCTCCAAATTGAAGACAGAAAAGTCAAGTTCCTTAAACACAAGAGACTGGTACTAGTCAAGGTAAAGTGGGATTCAAAGAGAGGACCTGAGTACACTTGGGAACTGGAATCTGAGATGAAGCGAAAGTACCCTTATTTGTTCCAGTAAATCTCGAGGACGAGATTTTAAACAATGTGAGGAGGGTATAACAACCCTTGCCAAAATTATTATTTCTTAATTTAATGACGTACATTAGCAAACCCTAATTGAGACCCCTAACTGGTATGGCACGACCCATAATTTTTAAAACGATCAAAGCTAGGATCAGGACTCCCTAAAACTCGAGGGGGGGGGGGGTAACCCCAAATTGATAATTATCCTTAAAAATCGAAGTTAAATCGTGAATTCATTTAAGTCGAATCACCCAGGCTATACTGGACACGAGGCTACTCTATCCTAAAAGGGTAGCCGTTGCGCCACGCGCAGGGACCAGGAGGGTCTGGCGCGCCACGCGAGGGGGACCAAAATTCAGTATATATATCAGGGGTTTGGCACTTGCATGGAAAATCTGTTACGACGAAAAAACTAGTTACGTACGTTGAGTTGCACTCTATTTCGTTCAAAAACACACACAGTCACGAACCTCTGCTGCGACCACAGGGTAATAACTCGATCACTGCTATGATACAATGTCCGATCGATTGAAACCGATCCGATGGATGTTTAAGTGCTCCCCGAATTCGGGCTATACTTTGTCATTCGTCGTGAGGGTTTTGATTTCGTGAATTTATCATAAATGTTGTATTAAGTTACTAACCTAGTTTCATGTGCATTATTATTTAACTAGGTTACGAGGCTAAATCAGTAGGCAAAACTCTGTCCAGTTAAACTCGCAATGTGAGTCATTCTCTTTTTATCAATTTGTTTTTCAAAACCCTAAATGTTTTCCAGTTATACTTTGTAGTGATTAAGTCTTTGCTAATCTTGCTGGCAGTATGTGGGGGTTTTGTGCACATTACTACTAATGATTTATCTCTTTAGGTGGGTGAGCCTAATTTAGTGATATATCCACAGTCATAGATCCAGTCGAGTGACAACTGAACCAGCTAATTATAAGATAGGGGCAAATGTGAAAACTCTTAATGTTGTAAATTATAACAATGTGTCCTTTTGTACAAATTGAATGACTCGCCAGTATTTCCCCGCCGATAAAATCTTTTTAAACATGTTTCAGGTGATTTACTGTGAACCAGGAAAAGTGCCGCGTGGCACTACAGCTTGAAAAAGTGGCTCAGTAAATAAATAAACATGTTTTTGTAAAAAGGGAATTTCCCAGTGAAATTCCTTTATTGTAAATTACGGGGTTTGTCCCGAAATTTGAAATAAAATAAATGGGTATTTTCATTGGAAACAATCATGTTAAAAATTTCCGCTGCCAAAGTAAATACAAATACCACGGGTTTTTCTGTCCCGCGGCATCCGAACCAGGAAACTGGGTCGGGGGTCGTGACAATCACTAACCACAAAGTGGTCTATACTACGATAGATATATTATCATTATATATATATATTTTTTTTCATACACACATATTATATATTTATTATTATATTATTGTTACTATCACCACCATCACTTATATGGGTTTATCCAGAACTCCATATTACGCTCGTCGTATTTCCAGACGAGTCGTTCTCTAACTTGCCTCATCCTCTCGCTACTTTCTAAAATCTCTTCCCCGAAAGTTCGGAGTTCTTGCACATTTTCTGCACTCATTGGGGGTGCAGGTGCTGGTATTGGATCCGGGTACTGTGGCATGGGTTTTTCCTGAGGATATGGATTCCCTAGGATTTCCCTAATGTACTCATCATTATCATAATAGGGATCTAGAGGGTCCAGACCTGAGTAAGCTGCTAGGTTTGGCATGGGTTCTTCTGATATGTGGTAGTGTTGCTGATAATCCCTATGATCATCGAACCACGGGTCGTAGTATGGGTCTAAGGGATTGGGTGCTGGTATTCTAGGTATCTCTTCTGGGTTAAAATCATGCATTTGGATTTGGTTTTCTGGGTTGTTTTCAATCTCCATTGGCTGTGTGGGAAACAATGGTAATGGTTGAGGTGCTATGAGTTACTCCAGGTTTGGGTCGGCAGCTGTGGTTGCTAAGATCTGGAAGCTTGCTAGACTCCTATTGAGCATGTCTTGGGTATGGGCATCTGTTTCTCTCTTAGCGGCTGCTAGAACTCGTTGTTGTTGTAACTTTTTCATTCTCTTCCTACGCTCATGTGCTCCCCTACTGAACCATCCTCTCTTTTCAGGAGGGAATGGCTCTTAAGACTGAGCCTTAAACACGAATATCCCATCTTCATTGTCAGCTGAATACCCTGAGAGGACAGGCTGTGAAGAGGTGCCTTCGCTCCTAGGTGAGCCGGACAACTGACGATAGGCGTCGGAGGGTCCTTGATCGCTCATGTTGTATACTAACAAATAGTCAAATAACACACAACAATAAAATATAGATATGCACGTATTTCCGTAATTAATTTCCTAACATATAATATTTTGGTGTCAGCAGAACACTTCTGTGGCTGAATCTGTGGCTAAGCTCTGATACCACCTTCTATCGCAACCCCCGCCCCCTATCTGTCCCGGGAACGGGCGGCCGCGTAAACCAGTTTTGTTGGTATCGGTGTTTATCAATTTGGCAGCGGAAATTAAATCAGGACCGTAGTTAGGAAATATTTTATCAGAGTAAATACCACACTTTATATAAATATATTGGGATAAAACCCAAGTTTTCATTACTAACTGTTTTATAGGGATAAACTCCATTTTATTGAAATAAAACATCTTCTTTTATTTAGGTAACTTTTATAGCCACTTTTCCAAGCCTTTAGTGCTGTCCAGCTGGCTTCTAGTTGGCTTTCACATTTTGTTACCTGAAACGCGTTTAAAAACATTTGTCAGTGGGAAATACTGGTGAGTGAATCCCAGTTTAATCAAGAAGAGTTTTATCAATTCACAGTATTGAGAGCGATTACAATGTTTACATCTACACAATTACTCATTCAGTACTATCAATCCTGACTGGTGGGCCATATTACACATTGGCGAACTCTTTGTCCAATGGTAACGTATTCCACATTTTGTATACAAAACCCCAACATACCGACAGTAATTGAAGAATTACAAAGACTCAATCACTGCTAACTATAATTTAAAATAAATAAAGGTTTTGTAAAAACAGTTTGCAAAAAGGAGATTACTCACATTGTTGTCTTAGGGTTTTCCTTAAGGATTTCCTGGTGATTATCTATTAAATACACAAATGCACACGCGTTTGTATAATAACCCAATATTTACATTAGTAATACCCTCCCCGAGACGGCATTCCAACGACTACGTCGGGCAGAACCACGACAGCCGTTACGGAACCCTGGATCAATCGGGCAGCGTATCTAATACGTAACCGGGTTATGATACTTACAACGGGGCAGAACTTTGTTAATTAGGGGGTATTATACCCGAGAATTATGCCTACACTATAGAAATTTCGAGAGAGAAATTGTTGTGAGCGAATTCGAAAGTGAAACTGATCGACCCTATTTGTAGTTGTGATTTCGGACTTCGTCGCGGCCCGCGTAAGAGAAGGAGGGGGCCTTCGCGGCCCGCGAGGCCAGCTAGGGTAGGCCCTAGCTTGGCTGACTCGCCACTAGGCTCGACACGACACTGCCACGTGGCAGCTCAGGGTGCTGCCTCGTTAATGAACGCTCGCGGCCTGCGTAAGACCAAGCCTAGGTCTTCGTGGCCCGCCACAGACTAATAAAATTTGATTTTTAATTAATTTAATAAAAATAAAGGTATTCGGGCCCTGTTTTCGTGTTCGGGGTATATTTTAGGACATATAGGGACATTTTAAAATATATTAGGGGTGTCGGAATATTTTGGAGGGTTGTTATAATGGTTTAGTTCATTGCGAAGCTCTTCCAACATAGAACACAAACCCACAAATAAACATATGAAATCTCCTTCATTTCTTATATTTATTTCTAGTCCAAAGATAGGAAAACTGCATTTCCTATATTTGTGAAAATTCCTATTTTCACAAAATTTCCAACACAAACAACCGCACCCGTCACCATCCATCACCGTACTACCTCCACATAACGCCCTACTCCTTGACGACCACCACACCAACAATACTACCCAACAACATTGTCAAACAAATGCACCCTTCACCATCCACCACCTGATACTCACCTCTGCTCAACTCACCTTCACATGTCACCTCAATCCGCCAAAACCACTGTCACCACCGCTTCAAACCCTCTTAGCCAGGGATGTTCATGGCAAAGTTTGGAAATTCAAGCATATTTATAGAGAATTCCCGTGTCACCATTTGTTAACAACCGGCTAGAGCAATTTTGTGAATTATGAAAAGTTTGTGGTTTGTGATTCCATTGTGTTTCATAGAGGTGATAATGGTGATATATGTGTCGGAATACGAAGGGCCAAAATGGAAAACAGTAATCCACCGTTATGAATCCATAAAATCCATTGCGCATGAATCGTCTGTAGAGTAAAATTGAGCTGAAAATGATGAATGGGGAAATAGTTAGCATATGGAAAGGGTATAGATTAGGGTTTGTGGAGAAGATTACCAAACGGTCAAAGAAACAGTCAACAGACAGAAGGGTGTAAACCGGTGAAAATGCAACGTGAATGGGGCAGGTGTTCATAATTTCCTTAGAGGTGTACAAGTTGATTTTTACCCCTTAGCAAGGGGTGCAAATTGATATTTACTCGTATATTTAAGTTGTAATATATTCTTCATTTTTTTTCTATATATAAAAATCTGAAACTATATATGACAATATTACATTTGTTTTTCTTATAGAAAGTTGCTATTCGAATATCATAGAATCCTATTTTGTGAATCAAATAAATTTATATATTGCAATAGAAAATTTTGGTTTTGTAGCCTAAAAAAATAAAATAAAATACAGCATGCAACGATATGTTATATTAATTGAAGTTATATGACTTGTTAGTACGTTGCTACACGTCTACAAAATCTTTGACATAAATTAATACATTATTAAATGTACTGGTTAAGCCACCTTGGCTGGAGCCTCGTCTCTGGATGGTGGGCATGTGTAGGTAACAATTTTTTGGTTTACTAATTCTAGTCCAAATGCCAAATGCCAAGGGTAAAGGCCCAAGTGCCCAAGTTGTTGAAAGACCCAATTATCTTAAGCCTTAAAGAATTGTTTTGTTTGAACAAATGTTTTAAATATCGGTATAAAGTATAAACCGGCCGGTTATACCAGTTAAACCGGATACGGGTTCGGTATGATAATGCCCGGTAAAATATGAATACAGTAAAATCCGGTTTTACACGTTCAAACCGTTGAACCGGTTTGCATTATCTTAAAACTTGAATTTTTAATTTTCATAAAATACGATATTAAGATAATACTAACCTTCCATATTTCCGGTAATTAACCTAGTGCCTTTCATTTCAATATTGCATCGTTGTTAATTGTTACTCACCTCGTCCAATGTAATTAACCTAGTGTCTTCCATTTCAAAATAGTTGTTTTTTTTTTAGATAAAACCATTATCAGTTACATAAATTCTTAATTGAGAATAGATTATTTTTTGTGATGAATTTGTATTTTATGAAATTATAGGGTTATCCGGTAACCCGGTTGAACAGTTAGGTACAACCCGGTTGAACCATTTCAGAGCCCACGCCGGTACGATTTAAAAACCGGTTTTTTAAACATTTGTTTGAACTTTGAAGTTTGAACCGACAACATGATTCAATCCCCGTGCCTGGCAGCCTCCCGCTCTTCTATTCTGGCAATCGCCCGTTAGCCCATTGGAATTGTCTCTCTACTGCCTCCAACAGCCTACAAAACACACGCCAAGCCCCTAATCAAAGTTTCGACCACTGGCTAAGGTAGTAAGTCTTGAAATCTTGAATTCTCTTTTAGTTAATTCTGTTTTTTATGAGTTAATTACACAAATAGGTCATGTGGTTTATACCTAATTTCGTCTTTGAGTACTAACTTTTTTTTACAGGTTTAGGTTTTATGGTTTCAATTTTGTAACACCTTTGGGTACTAACACCAAAATTAGTTAATTAATGACTAAAATATCCTTGCATTTTTTTAAGTTTATCAATGTAACACATTTGGGTACTAAGACCTAGTTTTATTTAAGTTTAAATCAATTTTACAAAATCTATTTTTTTTTATTTTCATCTTTTTATTGTATCTCTTAATTAACATAAAATCTATTTTTTTTTTCATATTTTTATTAAATTTCTTATTTAACATAAAATCTACTTGTTACACCAGTATTTTTTAACAGATTTTTTAAATAAAATCTACTAGCTATATAGTTTTATGTAAATTAAATTTATTACTCGTTTTAAATAATGTAAACCTTACTCGTTTTCAATATTGGATAGATATGATTGATAATAATAAATATCTTTCATGTAAAAAAATTAAGCCATTTTTAACTCGTTTTTTTTTTTGTTCATTTACATTTTACTATTTTAGAAAAATATTTAATTTACATAAAATGTAAATGAACAAAAAAAACGAGTTAAAAAATGGCTTAAATTTTTTTTACTTGAAAGATATTTATTATTATCAATCATATATATCCAATATTGAAAACGAGTAAGAAATTTAATTTACATAAAACTATATAGCTAGTAGATTTTATTTAAAAATCTGTTAAAAAAATACTGGTGTAACAAGTAGATTTTATGTTAAATAAGAAATTTAATAAAAATATGAAAATAAAAAAAATAAACAGATTTTATGTTAATTAAGAGATATAATAAAAAGATGAAAATAAAAAAATAAATAGATTTTGTAAAATTGATTTAAACTTAAATTAAATTAGGTCTTAGTACCCCAAATGTGTTACATTGATAAACTTAAAAAAATGCAAAGGTATTTTAGTCATTAATTAACTAATTTTGGTGTTAGTACCCAAAAGTGTTACAAAATTGAAACCATAAAACCTAAACCTGTTAAAAAAAAAGTTAGTATCCAAAGGCGAAATTAGGTATAAACCACAGGATCCATTTGTGTAATTAACTTTTTTTTATCTTTCAAAATCTTGACAACTTGATTTTACTACAGATTTAGTTGCAAATTTACATTTGGGTTGGTGATTTGATCGTTTGGTAAATTGATGTCTTTACATAAAATAAAACAAGGTAGATATTTTTTACCCTCTTATATAAGTGTAATGATTGTTTTGTTTGTATAAATTGATTTATATTGGTTTTCATCAAGTGGCGGACCCAAAAATTATTTGCTGGTGGTGCAGATAAGGTGTTCAACCATATTTTTAAGGGGTGCGGTCGGGGTTTTTTTTTTTTTTTTTTTTTTGCCTAAAATATACACTAATTTTTTTTCAAGGAGTGCGGCCACCCACCTTGGCCAAAAGGTGGGTCCGCCAATGTTTTCATCTTGCCGACTCATATTGTGTCCCTCCATACAAAAACAAAGTCATGTATCCGCCACAATTAAACAAGAAAGAAATTACCTCTAAATTTCTAAATTTGGGGTATTGGCCGGCGATTCTTTGAAACTGAAATTTCTAAAAATATCTTGTATACGTCGCACTTTTAGGCTTTGAGCCGACCCGTATTTGAAACGATTATTCTGGAAGCATCTCGATCGTGTTTGATTATTGAGTAAGCAAATCGATTCAATTCAATGGTCTTTATGTTGAGAAATGGTTGACGTTGATGGTGGCTTTGAAAGAATTTATGAGAGTCGTAGTCGTGGTAATAGCCATAGGATTGTTTTTCGTCGGATTGTGTGCGTGCATGCATGCATTAACTCTTTATCTTATCTCTGTATAAAATAAACTAAAAGCAATGTATATTATTGACCGCATTTAGTAGTTCTATCATCCGAAATTAAAATATGAATTATCGTGTGTGTATATTATTATATTTTTCAATATGTGTTGGGAAAGTGTTTCTTTTCTACTCGTTGAAGGTTCTAGTACTCATACAATAGATAAGAAACAAATTTAGAGTAGAGAGGCTTTTAATGGTTCAGATTTTTTAGTGATTCAGTATTTAATGGTTCAGACTAGGGCTGCAAACGAACCAAACGTTCCGTGAACAGTTTGTGAACCGTTCGGCGGAAAGTTCGTTTGTGTTCGTTCGTTTATTAAACAAACGAATACGAACAAGAAATTTTGTTCGTTTAGTTAAATGAACAAACATGAACAGAGTTGTGTTCGTTCGTTTATGTTCGTGAACGTTCGATACCGTGTTCGTTTGTGTTCGATACTTCATTAGTGTTTTTAGTTTTTATATTTATTTAAATACTTCAAAATTCCAACAAATTAAATATCTAATAAGTGTCGGTGTTTTATATATTCTGTTCATTAACGATTGTTTGTGTTTATTTGTTTCCATTTGTGTTCATGAACATTAGTTTGTGCTCATTTCTGTTCGTCAATGTTCATTGCCTAAGATTAACAAACAAACACAAAAGAACACGAACAAATTCATTTCCTTAACAAACGAACACGAACATAAAATATTGTTCGATAAGTGTTCATGAACAGTTCGCGAACACATATATTTCTTAACAAACGAACACGAACAAGGTCTTGTTCGTGTTCGTTCCTGTTCGTTCGGTTCGTTTGCAGCCCTAGTTCAGACTATTTGTTTTGCGAGTAAATGTCTGAATGGTTTAGACATTTACCTCTGAATTGTTAAGCATTATTCTTGAGTCTGAATGGTTAAAACCTCTAATCTGAATTTGTCAGACATTTGTCTCTGAATGGTTAAGCATTATACTGACTATTAATCGTTCAGACCCCTTACTGGTTCAGAGCTCTTGCTGGTTCAACACTTAATCATTCAGTACTTGCCAAACAGCCAATTTAAATTGAAGAATGTGTAAATTAGCTAACGTTTTATTTATTTTTTTGAATGACAAACTTGGAGCATTGACGGACCACTGGGATATCATTGAGCCACCAACGGAACCACCCGATCATACACCAATTCAGGAGGAAACCCAATAAATCTAGGAAAAACTCCTTTGTAGGAATCGAACTCAAGACCTATGTCACACCCCGACCACGTATAACATACAAAACGTGGCGGAAAACGTCGGGGAGTGTTGTAACAGAATTATTTGTTTCATAACCATGGCATTCAAAGTTGTATTTTATTTATCAACATAAGAGTTTCATTGTCTTTAACCAGGAAATAAAGAGTTCATAACATAATTAAACTAAGTCTATCTTCGTTTTATGTCTCTAAGGCACAGGTCCGCCCTAGTGTCACGATCATAGTCCTAAGCAACAGCTCCTGAAAACACATGTGAAAATAGGTACGTCAGCATAAAAATGCCTGTGAGATACATAGGTTTTGTAAAAATATGATTCATGACTTGTGTTTAAGAAAATGTTTAGTCATGAACCTTGTAATTTGCTTTGTCTTATAAATCATTTGAAAAACGATAAGATCAGATGATATGTATAAATAAATGTAAGGTTAAATGAATAACCATGTAAAAATGAGTTTGTGTAAGATAAGTTGTTTGTAAACAATGTCTTGTAAAAAGTATGTTATTTGTATAAAATGTCATGTGTCATAAATTAAAATGATTTAAATAACGCTACGATATGTAATACCATACAAACACTTATATATAGGAAGTACCTGCAGCGTATCCACCATGCTTGTATCATATTACACACGCCTCGTTACTTAAATCACTTACTCAAACCAAACCACCAATGTAAATTGTTTATGTATAATCAAATGTCAAAATGTTATTGTGTAAACCATATCAAATGTCTGTGTTTAATGTAAATCATGAATTGTGTATATCAATGTCAAAATGTTTATGTCTAATGTAAATCATGTAATGTGTATCCAAAAATGTCATGTATGGTATGTGAAATATATCAACTAAACCATATGTAAAATGCACAAAAACAAGGTATTGAAGTAAAACATGGTTTAAATCAAAGTTATGTTTTGTGGAACAAATGCATGCTATACTGATACAAACATCTATGCGGTATTGTGAAAATGCATACATCCAAGCCTTGAGACTGTGGCGATAAACCCTTAAACAAATTAAAGGTTTATCTAAGTTATGTATATCGAATTCGGTCATTCATTCCAATCCAAACAAACCCAGGATTTCAGGAACGGGTGTTGTCAATTCCTATGGTACCACTACCTACTAACGAACGGCGTAGCTAATGTTAATGAATGTATTGTTCCATTATAAACAACCCAAATGTTATACCAAAATGTGAGCATGTGAAAACAATGCACTAAGTATGTAATCAAATGAACATACATAGCGTGAAATGTAATGTAGAACAATGCACTAAATATGCACACAATGGGCATACATAGCATGTAATGTAATGTAAAACAATGTACTAAATATGCACACAATGGGCATACATAGCATGAAATGTAATGTAAAACAATGTACTAAATATGCACACAATGGGCATAGATAGCATGAAATGTAATGTAAAAACAATGTACTAAATATGCACACAATGGGCATACATAGCATGAACATAATGAAATCATGTACTATATGTGTACTATTGAACATAACAAGCATCTGATATGAAAACATGGAAAAGCATGAAAGTAACAAGTAGGCACATGTGTTTCACCCCAAAATGTTTGGAAAACAGTAAAAGAGGGGTCCATGTACTCACTTGAGATTGCTCAGAAGTCCTAAGATAACCACCAAGCAATGCTAGAGATCACGGAATCAAACGACACCTAATATAGGTAACTATGTTAATAAACCGGACCTAAATCGGAAGATTGGATAGAATGAGGGCTTGTAAACCAAATGAGTATGGGAACTCATGTAGTATGGTTTAACAAAGCCTACATACTAAATGAAACCTAACCTAAGTGCTTACGACCCATTACGACCCGTTTAGGAAGCTTATGCTACTTTAACGCATTGTTCGCGTGAAACGCGTTCGGAACGCCTAACTAGCCCTATGATAAGTAAAATATACCTTAACATGTCTAATATTGTCGCCAAATCAGTTTAGATGTCAAAAGTTTAGGTTACATATGCTTAATTACCAATTATACATGAAAAGGGTATTCTGGTAATTTATCTAAGGCATATAAACTACCTATCATACAACTACTTAAACGAAGCGACCATAAGGTATAACCTCGGAAGGTTATTCCCTATATACTATGGTCACCTAAGGTGTTTGGTCGGATCCTAATGATCGACCAAATGGGTCGGGTTCGAAGGTATAAGCGATTTATTAGATCGCTTACCCTTACGACCCTAGACAACGTGGTAATCAGTAGGCATAGTCACAAAGGACTATAACCATCGTGATTACAATCACGTTGCGAAGTTCAAACGAACTTCGCATTGACCATAAACTGGTCAATGCAGAAAGTCAAACAAAGTTTGACTTTCGGACTCGAAAGCAATAAAAGAACGAAGGAACACTTACAAAGGGTCCCCGAATGCTAATCTAGATCAAAATAGCTCAGGTATGAAACAAAGGTTTCAACTTAGAGCACATTAGATCAGATTCTTGTGAGGAATGAGTGAACATAAGGTGGGTATTTATAGTTTTCGGTTCACCGTTAGGATCGTTTCTTGGAAAAGGGGGCACGATCTAAGCCGTACACTTGTTGGAAAGTTGTGGTAACTCATTTTGCTATCCACCATAAGAGTTTGACACCTGGCCTTAGCCTTTGGAAGGGTTAAGGGTTGTTAACAGCTGTTTAAACACAATTTTCTGCATCTGAACCTTGCTTACGGACCTCAACACTCCCAATGTTGAGGTCCGTAAGGACCTTGCAGACCTGAAACTTTCAAAAATGGCAGAACAGGCCCCTGTGCGCGAATCGTTGTGTTTTGGCACTTCTAACACCCGTCAAACCCAATTTCAAGCTCCAAAATGATGTTAAGACATAGGGAACATGAAATATGCTTGAAACCATCACGGATGTCGGTTCGTTTGGCCGTACGATCGCGTTGTTCGGTTAATTACGACGGAATACACATAAGCGCGAAAAAACGATCCAAATGGCGTGACGAATGGATTTTTCTTATGCCAAACACTAAAATAAAATATTTTAGTGCTTACATAAATTTTTGGATGTCCGGATGTATTCAGAACGTAAGTTATGCTCGAAAGTGCAAACTTATGCACTTTTTGACACTTTTAGTCCTTGAATGACCCAGAAGTTTATTTTAGCACACCGAACCCCTTAAAGCCTATTTCTAAGCTATGTAAAGGATATTTATGGTATGTTTAACTTATGGTAATGTTCCGGAATGTTCGTTACAGTTCAAATTAGCATACTTTCGCAGTTTGTCAAGTTTAGTCCCTGTAAGCGAATTAACTTGTTTTTGCCATACCAAAGCCTTCAAAACTTATTTCTAAGTTATGTAAAGGTTATTTAAGGTATGTTAAGTATATGTTGATGTTCCGGAGTATTTTTCGCATTAAACTGGTTACGTTTACGCACCAGTTTGCGTATAACTCTCCAGAAAGTGATATAGAGTTTGAAATTGAATAAAAGTCAAAACATGAAAAATGTAAAGCACAACCAAACAAACATTGGGATCAAATAACATTGTTTTATTGATAATTGAACTGTTCATAATGATTACAAGCACAGATGTTACAGTCTCCCCTACTTGTGGAAATTTCGTCCCGAAATTTATTTAGAGGAAACTCGTGGAAAAAGATGTGGATATTTCGCCTTCATTTGATCTTCGCATTCCCAAGTAAACTCGGGTCCACGTTTAGCTTCCCAGCGAACTTTGACCAAAGGAATGCGCTTGCGTTTGAGCCACTTGACTTCACGTTCCATGATTTCCACTGGCTTCTCAACAAATTTCAGTGTTTTGTCAACACGAATTTCATCAAGCGGTATATCGAGGTTCTCATCAGCTAAACACCTCTTTAGATTGGATACGTGAAAGGTTGGATGAACATTTCCAAGTTCAGGAGGTAACTCAAGTCTGTAGGCTACCTTACCGATTCTTTCGACGATCTTGAATGGTCCAACGTATCTAGGTGCAAGTTTTCCTTTCTTTCCAAATCTGATCACACCTTTCCAAGGTAAGATCTTAAGTAATACTCGATCACCGACTTGAAATTCCAAGGGTTTGCGTTTTGGGTCTGCGTAACTCTTTTGACCGCTTCTAGCTGTCTGAAGGTTATCACGAACTTTCTTAATCTTGTCAGTTGTCTCTAAAATGAGGGCAGGTCCAGTAAGCTGAGCCTCGCCGATCTCATTCCAGCAGACTGGTGAACGACATTTTCGACCATAGAGAGCTTCGAAAGGAGCCATTTTGATGCTGGTGTGATAACTGTTGTTGTAGGAGAATTCAATTAACGGAAGATGTGAATCCCATCTACCACCAAAGTCGATCACACAAGCTCTAAGTATGTCCTCCAGAGTCTGGATTGTTCTTTCGGATTGACCATCCGTTTGCGGATGATAAGCTGTGCTCAGGTTAAGTTGGGTCCCCATAGCAGATTGCATGGTTCTCAAAAAATGAGAAGTGAACTGAGCATCTCTGTCAGAAATGATGTTCAAAGGAACACCATGTCGAGCTACAATTTCATCCACATAGATTTGAGCAAGTCTGTCAGCAGGAAAATCCTCACGGATTGGCAAGAAATGTGTTGACTTTGTAAGACGATCAACAACTACCCAGATGGCATCATGACCTTTCTTTGTGCGCGGAAGTTTGGTAATGAGATCCATAGTAATGTTTTCCCATTTCCAAACTGGGATCTCCGGTTGCACTAATAACCCAGAAGCACGCTGATGTTCAGCCTTAACCTTAAGACAAGTAAGACATTTTGATACGTATAAGGCAATGTCTTTCTTCATACCAGGCCACCAATACTGAATACGAAGATCCTTATACATCTTATCTGAGCCAGGATGAACAGAATAACGAGACTTATGGGCTTTATCCATGTCACACCCCGATATTTCCACGTATTACCGGTGGACCCGGTAGGGAGTATCGTGACGTAGTTGATATCATCATAGTCAAACAACACAATATATAAATGCACAGCGGAAGCAAAAGATAAATATATTACATTCCGAATATAAAGTAATGTCAAAGTATTACAACGGAAAGTAAAGGATCCACAGGCGGATCTTAAAACATAAACATCGTTCAACAGACTTTAGACGCCTAGAACTTGCAAGATTCCTTATTAACGCCCTGAGCTTCCAGCCAATTACGTTCAGTACCTGTCACTTCACCTTTTTGGAAAATACGTCAGTTTACACTGGTAAATACAATTAACTGACTCATTTTGGAAAAAGAGTTTGAAAATTGATTTGAATGCACGAGGCACAAAATATCTTTTATAACTTGGGACAATTTTATTAATAAAAATCTTGTATCCGATTTACATGTTTGTCCAACATTTAGGGCCGGTGATTCTATAATACAAGCCGGTCAAGATTAATCGACACACCATAAATATAACTCACAAGAAGACACCTTACGAGTGAGTATATCTTTTACATACGCAACAGGAGGTGTTATGCCTACACCTTGTGCTTACGTTATGGCCATTCACTTTTTAAATGAGCCAAGGATATCCAGGACACGGTCATTAACCCCTAATGTTATTTGTTATCAATCAATACAGATTAAAACGGGATTATGCAATTTAATCATCTCCGATTAAAAGGTTTCTACACCCGACCAAGCGGTATTTTTATAATACCGTATCCCAAGCCCGTATAAGGGAAAATAAGTTAAAAGTATTTACCTGAGCTAGCAATGCAATTTATACTCAGCCGTATATTCAAATCAGCAAGCACAAGTACTTCTACTGGGGCTCTTAATCTGGAACGGAGGTTTTATTAACCTATTAGATCCCTAACGGGTCTTATTTAAGTCGTAACTTAGACCGGTTAGTTTTTAAGGAACGGTTCACGGTTCTTACGCACGATTAAGCGAAGACCGGAATAGAATGTGATTTAGACCCGACAAGTTTGAAGACTTGTATAATATGGGTAAACTAAACACATTCTGGATTTTGAGATAAAAATGATAAGGTTTGACCCGTTTTGACTAATTTATGCAAACTAGTTACATAAACCGAACGCGTAACCATAAGAGTCATATACAGGTTTCCTAAGTTAAAATGCCTTATATATGTTGTGATATCAGTAAGATACCTTCCATTATGCCCAAAACGAATTAAGGACCAATTTATGCCCTATAGGGGTATTTCGGTCATTTTTAACGGTTATAAAAGAGATTAAATATTAATCTGAGTTACAGGTCTGATTAAATTAGTAAATATACTTAACTTAATAAGTTATAACAGTGGGGTATCATACATATGTGAAATTTATTAATTATAACCATATTATGCACCGTAGGGGCATTTTGGTAATTTCACATAGGCTTAAAAGGTCAAAACTGGAAATCTGAGTTTAAAACTTTTGCTTACTGTTAAAATATAAAAATTTACAGAATATATCAGTAGGCATCAACCGTTATATGTTTAAAATAGTTTTGATACATACTATGCGTTAAAAACGCTTAAAAAGGCGATTTGGAGCCATTTCCGGGTTTTCAAAGGAAAGCTGATGTTTTTATTATTCCAGAAGGCTCAAAATATTTTATTTATCATATTATATCAGTAGAAAAAGGTTTGGCATCAAAAGGATTTGTAAAACTCATTTTATAGCCCAAAAGGGCAAAAACCGGCAATTACCGAATTATAGCTAGAACCCTATGTTATGCTCAGCCTAAAAATAAATAAAAATCTTTAAAAATCCCAAAATATTATTTTATATCAGTAGGTAAAAAGTTTGGTATCAAAAAATTGGGTTTAGATAGGATATACGCTAATTACGCCGTTTAATTAATAAAATGCTTTCTAATTACGCTATTGAGCATAACTCCTAATCTAGACCTCAAACTGATGTCAAATTTTAGGGACAAGTTTATAAATCAGTAATAAATATTATTGTCCTCTCACATTTTCAAAATTCTCGTTTTAGGGTCAAAAGGGCATAACGGTCAACATTTAGGCATTTAACGGAAACAAGCATGAACTAGGATTTCTATGGAACCAAGTTGTATAACCTCGGAGGGCTATACTAACTTATAATATGGTCCTAATAGAATCCTAATGCATATCTAAACTAAGCTAAATCGGGTCAGAACTGAAAGTCAAAGCAAAAGTCAACTTTTGCGACTTTCGGCTCCGAACCGAGCCTATACTTAGACTTGTCGGGTTGAACATGTTTAGACATGTTCAACTAATATTTACCAAGTTATTAAAGTGATAAAACTGATTTTATTGCCTTTATATCATTAGTTATAAATTTTAATTAAAAACTGATTATTTCGACCCGACAATTAACTAAGCAAACGTGGTAATTAGGAGGTGCCCTTTTTAGGGTTAAACACCTACCTAATTACGGTCACGTAGCCATGTTCGTTACGAACAATGGCTTAACCGTTTAAAAGTCAAAGCGTTTATCGAAACGCTTGACTTTTCGGCTATAACCGCTAAATAATTAACTAAGCACGAAAGGGGACACTTACAAGGGTCCAATGGACTGAAGGAGGTTCTCAAGAAGCTCGAGATCCTCACAGAAATCAGAGAATAAGCAGAATGGAATGAAGGTGTGAGGTGAAAGTGAAAACCCACCTCCTTATATACTTTTCGGGACCTCGTAAGATCGCGACAAGTGTCGGGGAGCTATATTCAGATCATTACAAGTGTAAGGTGGTTTTATAATCCTATGGGAAGCCCCTAGATTGAAGGAATACCATTTTCAATTGATCAAAACAGCTGGAACAGCTGGTAACAGCTGGAAATCAAGTTTCTGAAATGGCAGTTTTGGTCCCTGCATGCTTCTAGCCCCTTTCTGATGCGTTTGAGGCCCGTTAAACCATTTTTAAGCCTCTACAATGATGCATAAACATGAGGGACATGAAACATGCTCAAAAACATGTCGGATGTCGGTCCGTTTGGCCGTACGGTCACGTTGTTCGTCTAATTACGACGAAACACGAACGGACACGAAAAACGGTCCAAATTACGCGACGAATGAAATTTTATCAAGGCGATCACTAAAATAAAATATTTTAGTGCTTACATAAATTTTTGGGTGTCCGGAGATATTCAGATTGTGAGATATGCGCGAAAATGCAAACTTGTGCACTTTTTGACACTTTTAGTCCCTGGTGGACTTGAAAGTTTATTTTTGCGCACCAAACACCTCTAAGCCTATATCTAAGCTATAGAAATGATAATTAGGGCATTTTTAACTCATGGAAAATTTCCGGAAGGTCCGTTACCATACGAATCGACATACTTTTGCAGTTTGACGCAAATAGTCCTTAAATTGCGCAAAGTAGCGCGAAATGCCGTTTAATGTTATACAAGCCTTCCATGGCCCATATTTATCCTTCCCAAGCATATACTTAAATATTAATACGCTCTCGTTCGCTTAGATGGTCACCGAAAGGCATAGATTCAAAAGTTGACGCTTTAGGTCCCTCTATTGCGCAAACTTGCGCATCTCATCATTTATTAGCATTGAAGCCTCATCTAATCCATATTAGGAATTCTTGAAAGTATTATTAAACATCACGATACTTCGGGTTCGCTAAAAGGTCATTTAGATGTATAATTAAACATATTGACACTTTTAGACCCTCTAACTTGCATAGTTGCGCGTAATTTTACTTATAGGCATAAAAACTTTAGTCGGTCAATATTTGGCATTCCCGAGAGTATAATTAAATATTATGAAGCTCCTGGTTTGTTAAAAGGTCACTCAGAGGTAAGAATTAACATGTTGACGCTTTTAACCCTTTTTCTGCGCAAACTTTCAGTTAATTACATAAACGGCTACACTTGATTAACAAGTGGCTCATTTGTGAATATAAAACCATAAAAGGTTATTTAGAAACTTATTTTAGGTATGATAATACTTCCAGTTCTTTCATAATCAAAGTTTTCGATTTTTCGAAAAATTAGTCCCTTAAATTCAACGTTTGACTTCATTAGGGTTTATTACACGTGTCAATACTTCATTGGACGTGATTTTTCGAGGTGTTACATCCTCACCCCCTTAAAAGAAATCTCACCTCGAGATTTGCTTAAAGTAAATGAAGTATTTTCTGTCGTATCATGGATTTAACTTCCATAGTATATTTGGGCCTCCAAGGGTATCCCAGTTGACCTATACAATAGGTGCATACTTTCTTTTGGAGCTCCTGAATCTGTCGATTCTCAATCGACAAAGGTTGCTCCTACTATCATAGATCTGCATATCATTATGTGATAGTGCTTTTCGACTTATTGGCGACACGTCGCTAAATCATTAGTGTGGGTCACATTGCGCGTTCCACCAAGCTCCTATATTAGGTCTTAGCTCGTAAGCTATTTAGTCTTGATACATTCGAATCCTTCGAATGACTTTGTAGATTCCGAGCTTAACTAACCTGAAAATTACAACTCGGCACACCCTTCCAGGGTGTTATCTTTTGTTGAACCTTATCTTTTAACCAGAACTTAGGAGGGTTGCTATTTTCATAAATCCTTGATTTCCTGCCGTATACTGGCAACTTACAATCGATTATGGATTTGTATGATCTTATTTGTTGTTTCCAATGCAATTTTCAGATCCTGATAGGTGGACTTCCCAAAGTCTCGTCCATCCTACGGATGTTTTGATATTTCATCCATACAAGGTCTCCAAAGGAGCCACCTTGATACTTATATAACAACTATTGTAGAAAAGCTTATCTTAAGGTGAGATGGTTATTCCAACCATTGTTCAAAACTAATCTTAAGGAGTAACTAATCCTTACAGTTAGTCGAACAAATCGACGATCCTGGGCAGCTGATGGCGATTCTTAATTGTTGCCTAAATAGGGTTGTGGTAATCAATGCATAAGCAAAATGAACCGTCTTTCTTATTTAACAATATCAAACTCTCGGAATATTGAGTTAGGCTATATGAATCTCCTATCTTAAAATTTTCTTAATCAGGGTTTCGATTATTCCATTAATGGTACTAGCTGTCTTGGAGATTTCATAATGATACAGCCCTAAATGGGATATAAATCTTAACTCTACTTGCCTCTCGGGAGGTAAACATGGTAGTCTTAGGAGAAGATAATCAAGATACAAGGAGGTTACAGAGATTTTCCAAATCTCAGGCTCCAGTTCATCCATCCTTGCTGGTGTCAAATGAGTGACACATTTATGTTACGAGTCCACGGAATTCTTAATCAGAGACACTTACTTAGACAATTCCATTCTGGATATCATCTTTGAATACCATTAGTTGACTTTAATACCGTATGACCATTGGAATATCTTTGTGGTTCCATGCATTAAACCTCCATACTGATCAGGCATGGAAGCAATCTATGGAACTTATTGAGATACACCAATCCTCATATGGTGCTTTTGTCATACCATATGGTATTCTTAATCGATAGAGATCAAGAGATATCAACTTCATATTCTGACGTACTTCATCTGGGGAGGGGGTACTCGAATTATATGACTGAAGATTTCTAGCAGGAACAGAAGAAATGGTTCCTATGATTTTGTTGGTAAGTTTTACCTTACACTTAACATCTAGGGTTCTTATAAAAGATTTTAAAAGTTTGCTATACTTATAGTTTATGAAGGATTGGTTGGTATCCGAATCAAAGCAGAATTCTTAGCGTTTATTCACTGATAAGTGTTAAGGAATGTACGTGATGCCATTATTTATGAACTAGCTCAGGCATTTTAGGCGCTTTCATTCTTAGGCTTTCCTTCCTTAGCCGCATTTCCTTTGACAGATTTAGGGCACGTGGTCTTGATGTGGCCTTTCTCATTACAGCCGAAGCAGACTGCATTCTTCATGTCCTTGCAGTCCAACGTCTTATGTTACCTTGATTTGCAGATACCACAAGCCCTCGACTGTGATTGGGATTTTGGTTCGAACCTGCACTTCCCATAATGGTGCTTCTTGCAGGTCTTGCATACAGGTTTCTGGTTGGACTTTTGTTTGTTCTTTTTCGTAGAACTCTGGGAGTTATTTTCCTCCCTTTTCCTTTTTAGTTCATCCCTTGCATTAGAGGTATGAACGAGATCCTTCTTGTGAGTAAGGACGTGTGGTCTTGGATGAGACTTGGAGCAAGTAGCATCGGGCTCCTTGAACTTTTTCACGGCCTTCTTCACAGCTTTACCAACAGCTGCGTCTATCATAGTTTGAAGAACATCACTGGAAATTCTAAGGTTCACAATTGTAGCATCATTGGCATGTGTCACATCATCCATAACACGACCAACGGCTGTCTTATCTAAGTTTGCCATACTCGATATTGCTTCCTAACACCAATAAAACAATTTCTTAGTTGCAATCCAACAACTGCTATTCCTCATCCCGATGGCCTTAATATATACTAACCATGGTATCAATAACCCATACAGGCTAATATAGCACTAACATTCTAAATGAACGTTATTTAAAATGTATATGAATATTACTTAGCCTAGGTCGCAAAAGACCATCAATGGCATTTAAGGTTTGGACCTAGTCCATCACTTTTCTGACAGAGGATCAAAACGTCACATCTGTCTTTATTATATTGAAGAGTTTAGGTAGCTTGAAAGCTTGCCATAGGGATATCAGAAAAGAGTGATTCCTATTAGATATAAAATATCCATCTAAGGTTTGTTGGAGCACTCTCTAGAGTATCATCGGCCAATTTCTACTTCGCAGTAAATGACCGGAGTCCTAATCAGGCGGAGACAACAGTTCTTAATATTTATCGTTAATTATAGAATCATATGTGCCAGCATCAAATAAATTTCTGCATAACTTCTTGATAAGGGAAAAGTACCTGCTATATAGTCGTCATTCTGCACCATCTCCTGGGCGTTCCTCTGGAAGACTCATGCGTTTGTGTTCCTGGCCTCTCCAGGCTTCTTTATAAGCTTTGGGCAGTTGGTTTTGATGTGCCCTTCCTCGTTACAATTGTAACATGTCGCGCTCTTCAACTCCTTGCAATCTACGGTTTTATGACCCTTGGTCTTGCAAATTCCACACAATTTAGCACGTGGGTCGATAGTACATTTTCCAGAATGTTGCTTTCTGCAGTTACTGCATTTGGGTCTGTTATTAGACTGACTCGAGTTTTTCCTAAATTCGGAGTCTTCCTTGTTCCTAAAACTTCCCTTTTTCTTCTTGTCAGACCGATGAGAGTTCTCCTCCTCTCTTTCCCTTTTTCCCTCGCCAGAAGCCTTAACAGACTTATTTCTGATTGCATCTAAGGTGAGAGATAAGGATAAGTCCACCGCGGACCTATATGTGGTAGGCCTAGATGCTTTAACATTTCCCTTTATCTCTGGTGCTAGGCCTCCAATAAAACGCGCTATGCGTTTAGGTTCAGGGGTGACTAAGTAAGGAACTAGGCGGGACATAGTGTTGAAACTTGTCACATATTCCTGGCAATCCAAATTCTCCATGACCAGAGTCAAGAAGTCTGATTCTATCTCTTCTACCTCATGCTGAGGGCAATAGTTTTCCTTGATTAATGCAACAAATTGATCCCAAGATAAGTTATAGAGTAGGACCTTTCCCGTGGCTTGGAGCAATGATCTCCACCATGCCAACGCTTCTCCTTTGAATGATTGTGAAACAAATTTCACAACATCTTGTTCCGCACGATCGCTGATATCAACAACAGTGTCCATCTCATCGAGCCATGTCATGCAATCGATGGCCCCTTTTTCCCCTGTAAAGTCTCTGGGCTTGCAGGAGACAAAATATTTATATGAGCAGGTCTTAATTGGTGCCTCTTGATGAAGCACAACCTGTCTAGGCGGAACACTCCTCTGATTTGATGAGTGATGAACATCGTTCTCCCTTGACTCATGTGTTTTGGGAGGGGGCTTACTACGAGCCACAGATAGAGTCTTAGAGTGGGTATCATTTGATTCATCATACTGTCTGTCAAGAGCTCGAGTAACTGCATAATCTATTATTGCCTGCAGTTCCGCTCCAGTTACATTAATTCTGGTAGTATCATTGTTCTCCTTCAAGTGGCTGTTAACTTCATCTAATCCAGCCATGTAGCTTGATTGCTTCATAAACATTGACAATGATTTATTCAGAGGTTATTATGAAATTATCATTTTTGATAATTTATTAACCATGGTAATATAAACCATATGGGTTAATTTGTTAATTTTATTAGTATTTTCATTATAATTTTATCTTAGTATATAAAAACACCAAGGATATTAAAGTGGCAAAGCAGCCTGGTCACGAGGACAGTTTTGAATTTATAAGCCATGATCGTTTGGGATCGAGGCATTTAAGGTTTGAGCAGAGTCGGTTACTTTTCTTGACAGAGAGTTGAAAGCTACAACTGCCTTTTGTCTTTTAGGACAATAGATATAGCCCGTGGGCATTTCCCTTCTGAGGGATGTTTATGATATGATCATCTTTTCAGATGCTATTAGTCGAGATCGTTTGGATCATACCGACTATTATGCTTGGACATGGTCCAACATTTTTAGACAGGAGGTCAAAGACCACCACTGTCGTTGTCTTATCGGACAACAAGTTTAGCCCGCAGGCACTTCATCACTATTGGATGTTTATAATATGATCATCTTATAGGATGATATAAGCCATGATTTCTAGATCATTAGGCCAAATCAGGAAATTAAAAAAAAAATTCCAATATAGGGATGACTATTGTGATTTTCTCAGATCACTTTTGTCAAGAGTGCTAACACGTTCTTCGGCGTTAACAATATGATCATCTTTATTTGATGATTTGAGCCATGATTTCTAAATCAATCGGCTAGACAAGAAAATTGGAAGAATCCAATATAAGGATGACTGTTGTGATTTTCTCGAATCACATTTGTCAAGAGTGCTAACAGGTTCTTAGGTGTTAACAAGGATTTGATTCTCTTGAATAGGTCTTACCATCTTGGCCATGTCTTAAAGTAATACGTGGTTAGGTCTTGTCCTTTTTAGATTTTGCCATTTTATTATAATGGTAGATCTTATAATATAGGAATGATATTTTAAATATAATCGTTCCTTTAAAATTTAAACAAGTATATGGTTGCCCTAAACGGGACATCTAACAGAAAATGACTTGCCCATGCAAGGGCTAATCGGAAAATAACAAAGGAACCAAATAAGGGCAAAATAAAACGAATTAGGATTAGTCCTATGTTCTTGTCTAGACTCAAGAATGTGCAACTGTGTAACTGAGATTAAACATAAAAAGGCTAGCGTTTAATTCACTCAGCGTTGGCTCTGATACGAACCTGTCACACCCCGATATTTCCACGTATTACCGGTGGGCCCGGTGGGGAGTATCGTGACGTAGTTGATATCATCATAGTCAAACAACACAATATATAAATGCACAGCGGAAGCAAAAGATAAATATATTACATTCCGAATATAAAGTAATGTCAAAGTATTACAACGGAAAGTAAAGGATCCACAGGCGGATCTTAAAACATAAACATCGTTCAACAGACTTTAGACGCCTAGAACTTGCAAGATTCCTTATTAAAGCCCTGAGCTTCCAGCCAATTACGTTCAGTACCTGTCACTTAACCTTTTTGGAAAATACGTCAGTTTACACTGGTAAATACAATTAACTGACTCATTTTGGAAAAAGAGTTTGAAAATTGATTTGAATGCACGAGGCACAAAATATCTTTTATAACTTGGGACAATTTTATTAATAAAAATCTTGTATCCGATTTACATGTTTGTCCAACATTTAGGGCCGGTGATTCTATAATACAAGCCGGTCAAGATTAATCGACACACCATAAATATAACTCACAAGAAGACACCTTACGAGTGAGTATATCTTTTACATACGCAACAGGAGGTGTTATGCCTACACCTTGTGCTTACGTTATGGCCATTCACTTTTTAAATGAGCCAAGGATATCCAGGACACGGTCATTAACCCCTAATGTTATTTGTTATCAATCAATACAGATTAAAACGGGATTATGCAATTTAATCATCTCCGATTAAAAGGTTTCTACACCCGACCAAGCGGTATTTTTATAATACCGTATCCCAAGCCCGTATAAGGGAAAATAAGTTAAAAGTATTTACCTGAGCTAGCAATGCAATTTATACTCAGCCGTATATTCAAATCAGCAAGCACAAGTACTTCTACTGGGGCTCTTAATCTGGAACGGAGGTTTTATTAACCTATTAGATCCCTAACGGGTCTTATTTAAGTCGTAACTTAGACCGGTTAGTTTTTAAGGAACGGTTCACGGTTCTTACGCACGATTAAGCGAAGACCGGAATAGAATGTGATTTAGACCCAACAAGTTTGAAGACTTGTATAATATGGGTAAACTAAACACATTCTGGATTTTGAGATAAAAATGATAAGGTTTGACCCGTTTTGGCTAATTTATGCAAACTAGTTACATAAACCGAACGCGTAAGAAGCGTAACGGGTAACCATAAGAGTCATATACAGGTTTCCTAAGTTAATATGCCTTATATATGTTGTGATATCAGTAAGATACCTTCCATTATGCCCAAAACGAATTAAGGACCAATTTATGCCCTGTAGGGGTATTTCGGTCATTTTTAACGGTTATAAAAGAGATTAAATGTTAATCTGAGTTACAGGTCTGATTAAATTAGTAAATATACTTAACTTAATATGTTATAACAGTGGGGTATCATACATATGTGAAATTTATTAATTATAACCATATTATGCACCGTAGGGGCATTTTGGTAATTTCACATAGGCTTAAAAGGTCAAAACTGGAAATCTGAGTTTAAAACTTTTGCTTACTGTTAAAATATAAAAATTTACAGAATATATCAGTAGGCATCAACCGTTATATGTTTAAAATAGTTTTGATACATAATATGCGTTAAAAACGCTTAAAAAGGCGATTTGGAGCCATTTCCGGGTTTTCAAAGGAAAGCTGATGTTTTTATTATTCCAGAAGGCTCAAAATATTTTTTTTATCATATTATATCAGTAGAAAAAGGTTTGGCATCAAAAGGATTTGTAAAACTCATTTTATAGCCCAAAAGGGCAAAAACCGGCAATTACCGAATTATAGCTACAACCCTATGTTATGCTCAGCCTAAAAATAAATAAAAATCTTTAAAAATCCCAAAATATTATTTTATATCAGTAGGTAAAAAGTTTGGTATCAAAAAATTGGGTTTAGATAGGATATACGCTAATTACGCCGTTTAATTAATAAAAGGCTTTCTAATTACGCTATTGAGCATAACTCCTAATCTAGACCTCAAACTGATGTCAAATTTTAGGGACAAGTTTATAAATCAGTAATAAAGATTATTGTCCTCTCACATTTTCAAAATTCTCGTTTTAGGGTCAAAAGGGCATAACGGTCAACATTTAGGCATTTAACGGAAACAAGCATGAACTAGGATTTCTATGGAACCAAGTTGTATAACCTCGGAGGGTTATACTAACTTATAATATGGTCCTAATGGAATCCTAAGGCATATCTAAACTAAGCTAAATCGGGTCAGAACTGAAAGTCAAAGCAAAGTCAACTTTTGCGACTTTCGGCTCCGAACCGAGCCTATACTTAGACTTGTCGGGTTGAACATGTTTAGACATGTTCGACTAACATTTACCAAGTTATTAAAGTGATAAAACTGATTTTATTGCCTTTATATCATTAGTTATAAATTTTAATTAAAAACTGATTATTTCGACCCGACAATTAACTAAGCAAACGTGGTAATTAGGAGGTGCCCTTTTTAGGGTTAAACACCTACCTAATTACGGTCACGTAGCCATGTTCGTTACGAATAATGGCTTAACCGTTTAAAAGTCAAAGCGTTTATCGAAACGCTTGACTTTTCGGCTATAACCGCTAAATAATTAACTAAGCACGAAAGGGGACACTTACAAGGGTCCAATGGACTGAAGGAGGTTCTCAAGAAGCTCGAGATCCTCAAAGAAATCAGAGAATAAGCAGAATGGAATGAAGGTGTGAGGTGAAAGTGAAAACCCACCTCCTTATATACTTTTCGGGACCTCGTAGGATCGCGACAAGTGTCGGGGAGCTATATTCAGATCATTACAATTGTAAGGTGGTTTTATAATCCTATGGGCAGCCCCTAGATTGAAGGAATACCATTTGAAATTGATCAAAACAGCTGGAACAGCTGGTAACAGCTGGTAACAGCTGGAAATCAAGTTTCTGAAATGGCAGTTTTGGTCCCAGCATGCTTCTAGCCCCTTTCTGATGCGTTTGAGGCCCGTTAAACCATTTTTAAGCCTCTACAATGATGCCTAAACATGAGGGACATGAAACATGCTCAAAAACATGTCAGATGTCGGTCCGTTTGGCCGTACGGTCACGTTGTTCGTCTAATTACGACGAAACACGAACGGACGCGAAAAACGGTCCAAATTACGCGACGAATGAAATTTTATCAAGGCGATCACTAAAATAAAATATTTTAGTCCTTTCATAAATTTTTGGGTGTCCAGAGATATTCAGATTGTGAGATATGCGCGAAAATGCAAACTTGTGCACTTTTTGACACTTTTAGTCCCTGGTGGACTTGAAAGTTTATTTTTGCGCACCAAACACCTCTAAGCCTATATCTAAGCTATAGAAATGATAATTAGGGCATTTTTAACTCATGGACAATTTCCAGAAGGTCCGTTACCATACGAATCGACATACTTTTGCAATTTGACGCAAATAGTCCTTAAATTGCGCAAAGTAGCGCGAAATGCCGTTTAATGTTATACAAGCCTTCCATGGCCCATATTTATCCTTCCCAAGAATATACTTAAATATTAATACGCTCTCGTTCGCTTAGATGGTCACCGAAAGGCATAGATTCAAAAGTTGACGCTTTAGGTCCCTCTATTGCGCAAACTTGCGCATCTCATCATTTAATAGCATTGAAGCCTCATCTAATCCATATTAGGCATTATTGAAAGTATTATTAAACATCACGATACTTCGGGTTCGCTAAAAGGTCATTTAGATGTATAATTAAACATATTGACACTTTTAGCCCCTCTAACTTGCATAGTTGCGCGTAATTTTACTTATAGGCATAAAAACTTTAGTCGGCCAATATTTGGCATTCCCGAGAGTATAATTAAATATTATGAAGCTCCTGGTTTGTTAAAAGGTCACTCATAGGTAAGAATTAACATGTTGACGCTTTTAACCCTTTTTCTGCGCAAACTTTCAGTTAATTACATAAACGGCTACACTTGATTAACAAGTGGCTCATTTGTGAATATAAAACCATAAAAGGTTATTTAGAAACTTATTTTAGGTATGATAATACTTCCAGTTCTTTCATAATCAAAGTTTTCGATTTTTTGAAAAATTAGTCCCTTAAATTCAACGTTTGACTTCATTAAGGTTTATTACACGTGTCAATACTTCATTGGACGTGATTTTTCGAGGTGTTACAATCCATAAGCAAGGTGCGAAGGTTATCATGGCTTGGGACCCACAAACGGTCCATGAAGTAATACGATCCATTGTCCTTCAGTTCCAAATCAGGTGTTATGTGATAGGGAAATTCCTTATCCATTAAACCTTGTGAAACACAAGATTGTTGAGCCTGAGAAATGCGTGCTTGGATATCGGATCGAGATTGAATAACAGATTGAACACGAACACAATGAAGCTTAGTACGTTCCTTACGACTCAATGCATCGGCTACGACATTCGCCTTACCAGGATGGTAGCGAATTTCGCAGTCATAGTCGTTTAGAAGCTCAACCCAACGTCGTTGCCTCATGTTGAGTTCTTTCTGATTGAAGATATGCTGAAGACTTTTGTGGTCCGTGAAAACCACACATTTTGTACCGTACAAATAGTGTCTCCAGATCTTTAGAGCGAAAACAACTGCTCCCAACTCAAGATCATGAGTGGTGTAGTTCTTCTCATGTATCTTCAATTGCCTCGATGCATATGCTATGACTTTGTTCCTTTGCATCAGGACGCAGCCAAGACCCAATTTAGATGCATCGCAATAAACGACGAAATCATCATTGCCCTCAGGCAAAGTCAGAACAGGCGCGTCGCAAAGCTTCTGCTTCAAGTTTTGAAAAGCTTCCTCTTGTTTGAATCCCCAATCAAAGGGCTTGTTTTTCTGAGTTAGAGCAGTTAGAGGAACTGCAATCTTTGAGAAGTTCTCAATGAAGCGGCGGTAATAACCCGCTAGACCAAGAAAAGAACGAACCTCAGTAGGAGTAGTAGGCGTATCCCAATCCTTAATCGCACTGATCTTGGAGGGATCTACATGAATACCTTGTTCGTTGATAATATGTCCTAAGAATTGAACCTCTTTAAGCCATAATTCACACTTGGAGAATTTGGCGAAAAGTTGCTCTTTCTTTAGGAGTTCTAGAGTAAGACGAAGATGTTGCTCATGATCAGCTCGTGTCTTAGAATAAATCAAGATGTCGTCAATAAAAACAATGACGAACTGATCCAAATAAGGCTTGCAGACCCTATTCATTAAGTCCATGAAAACAGCAGGAGCATTAGTCAAACCGAATGGCATGACTGTGAACTCATAATGCCCATAACGAGTGCGGAATGTTGTCTTGGGAATATCTTCTTCATGCAAACGAAGTTGATGATATCCGGAACGTAGATCAATCTTCGAAAAATAAGAAGCGCCCTGTAACTGATCAAAGAGATCATCGATGCGAGGTAGGGGATATCGATTTTTGATGGTAAGCTTGTTAAGCTCACGATAATCGATACACATCCTAAAAGATCCATCCTTCTTCTTGACAAAAAGAATGGGAGCACCCCAAGGTGAAAAGCTAGGACGGATAAAACCTTTGACAGAGAGCTCCTGAAGCTGCTTAGACAACTCTTGCATCTCAGACGGTGCAAGACGATATGGAGATCTGGCAATGGGATTTGCACCAGGTACGAGATCAATACGGAACTCGACTTGGCGTGCTGGGGGTAGACCAGGTAAATCTTCAGGGAATACTTCAGAATAATCCCGAATAACGGGAATATCTTGGATAGACTTACCTTTGCCTTTATCTGCTGTGACATGTGCCAAAAAGGCCACATAGTTCTTTCGCAGATACTTCCGAGCTTTAAAACAAGACATGAGTTTGAGACCACCTGTAGGTTTCTCACCATGAACCTGTAGGATCTCGCCTGTCGGAAGCGGCACACGAACGATCTTCTCGAAACAAACCACCTCTGCGTGATGCTTGGCTAACCAATCCATACCCACAATAACGTCGAAGCTTCCAAGTTGCATAGGCGTGAGGTCAATAGGAAAAAGATGGTCGTTAAGGTTCAACTGGCAGTTGCGAAGAACAGAATCAAGAACAATGGGTTCACCATTAGCAACTTCTACTGTCAAAGGCTTACCTAGTTTTGTTCTAGACACGCGAAGCATTGGCTCAAAAGACAATGACACAAAACTATTATCGGCACCCGTATCAAAAAGAACAGATGCATACTGATTATTAATAAAGAACGTACCGTTCACCACATTATCGTCCGCCTGCGCCTCTTGGGCATTCAAGTTAAAAGCTCGCCCTCGAGCCTGAGCCTGATTCTTGTTTGCATTCACCAATCTTGGGCATTGGTTACGGTAGTGGGTCAGATCCCCACAGTTATAACAAGCACCCGGTGGGTAGTGTGGTCGTGCAGCTTGACCCTGTTGTTGAGCAGGAGGCTGAGCAACTTGTTGAGCCGGGTTCTGAACTGCCCGATTCTGAGCAAATCGACAAACATTGGCAAGATGACCTGACTTCCCACAGTTATTACAGAAACGGTACTGATGTTGCGGCTGATGGTGACTGTTGCATCTATTGCACAAAGGTGCATTCCCTGAATAGGGTTTCTTCGCTGGAGGCTGTGCGGGTTGGTTGGGAGCTGCCTGGTTAGCTTGGGCAGTGACAGCAAAATTTTGGGAAGCCTTACGCTTCCTTGACCCTCTCGAAGAACCAGAATTCTTTCCATTCTTGTTTTGACCTTTCTTGCTATCTTCCTTGTCAGCCGACTGTTTCTTGCCCTTGTCACCCTTCCTGTGTAACTTATTCTTCCGAATCTGCGAATCAGTCAATGTCGCTGCTAACTCGATAGCCTGACGGAGTGTGGTAGGGTTACTACCAGTAATGATGTCTTGTACCGAGTCAGGTAGGCCGTCGATGTACCTTTCGATAGCCTTGTCAAGTGGGGTAACCATAGTCGGGCAAAGCAGACTCAACTCCTCAAACCTATCAGTATACGCCCTGTGCTCACCACTATCTTGCTTCAAGTCATCAAACTCTCTCTCCAAAGCTCGCTGTTCATGACGAGGACAGAACTCCCTCATTATAAGGGCCCTAAGTTCAGCCCAAGTTTGTGCTAGAGCAACTTCTGCACCACGGTCTCTCATAACCCCGTTCCACCATGTGAGAGCCCTCTTCTGAAACACACTTGAAGAAAACTCAACCTTGCGATTGTCAGGACACTGCACGTGGCGGAAAGTATTCTCAATGCTCTCGAACCATTGAAGAAGCCCAGTCGCTCCCTCAGAACCACTAAACTTGAGTGGTTTAGCCGAGTTAAAATCCTTGAATTTGCATAGAGCATTGTTGTTGTTGTTGGCTTGGTTCCATTGAGCAAAGAGATTTGGGAATTGAGCAGCCATCTGCTGCGCAATAATTTCTGCCAGTTCGGCAGTCGCTATCTGGTGTTCACGTCGAGGAGGCATTCTAAAAGAGGAAAACATGAAAGGAAACGAGTGAGATGATTGAAATGAAGAGAATGAGATGAAACTAAATCAACAGAAACAAAGATGGTGGTCATTTGTTCGCATCACAAAGCAAACAAACGACACACGGTGACTAATCAAAGTAAATGGGTCAAAAATAATGTATCGCGAAGACATGCTCGCCTATAAGTGAACACTCACCCCAAGAGTTCCCAGGTAAGAGTGACTGGTCCGATTATGTGGATGTGTACGAACACTCTAGCCTTAGACAGAAAACCCAGGGTACAGGCATTCACCCTTCCAGTTTGCACATGTTCACATTATTTAAAGCCCAAAACTTTGACGAGATTTTGAAAACTCAAAGGGGTTCAAAACCATATAACAGAGAGTTCAAAACCTTACAATAGAGGGTTCAAAACCTAGTAATCAATCATCCAAAAATAGATGACTAATTTTCAAAGCGGATTCGAACTTGATGTTCCCGTTGTGGTTATCACCTAAGGATAGGTGAAGTGCATGTTTTAAAATCTAAACACAAGATAACTTGTGTTGGGGTCCTAGAAAGGTTATAGTCTAGGTCAAAGCATTACTAATAACCTAATTCCCTATAACCATTGGCTCTGATACCAACTCTTCTATCACACCCCGACCACGTATAACATACAAAACGTGGCGGAAAACGTCGGGGAGTGTTGTAACAGAATTATTTGTTTCATAACCATGGCATTCAAAGTTGTATTTTATTTATCAACATAAGAGTTTCATTGTCTTTAAACAGGAAATAAAGAGTTCATAACATAATTAAACTAAGTCTATCTCCGTTTTATGTCTCTAAGGCACAGGTCCACCCTAGTGTCACGATCATAGTCCTAAGCAACAGCTCCTGAAAACACATGTGAAAATAGGTACGTCAGCATAAAAATGCCTGTGAGATACATAGGTTTTGTAAAAATATGATTCATGACTTGTGTTTAAGAAAATGTTTAGTCATGAACCTTGTAATTTGCTTTGTCTTATAAATCATTTGAAAAACGATAAGATCAGATGATATGTATAAATAAATGTAAGGTTAAATGAATAACCATGTAAAAATGAGTTTGTGTAAGATAAGTTGTTTGTAAACAATGTCTTGTAAAAAGTATGTTATTTGTATAAAATGTCATGTGTCATAAATTGAAATGATTTAAATAACGCTACGATATGTAATACCATACAAACACTTATATATAGGAAGTACCAGCGGCGTATCCACCATGCTTGTATCATATTACACACGCCTCGCTACTTAAATCACTTACTCAAACCAAACCACCAATGTAAATTGTTTATGTATAATCAAATGTCAAAATGTTATTGTGTAAACCATATCAAATGTCTGTGTTTAATGTAAATCATGAATTGTGTATATCAATGTCAAAATGTTTATGTCTAATGTAAATCATGTAATGTGTATCCAAAAATGTCATGTATGGTATGTGAAATATATCAACTAAACCATATGTAAAATGCACAAAAACAAGGTATTGAAGTAAAACATGGTTTAAATCAAAGTTATGTTTTGTGGAACAAATGCATGCTATACTGATACAAACATCTATGCGGTATTGTGAAAATGCATACATCCAAGCCTTGAGACTGTGGCGATAAACCCTTAAACAAATTAAAGGTTTATCTAAGTTATGTATATCGAATTCGGTCATTCCTTCCAATCCAAACAAACCCAGGATTTCAGGAACGGGAGTTGTCAATTCCTATGGTACCACTACCTACTAACGAACGGCGTAGCTAATGTTAATGAATGTATTGTTCCATTATAAACAACCCAAATGTTATACCAAAATGTGAGCATGTGAAAACAATGCACTAAGTATGTAATCAAATGAACATACATAGCGTGAAATGTAATGTAGAACAATGCACTAAATATGCACACAATGGGCATACATAGCATGTAATGTAATGTAAAACAATGTACTAAATATGCACACCATGGGCATACATAGCATGAAATGTAATGTAAAACAATGTACTAAATATGCACACAATGGGCATACATAGCATGAAATGTAATGTAAAAACAATGTACTAAATATGCACACAATGGGCATACATAGCATGAACAAAATGAAATCATGTACTATATGTGTACTATTGAACATAACAAGCATCTGATATGAAAACATGGAAAAGCATGAAAGTAACAAGTAGGCACATGTGTTTCACCCCAAAATGTTTGGAAAACAGTAAAAGAGGGGTCTTTGTACTCACTTGATATTGCTCAGAAGTCCTAAGATAACCACCAAGCAATGCTAGAGATCACGGAATCAAACGGCACCTAATATAGGTAACTATGTTAATAAACCGGACCTAAATCGGAAGATTGGATAGAATGAGGGCTCGTAAACCAAATGAGTATGGGAACTCATGTAGTATGGTTTAACAAAGCCTACATACTAAATGAAACCTAACCTAAGTGCTTACGACCCATTACGACCCGTTTAGGTAGCTTATGCTACTTTAACGCGTCGTTCGCGTGAAACGCGTTCGGAACGCCTAACTAGCCCTATGATAAGTAAAATATGCCTTAACATGTCTAATATTGTCGCCAAATCAGTTTAGATGTCAAAAGTTTAGGTTACATATGCTTAATTACCAATTATACATGAAAAGGGTATTCTGGTAATTTATCTAAGGCATATAAACTACCTATCATACAACTACTTAAACGAAGCGACCATAAGGTATAACCTCGGAAGGTTATTCCCTATATACTATGGTCACCTAAGGTGTTTGGTCGGATCCTAATGATCGACCAAATGGGTCGGGTTCGAAGGTATAAGCGATTTATTAGATCGCTTACCCTTACGACCCTAGACAACGTGGTAATCAGTAGGCATAGTCACAAAGGACTATAACCATCGTGATTACAATCACGTTGCGAAGTTCAAACGAACTTCGCATTGACCATAAACTGGTCAATGCATAAAGTCAAACAAAGTTTGACTTTCGGACTCGAAAGCAATAAAAGAACGAAGGAACACTTACAAAGGGTCCCCGAATGCTAATCTAGATCAAAATAGCTCAGGTATGAAACAAAGGTTTCAACTTAGAGCACATTAGATCAGATTCTTGTGAGGAATGAGTGAACATAAGGTGGGTATTTATAGTTTTCGGTTCACCGTTAGGATCGTTTCTTGGAAAAGGGGGCACGATCTAAGCCGTACACTTGTTGGAAAGTTGTGGTAACTCATTTTGCCATCCACCATAAGAGTTTGACACCTGGCCTTGGCCTTTGGAAGGGTTAAGGGCTGTTAACAGCTATTTAAACACAATTTTCTGCATCTGACCCTTGCTTACGGACCTCAACACTCCCAATGTTGAGGTCCGTAAGGACCTTGCAGACCTGAAACTTTCAAAAATGGCAGAACAGGCCCCTGTGCGCGTATCGTCGTGTTTTGGCACTTCTAACACCCGTCAAACCCAATTTCAAGCTCCACAATGATGTTAAGACATAGGGAACATGAAATATGCTTGAAACCATCACGGATGTCGGTTCGTTTGGCCGTACGATCGCGTTGTTCGGTTAATTACGACGAAATGCACATAAGCGCGAAAAACGATCCAAATGGCGTGACGAAAGGATTTTTCTTATTCCAAACACTAAAATAAAATATTTTAGTGCTTACATAAATTTTTGGATGTCCGGATGTATTCAGAACGTAAGTTATGCGCGAAAGTGCAAACTTATGCACTTTTTGACACTTTTAGTCCCTAAATGACCCAGAAGTTTATTTTAGCACACCGAACCCCTTAAAGCCTATTTCTAAGCTATGTAAAGGATATTTACGGTATGTTTAACTTATGGTCATGTTCCGGAATGTTCGTTACAGTTCAAATTGGCATACTTTCGTAGTTTGTCAAGTTTAGTCCCTGTAAGCGAATTAATTTGTTTTTGCCATACCAAAGCCTTCAAAACTTATTTCTAAGTTATGTAAAGGTTATTTAAGGTATGTTAAGTATATGTTGATGTTCCGGAGTATTTTTCGCATTAAACTGGTTACGTTTACGCACCAGTTTGCGTATAACTCTCCAGAAAGTGATATAGAGTTTGAAATTGAATAAAAGTCAAAACATGAAAAATGTAAAGCACAACCAAACAAACACTGGGATCAAATAACATTGTTTTATTGATAATTGAACTGTTCATAATGATTACAAGCACAGATGTTACAACCTAATAGTCTTTAAGTCTTATTATAACTTAAAAAGGATACTAAGCTATAATGTCATGGGCAATTAGTTAACTATTTGCTTACACCTTAGAGAGACAAAATCGTGGCCATTGATCTTTGTTTTAACATTGCATGTGAAAGAACTAGCATTTAAGTCTTTTTTCTTATTGTAAGTAGGGTCGTCTTAGCCTTTTTAAAGGACCCAAACCCAATAAAATTTTGGAACCCTCTTAAAAAAACTAACATGCTTTTTAGTTATTAATAAATTCTAGTTCTTCTAAAACTTTAGTATCTATACGGTCAAAGCCAAACTAAGCCTTGGTGTATTTGTGGTTTAAAAGAACCATACATGTGGAGAAGCATACTATTCTTACGAGTGGGTAGAATGGGTCCTAAAGAAAGTTAAATTGTTTGGTTGGCAAGTGGAGCAAGACCGGTTAGCAACACTACTTGAGCTGAAAAAACGTAACATACACCGGGGCGAGGAGACATGTAGATTATGCGATGAATATGATGAGACTTCGGACCACTTATTACTTCTGTGTAATAACAACGCTGGTATGGAATAAAGTGTGTATTTGGTGCAAAATTCCGCCTATATTCGCATTCTCAACTAGAGATCTTTTGCGAGTCTACAAGTGTATGGCCATCGGACTAAACAAGAAACAGTTGATACAAGGGATTGTTTTGGTTTCATGTTGGTAGTTCATCTAGAAGAGCAAGAATGAACTAATATTTTCCGGAAAAAGAGTATCACTGGATAGTATCTTTAGCGAACTTCAAGTGGCATCATTTCTAAGGGTGAAGAGCAGGAGCAAAATGAAGGAGATGGACTGGGATAGCTACATAAATTTTAATTTTTAAAATTTGGAACTGTATGGGTGAATTGTAATAGTAAATCTGGTGTATGCATGCTTATGCTCTTTGGGTTAACCAAAAAAAATTGAAACTGTATGGGTGAATTGTATAGTATATCTGGTGTATGCGTGTGCTCTTTGGGTTAATCGGCAACATCCTGTTACCCTTGACACTTTTGGGTGATGAATAAAATTAGCCTTTCAAAGAAATGTGGAGAAGCATACCTATAATCACCGGCGGAGCTTGAACGAAAAAATCAGTGAGGACCAGACTCTCAAATTTCAAATCAGTGGGGACCGGACTCTTAAAAATCCAATATTTTACACTAAAAATATACTTTCAGAAATTTTCGGTAAAATTAACAATATGAGCGAAAAAATAGGTGGGATCGGGGCACACGGGCTACCAAGAAGCTTCCCCACTACTTACAACGCACATTGCTTTAGGTAGTGTTTGTCAAACACAACATCTTAATGAGCCATTACAAGAAAGATTATACTTTCCTATCAGGATTGCTAAATCATAGGTTAAGGTTGAAATTCGATGTTCTGGTAACGTTATTTAGAAATATTGACCAAAGAATTGGTTTATGTAACAGAACCAGACTACAGATAAATTCACTTGGTAAGCGAGTAATAGAAACTGAAATCATATCTGGAGGCAATATTGGACCTTGAACTTTTATTACAAAAATTAATCCGACACCTTTAGATAAAATGATATATTTCTAGTTCTAAAGAAGACAATTTCCACAATTTGTTTGCTTTATATAATGACTATTAATAAAAGTTAGAGACAGTCGTTATCTAAAGTTGCTTTGTTTCTAAAAGATCCAATTTTCAAACATGGACAATTGTATATGGCGTTGTCGAGAGTTAAAAGCAAAAACGAAGTTAAACTGCTAATAAATGATAGAGATGGCAGTATGACAAATAAAACAACAATTGTTGTATAGAAAAAGAGTATTTAGAGAGTTACGAATTAGTTTTACATTTTTAGTGTTATAAGTGTTAATCTAATTACAACTTTTAGTTTTTATTCAATGTTCTCTCTACTTTTATTTAAAACATCTATTTATAAAAGATATTAGTTTAACCCGTGTATCACATGCGTAACTAACCTAGTTATTAAATATGTATCATCAATTTTAGACATATTTTGTTTTTCTTTTATAACTTTTATAGCTTTTGTTTAAAAGCGAGTCCGGTCAAAAATATATAAAAGAGTTAATTGCTCGGATGGTCCCTGTGGTTTCAAGTTTTTCACGTTTAGTCCCCACATTTTGAAAATAGCAGGTATGCTCCCTATGGTTTATCATTTTGTTACTCGGATAGTCCCTGAGTAAATGTCAGTTAGTTTGGAAATTGCATGTATGCTCCCTATGGTTTGTCATTTTGTTACTCGGATAGTCCCCAGAGTAAATGTCGGGGGACTATCCGAGTAACAAAATAACAAACCATAGGGAACATACATGCTATTTTCAAAAGGTGGGGACTAAACGTGAAAAAACATAAAACCACAGGGACCATCCGAGCAATTAACTCTATATAAAATATATATTCACTTTTTTCAATATAATTTTATCCTAAATTCTAAATATGTTGTTGGCATGTGCCTAGTTTTATCTCTGTTCTAATATAAATTTTGTTTAAAATAAGGTCAGGTCACATATAATATACTTTTATTTAATTTGGTGTTCTTTAATGCTCATTTTCAAACTAAGGCTGGAAGGTGTGGGGGTGCCACCCCCGCCAACTCAGCAACTATAGCGTCCCGGGGCGCTATACGACCACACCGTCCGAATTAAAGGGGGGCTCTATAGGAGGGGCTCCATCATGGTAAAGATTGAGAAGGGGCGCTATAGAGGGGCCCACTTGATTTAAACCAATGAAATCTTTTTTTTAATTTTGTTTAATAAGGGGCTCCATCCACACCATGCAAATTAAAGGGGGCTCCATGGCTGAGGTGGATCCTAGATGACGCTGACGTGGCCTGAAAAAGCCCCTATGAGGCTCCAACCACACCCTCTAGCCAAACAAAGCTTGCAATTTTATGTTTGTGCTTCCACAATTTTTTTTTGTAAATGACAATACTTACTCTTACTTTGTTACACTAATAATTAATAATTCTAAAATAATTCTAAAGTTCAACCTAAAACATCTTCTTTAAAAAACATAAGTCCCTACTAAATAAGGTAGCGCACACAGACATGCTTCCACAACTTTTAAATTCAACTAGGGGTTTGCCCCAACCTCGCGTTGCGGGCACTAAACCAGATATTTCTCTATCATAACTTGTTCGTCTGTGTTTTGGTTACCTGTACATACAACTTATAACACGGTCTCAAAAAATTTACACTAAGTCAACCAAATAAATTAAAACACTATCATACTTTTGCTTAAGAAAAACAAAAAGATAGAAAAACTATAATTTTAAACTGGGGGCAAAATTATAATTTTTTAGGATAAATGAGCGTGTACCAGGAAGTCGCCTAACACGAATAAAAATTACACCGAGTCAAACAATTAAAATAAAGCACTACCACAATTTTCTCAAAAAAAAAAACTAAAACGATGGCATAATTGTAATTTTACACTGGTGACAAAATCGTAATTTGACTGGGAAAGCAAAGAAAAACGATGCCAAAAATGTAAATTTAAATTGAGGGCCAAATCGTAATTTGGCTGGGAGGAAAAAAACAAAAATAATGGCAAAACTGTAAATTTAAACAGGTCAAAATCGTAATTTTTAACCGAGGGCAAAATTGTAATTTTTAGTTGGGGGCAAAAGCATGATTTTATTTTGAACTGGGGGTAAAAACGTAATTTTGAACTTATGGCAAAATCATAATTTTAAAGTCGTAATTTTAAAGTGGTGATAAAATCATAAATTGGTTGGTCCAATGGGGGAGTTCCAGGCAGGCAATACTCCTCCATCTTGTGTCTGTAGTTATACACTGGGGCGCAAAATCGTAATTTGACTGAGAAAGCAAACAAAAACGATGACAAAAATGTAAATTTAAATCGAGGGCAAAATCGTAATTTAGCTCGGAAGAAGAAAACAAAACTAATGGCGAAACTGTAAATTTAAATGGGGCAAAATCTTAATTTTGAACCGAGGGCAAAATTGTAATTTTTCACAGGGGGCAAAAGCATAATTTTATTTTGAACTGGTGGTAAAAACATAATTTTAAACTGATAGCAAAATCGTAATTTTAAAGCGGGACAAAATCGTAAATTGATTTGGCCCAAAAAGACAAAAAAGTCTAAAAGAAAAGAAAATAATAAACCACTGTTCAAGGAAGTTGTAAAATGTAATAGAGTTAATTTGATGATTTAATTTAAAGCAAATTACTTGCATTGTTGTGTTGCTACAGGATTTGATGAGCACGGTACCAATTGGTACCGAAAATACTGTTACTGAAATCCACAAAAGTGGGTACAGGTACTGAATATACCTGATACGGTACGGTTCGGTACCGGTCAGCACCGGTACGACACCGGTATTTGAGGGTAAAAACCGATGAATACCGGTGTCGAACTGGTACGGAAAGTACACTGGTTTGGTAAATCGGGTACCGGTACCAGTACCCGATACGATTTGCTAATTAATGTTACTATTCATTCCTTTCAAATTTTAATATATAGGTGAAACCGAAAATACTGTTACTGAAATCCCCAAAAGTGGGTACAGGTACCGAATATACCTGATACGGTACGGTTCGGTATCGGTCAGTACTAGTACGACACCGGTATTTGAGGGTAAAAACCGCTGAATATCGGTGTCGAACTAGTACCAAAAGTACACTGGTTTGGTAAATCGGGTACCGGTACCGGTACCGGTATGTTACTATTCATTCCTTTCAAAATAGAAATACGAGACATCTAAGTCATACAAGTAAAATGCATTTGATAACAATACACAATACTAGAATCGAGATTCAAAATCTTTTTTTGTAAATCCTTAGAAAAGGATTCAGAAAATACCGGATCTCCCTCTACACAAGCAAATTGTTGATAAAATTCCAAAATAGCATTTTCTTTTGACCCTATTTTTTTTATCATTCAGAAAAGACAAAAATAGTTCATGATAGCAAACATTCTCTAGAATTTCTCTTATATTCAACCCCATTGCTGATAATAGAACTAGAATAGATAGTTTTTGTTGCCTACTCACACGAACCCATATCCTTGCTTTTCTATCAATTTCTAATTCTAATCTTCCTCCCCAATCTGATATTATGGTGCCGGTATAGACCGAAATTCCGTTATCGTTTAATTCTGACTGGCAATAAATACCGGGACTTTGCAATATTTGATTGATCACAATTCTATAGATTCCATTTACTATAAAAGCTCCCAGAGAAGTCATTATAGGGATCTTTCCTATCAAAATTGTTTGTTCTTGGATATACCTACGCCTATCGTTTTTCCAAATGAGTCTCGCGGATACATATAATTCAGAAGAGTATGTGAGTGATTCATACACAGCATCTCTTTCCTTTATCAGGGGTTCTACCAATTGATATCTTTCCAAAAAGAATTCAAAGTCAAATTCTTGATACAGAAAACGGGGAAATCCCATATGACCCAATATATCTGACAAGCCGCACTATATGTCAACCCAAGATGCATCTTCCTCTCCAGGACTTTGAAAAGGTACTTTTGGAACACCAATAGGCATTAAATGAAATAAAAAAGAACTAAGTACTATATTTTACTTTGATGTGGAAACGTAACAAAGCCTTTATTTTTATTTATAATATTGTACTTTATCTTTATAATATTGTACTTTATCCTAATCAGATTTTATTCATAAATTCTGAAAATTTTATAAAGAAAATAAGAAAAAATAAGGGAAAATGATTACGACTAGTGTCCTCTAATGATGAACAAGTATGGGCACATTCGCTCACAGAAAATCGCATTAACTTCCCCATTGCGTATTGGTACTTATCGAGTATAGAATAAATCTGCTTCTCTTTGTTCCTACGAACAAAATTGTTCCATTATTACCAACAGAATAGAACAAACATGAACCCTTACGTTGAAATAATCCACTAAATAGGGGGGTCCATAACATAGTCATAGTATAGTCTTTTACAATGCAATAAAGTTAATCATTGAATCAATAGCAATAAGCCCTGTTTGAAGAGGCTCATATACAGAACGTCGAGAAATAATCCCCGGAGCGGGCGATTCAATTAATCTATATTCAGAAGATGAAATTTCACCTCTACCATCAATAGGTTTAGCTAGGGCGTTTATAACACGACCCAAATAGGCCTCACTCACTGGTATCTGAGCAATTTTTCTTGTTGCTTTTACAGAACTCCCTTCTTGTATCAGCAAACCATCACCCATTAATACAACACCAACATTAGTTGATTCCAAATTAAGAGCAATGCCTACTGTACCCTCTTGAAATTCTACTAATTCACCCGCCATTACTTCATCAAGACCATGAATACGAGCAATGCCAGCTCCTCGGATTTTTGATTGAAAAAGTGGATAACATAGAAATAGGGGATGGTCCAGCATTTTTTACATTTATTTCTTTTTTTTATTTGATCGGGAAATTTTTTCTTTTTTCATCTGATTTAGTCATTTTTATGTTCCAAATATATTAGAAAAATTTTTTATATCTTTTTTTTATTTCGTAGATGTAGATTAATGCTTTGATTTAATCATTTTGTTTTATTCTGATTGTATCTACATACCTTTTTTCTATTTGGGTTGCTAACTCAACGGTAGAGTACTCGGCTTTTAAGTGCTGCTAGGATCTTTTACACATTTAGATGAAGCGAGGGATTCGTCCATACCATCGGTAAAGTTTGGAAGACCACGACTGATCCTGAAAGGGAATGAATGGAAAAAATAGCATGTCGTATCTGATCCATTCTCAGAGATCAATCCTGAACCCGGCAGATCGTTCCTTTTTCCGGTATATGAAATAGGTGACTTCGCTAAGTCGATTCTTAGAAAATCTCTAATCAAACCATTTGTCCTTATTTCAACAAAGGAAGCACAGGCCTTTTCGATCTTTTTGTCTTGGTCCCAATTCAACACTAAACAAGTCCGAACTAATTGAATACTTGTGTCCCAAATTTCAAGAATTGGGTCGTAATAAAGGATATAATTGACAACTCGAAGTTGTAGATTATCACTTTCCTGCAAGAGATCCGCTGGGAAAAGTCTTCCTAAATTTATACCATCCGTTTTTTTATATGGGACTACGGGTTGAACCAAAACAAAATACTTTTTTTCATACCTGGAAAGTTTCATTCGTTGGATATAGAGCCAATTTTTCAATTTTTTGTATTCTTTGGAATTTTGTTTTCCCCCTCCCCCATTTGTGGTGAAAGTGGAACTAGTAGTAAAAACGCGGATGCCAGAATGAGTGATCCAATTATACGAGAAAGTTCTACTGATCTGGATGTAACTCAAAAATACAGGCATTTGTGGGTTCAATGCGAAAATTGTTATGGATTAAATTATAAGAAATTTTTTAAATCAAAAATGAATCTTTGTGAACAATGTGGATATCATTTGAAAATGAGTAGTTCAGATAGAATCGAACTTTCGATCGATCCGGGTACTTGGGAGCCTATGGATGAAGACATGGTCTCTCTGGATCCCATTGAATTTCATTCGGAGGAGGAGCCTTATAAAAATCGTATCGATTCTTATCAAAGAAAGACAGGATTAACCGAGGCTGTTCAAACAGGCATAGGGCAACTAGACGGTATTAACGTAGCAATTACGGTTATGGATTTTCAGTTTATGGGGGGTAGTATGGGATCCGTCGTCGGGGAGAAGGAAAAATATGGGTCCGTATATTTCCAGATAAACCAGTTACAGTAAGGCCCGCAGAAACACGTATGGGTTCAGGTAAAGGCTCTCCCGAATATTGGGTAGCTGTTGTTAAACCAGGTCGAATCCTTTATGAAATGGGTGGAGTAACAGAAAATATAGCCCGAAGGGCTATTTCAATAGCAGCGTCCAAAATGCCTATACGAGCTCAATTCATCATTTCGGGATAAAAAAGAAATAGGCCTTAAAAATAGCGGGTGCAGGTTTCTTTTTTTGAACAAATAATATTTCTTTTTTTCTTCGACCTTTGTATTGTAAAAAACAGAAAAAAAAATGATATGATTCAACCTCAGACCCATTTGAATGTAGCAGATAACAGCGGGGCTCGAGAATTGATGTGTATTCGAATCATAGGAGCTAGCAATCGTCGATATGCTCATATTGGTGACGTTATTGTTGCTGTGATCAAAGACACAGTTCCAAACATGCCTCTAGAAAGATCAGAAGTGGTCAGAGCTGTAATTGTCCGTACTTGTAAAGAACTTAAACGTGACAACGGTATGATAATACGATATGATGACAATGCTGCAGTTGTGATTGATCAAGAAGGAAATCCAAAAGGAACTCGCGTTTTTGGTGCGATTGCCCGAGAATTGAGACAGTTCAATTTTACTAAAATAGTTTCATTAGCTCCCGAGGTATTATAAAATGAGACTACGATATGGTTATAGGTTATAGTAGGGTATTTAAAAGAAATAGATTAAGATTAATTTAGTAGATTTTGTCTCACGTATATACCTTTCAAAATTCATATTAATATTCATAAACAAATACGTAAAAAAGAAAAAGAAAAACATGTTGATTATATCCAAATTTGGAGGCACCAATCATTTTAATTAATCATGAGTAGTGATACTATTGCTGACATAATAACCTCTATACGAAATGCCGATATGTATAGAAAAAGCGTGATTCGAGTAGCATCTACTAATATCAGCCAAAGTATTGTTAAAATACTTTTACGAGAGGGTTTTATCAAAAACGTGAGAAAACATCGAGAAAACAACAAAGATTTTTTGGTTTTAACCCTACGACATAGAAGGAATAGGAAAAGGACTTATCGAAATCTTTTAAATTTAAAACGGATCAGTCGGCCGGGTCTACGAATCTATTCTAACTATCAAAGAATTCCTAGAATTTTAGGCGGGATGGGAGTTGTAATTCTTTCTACCTCTCGGGGTATAATGACAGACCGGGAGGCTCGACTAGAAAGAATAGGCGGAGAAATTTTGTGTTATATATGGTAATTTTTCTAATATCCGAATTGAATAGGAAACTTCTTTTTTGTGAAAAAGAAAAGAGAAGGAGTGGGTTGTCTAATAGGGTTCTTCCTCCACTAGTTGATACTTCAAGGAGGTTTGACCTGAAATGAAAGAACAAAAATGGATTCATGAAGGTTTAATTACTGAATCGCTTCCCAATGGCATGTTCCGGGTTCGTTTAGATAATGAAGATATGATTCTAGGTTATGTTTCAGGAAAGATCCGACGTAGTTTTATACGAATATTGCCAGGAGATAGAGTCAAAATTGAAGTAAGTCGTTATGATTCAACCAGAGGTCGTATAATTTATCAACTCCGCAACAAAGATTCGAAAGATTAGGTTTTTTCAACTTCACTATTTCTTTTTCTTTCGCAGGAATACGATTCAAAATTGAAAATTACAATAAACTTATTTTCTTCCAAGAAAAGGATTCAAAATTAAAGTAAGGAGTGGCAGATATGAAAATAAGAGCTTCTGTTCGTAAAATTTGTGAAAAATGTCGACTAATCTGTCGTCGGGGATGAATTATAGTAATTTGTTCCAACCCAAGACATAAACAAAGACAAGGATAATAAGACTCGTTAAAGACCCAATATACAAATAAGAAGGGGGATCTTTTTTGACATGAAATGGATATATCCATATATCTCTGACTCAAATTTATGAGATGATAAAATATGGCAAAAGCTATACCGAAAAAGGGTTCACGTGGACGTATTAGTTCGCGTAAGAGTATACGTAAAATACCAAAGGGGGTTATTCATATTCAAGCAAGTTTCAATAATACCATTGTGACTGTTACAGATGTACGAGGGCGAGTGGTTTCGTGGTCCTCTGCCGGTACTTGTGGCTTCCAAGGTACAAGAAGAGGGACGCCGTTTGCTGCTCAAACCGCAGCGGCAAATGCTATTCGTGCAGTAGTAGATCAAGGTATGCAACGAGCAGAAGTCATGATTAAAGGTCCCGGTCTTGGAAGAGACGCAGCATTACGAGCTATTCGCAGAAGTGGTATACTATTAACTTTCGTACGGGATGTAACCCCTATGCCACATAATGGCTGTAGACCCCCGAAAAAAAGACGTGTGTAGAAATCAAAATTGAAGATATTTCAATAGCAAGAGAAACAAGAGAGCAAGAGAAACAAGAGAAATAAATGATTCAATGATCAGATCAAATAATATTATTATGGTTCGAGAGAAAATAACAGTATCTACTCGGACACTACAGTGGAAGTGTGTTGAATCAGCAGCAGACAGTAAGCGTCTTTTGTATGGGCGCTTTATTCTGTCTCCGCTTATGAAAGGTCAAGCAGACACAATAGGCATTGCGATGCGAAGAGCTTTGCTTGGAGAAATCGAAGGAACATGTATCACACGCGCAAAATCTGAGAAAATCTCACACTAATATGCTACCATAATGGGTATTCAAGAATCAGTACATGAAATTTTAATGAATTTGAAAGAAATCGTATTGAGAAGTAATCTCTATGGAACTTGTGAGGCGTCTATTTGTGTCAGGGGCCCTGGATATGTAACTGCTCAAGATATCATCTTACCGCCTTATGTAGAAATCGTCGATAATACACAGCATATAGCTAGCTTGACGGAACGCTGCTACTTAGTATCGGCAATAGGTCTGAAAAAGTATCTAAAAATAAAAACTTTAGATATCTGTACCCTGTCGAAGTAAGGAACCATGGCATATATGTTTGGAATAGATTCCATTTTGAGAGAGTTGAATAAGCACTATCTCGTTGAAAAGTTCTATACATCTGCGCTTTCTCAACGCATTTCTTTAGACAAAGACTCCGTTTTTTCCTCTTTTCGGATGGTAAATATTTCTCAGAACATGGAGTGTCAATCAAACCCATGTTTGAATTGAAATTGAGATACTGATACAAGTTCTTCCCTTCTGAATCAGATAGATTCATATCTGAAAGAGGTTGACAATAAGTTCTTTCAAAATTGACTATTTGTCCCTCTGTTAGAGGTGTTCCAGAAATGTCTGCGATCGAGTAAATAGCTCTACGAACGAATGGATTAGATCGACTTGGAAAATGGAAAGATTTGTACAAGTTATACGTTTCGTCACCACTTTGTGGAAAAGCCTTAGGTATGAATATGTTAGATACCTGTGACTCGATTGCTGAAATAGTATCTCTCACCCAAAAAGCATGTTTTTTTACAGACGCACAAAGAAAATATTTTGTTGCGAATGAACAAGATATTGAGGAATTGTCCATACGTAAAATCATAATTATTGATACGGGCCTTTTCCACATAAAAGGGG